>JAJJMC010014687.1:5681077-5695922 GCA_023531435.1 Papaver californicum
TAGTAGCTTATTCAAGGTGTAACCCAATCGAACGTTTTAGGTTTTGTGAATTTAGGTTGATCCCAGTAGTTAGACTCTTAGATCAATGTCCACTTGTTGATGTTGTCTTCACTTGCAATTGCTCCAAAGAATCCCTCTGCAAGGTATCGTGATTTCTACTTGTGTAGGAGGTATTCGACTATTACACTTATCTCACAACTCTCTACTAGCATTAAACTGATCAATAGATTAATCCAATTGATCACTTAAACAATCTAAAAAATCAATTATAAACCTTAGATATAGTGAAAACAAACGATAATGATTAGAACTCTAAATAAGTTTGTATAAATAATAAAGCTTAACGCTTAAGACATTGAATTCATCCGAAATCAATAAAAACTAGCTACTCATGATACAAAAAAAAGAAGAAGGAATAACATGGTTTCCCCCTAAAGGGGAAAACCTAGAATATATTATTAATCTCCCTTCTCTCCTTGTTTATATGTAAAACCCTAGGTCTAGGTATTTATCTATCTCAAAAAGTAATAGAAGTGCACGTGCTTGAATCATGGTAGAAATAGGTTTCCCGAAATACCAAAGTATGCCAAAATATGTCACGGCCAAGCTTTAGTCGTGTAAAAAATTTCCTTGAAATGGTTATTGGGCTTTCACACAAAATCCATCCCATTAGTGCTTTGTTAGCCTATCAGTTTCGGTCGAGTGACAATGTATTTCTCAACTCAATCCTAATTTCCTCAATTACTTATGTCGTCACGAGAATAAATTGTTTCTCACTTTTGTCTTTTGATCTCGATGGGTCCCGCCTCCGAGATTATGAATTTCTTCTGAGTTTTCTTCTTTTTGGCTCAATGGGTCTCACTGCCACAAGGAACTATTCTTCCTGAATTTTTATTAAACATATTCTCTACATATCTCATCTAGCCGAGAATATCTCACCAACCTTCCTGAATTTCTCGAGATCGGTCCATAAAAACCATTGATAGAAACGTTTTTGTGTCTTATTTGATCTCACATTTATATTGTTAGTGCTCTATTTTCGTATTAATAATGTTATTTTATTATGTTTTTAGGTAATTTTGAAGAATAAATAATTATGGAAAATGTTGATGAAAAGTGTTAAAAGAACCTCTTAGAATTGATAAAGGAACCCATGCAATGTTTAAAGGCATCCACCTTTCAATTTAAAATGAAAATTTTGTCGGGAGAATATATTTCTCTAACTGCATGATCTGAATTACAATATTTGAAGAATATTTTGGAGAAATTAAAACACGATTATTCTCTTACCATTTTATGAGGAGTTTGTACGAGTTTTGGACACATAAAATCACAAAGAGAATTGTATCAAACTAATTCTCATATTCTCGGAAACAAAACAGGGATAAGTTTTCTTATTTCGGGAAACTTGAGATTTACCCTCTTAAGTTCACACGATACTCCATCGATATTTATTAGTCTTCAGGACAACTTAGGCAAGAGAATAAACAATGAGAAGAGAAAATTGAGATCAAATCAGGATCCAGATAAAAACATAATGACCGAGAATATTTTGTTGTTTAAAAGAAAAAGATTCGAGAACATAATTGGAGATTTGGTGAGGAGTTGGTGTTTTATTATAAATAGAGAAGTTGGGTTTGAAGTAAAGGGGGGGGGGGGGGGGGGGGGGCACTGCCAAAGAAAAAGAAAAAAAAAATCAGAAAACTCCATTACTGCTCTTGAAGAAGATGAAGAAATCGTTACAAAAAGGTTGAAGAAACCATGGCCATAAGTTTGAAGAATCTTTTGTTAAAGGTTTTAATCTTTGCAACGTTTATCTTCAGTTTGCAACACTTGATTTGTAACAGCGAGTTTGTAACATCTATACACCATTACAAACTTGCTGCTTTTATTATTTTCTCTTCTTTTCACCTTTGTAAACACTTTTTGAGCTATGAATAAATCTTTTGAGAGTGTTTTGAGCATGATGAGCTAAAACACATCACTGGGACGACAGAGGAAACTATTTTTTGCAATTGTTTGGTAACTATATTCGATTCTTTATGACTTTTTGCACTTATATTAATTGATATATGATTTTCATTAATTATTTGTGATTTTTTTTTATGGTGTATGCTTAACCTTATTACTTTTGATGTGTCATGCTTATGATTTACAATTAATTTTTTAGAAATCTACCTTTGGCAAAGAAATACAGTCCATAAAAGAGCTATAATGTTAAAAATTGATATATGCATCACTTGATTATCTTTATCGTGGAATCCTATGTCTCAGTGTTCCTTAATTTTGCTACCATCTTTTGTATATATTTGCTAGTATTAGAAACTAAGTCTAGAATCAACCTTCACAAGTCCGAGTGAACGATACTCTATTTACCACTTCTACAAATCACATCAATTTTTGGTGTCGCCGATGCGGTCTTGTTTTTAGGTTAGGTTTTAGATTATTTTTTTAGGATTAATTTTTAATTAGTTTAGGATTTATTTTATTTTTATTTTATTTTATCTTTTAGATTTCACTTGGGTATTGATTTTACTTGAAACAAAAGGTGAAAAAGTTAGACTTGCCTACAAAAGTGCAGAAAATCCAAGATTTTAGTTTTTTTGTTAGTTTTTCTTTTCATTATATTTTTTTTTGACTTGTATATTTTGGTTTGCTTGCTTGTTTATTTTTAGTATTTTATTTTGTATATACAAAAAAAAAAACACTTGCACATACCAATTGCATCTTCTGGCACCGATTTTTAGGAAAACTTGTAGGATAGTACGGTGAACCCTCTGGGCGTTATCATCTGAAACACCACAAACCCCAGCTTTGTACTTTTGACCAGTCTTTGACTGTACGTATATTTTACTACGGTAACCCAAGCTTACCTATTTTAGTCGAACCTGCATTTTCATTTCAACCACAATAAATAAATAAATAATAAATAATAAAATAAACATATCGAATTGGTATTACGATAGTCAATACAATAAATATCCGACTGAGTTTCAAACCGGAAATTACCCGTACTATGACCATAATGTGGATAGTGCATGAGACCACTATCAACCTTTCGAAGGTTATGGCTCATACCATAGTGATCCTAATTACTATTCGTACCCGCATCATTCATATGAACGGAAAACAAGCAAAATTCGAGTTCTTTGTATTTGAAGGATGCCATGGAGCAGTTGCAATATAGTATTTATTTTGAAAAATCCGTCAAGAAGACGCGATCTAGTACTCCATATGAACCTATTATGACTCTAGAAGAATTACTCAAGCAGATAATTGAGTCGACACGTAGGAGTGAGATGTTAATGAAGGAATTTTATGAAGAGTCATTAGAACAGAATAAAGAACGTTCATCTTTAAGTACAGCTCTCAGTGAACTTAAAACACATTTATATAAAACTGAAGAAGAAGAACGATTAGCTGCTAATATTGCTCAAGATGAATTCAAGTGCCAAAATAGTGTTTCCAATTTTACCCTTGATAATAATGACAAATATTTACCTAATCTAGATGACGAGGTTAGAATTGAAGACAATACTTGTTCAAATAAGGTTTGATCATCTTCATATTATTATGATGATGAAGAGTTTGAAATCCGCAGTCATAATAATTAGGAAATTTGTACACCATTTGAGCTTCATGATAACAATGATGTCTCTAGTTCCGATCCTAATAATAATTATTATTTACATATTCAAGAGGAAAGGGATTTCACTAGAATACCATTGTTATAGACGATGATATTTCCTTTTTATTATGAAGACGATGATGGTTTAGAGGAACGAGTTTATCTCGAGACTAGTATTTTAGAGTCTAACGATTCAAAGACCATAGACCCTAACGAAGATGATAGACTCGTAGATATTTCAAATATGAGTAGGGATGCACCACCTGATTATAACCTAGAAGAAGCAATTGACCACTTTCAGGATCTGACGATCTAGAAATTAAGGAAATTATGGCTAGTTTATCCAAGGACACTGAAAACTCTAAGTTTGGGGGTGAATACAATTCTCCCTGTGGTTTACCTTTGAATCTTATAAAGTTCCTTCACTTGGGACTTGACATATGTGCCTCTACCATTTTAAGAGATTATCTTCAAGAACTGTTTCCCGAACCGAATGATGTCCAAAAAGAAGTTCAGTCGTCAGAAACCCATCCTCTGGTTGATGTGGTCTACCCAAGCGATAATAACATAATTGACTTTGTTGTCCCACCAAAAAATTATTTACCAAATGTGAGAATGTTTCAACTTCAAATGTGTCAATTTTTAATTTTTGAAACTAAATCTAATTACTTTAGAAAGTATAAGTCGACACATTTTCATGAGATTGACCACCGCTTTCATATGCTCCAATTTGGTCAACTTTGTGAGTCAAAGATGATTGACTTTAAGGATCCGTAATTATTCTGATTATTATTATATGATTCGTAAGTTGTGACTAATCCTTTCTTGGTCTGGCTGAAGACTTTAAACTTAGCGCGCAACCCATATGCTTTTGGTACGCAGTGTTGGTAATATCCTTCCTTATTTCTTATACCATGATCATTAATTCTCTTTGTTCATGATTTTATTCATTATCTTTAGAACATCGAAGAATATGTTCAATTTAAGTTTAGGGGTAAGGGAGAAAAATTTTAAAAAATTATTTGTACCAAAAACTCCAAAATTTAGAAACTTGTGAACAATTCTGGATGACACTAACCATTCTAGGTAGATGGAAACAAAATTCTTATCTGAAGGAGTTGAGAGACCCAACTTGGTATATTCATAAAAGGACAGATCTCAGGTATTAGAAATAACATGATAGTCGTCACCATATCACGTTCTGTTTTTATTTTTTCCAACCTTTTGTGTGTTTCTCTAAGTGATTTGGTAGGGCACTAGTATCGCCTTGTTGTCACAAGGATGAAGTAGAATGATAGAGATCAATCCCCATTATTTAAATTGAACTTGACCAATAATTTAAAAAAAAATTTGACAATTGGACAGCAATATGTGTGTGTTCTCCCTGTCTTTATCGCCTAAGCAAGAGTAGAACGCATGATCCATGGGAACTATCATTTAATATGATGACAAGGAGCATACGCTTAGATTTAAAAGATCTAAAAAAAATATAAATAATAAAAAGGTAAAAATAATAATAATTGTATATATTCAATAAATCGACCGATGTGGCCCTTGTATATACCAGTGAGTTGATACTAGAATTAGGATTCAGAACAGTGGGTGCATATCTCAATCTATTAGAGTTCATCTTGGCCTAACGATAATACAGATATTCTGGGAAACATCGTTCACCTTAATCAACATGCGCACACTTATATCTTCATATCCATCTTCTTAATCTATTCATGTGATTGTGGCTTGTTAGATTCCGAGTACCGTGGTCCATGAGTAGTGCTTTCTTTTCTTATATATAAATATTAGTACGCTCGAGTGCAAACTCGTGTACAACAATTGGATTCAAAACAGGTTAATTCCTCCCAAAGCCAAATAATTTTGTAGCCAACTAAATAGCATGTTTAGTGTCTACCCTCAATCGTTCACAAGTAGCTAGAATTTAGAGTAAATTTTTTGTGGGTATATCTCTTTGTAAACCCTCACGAGACAATACTCGTCCATTAGGGCCACCTAGGGGTTTAAAGGCTTGTTACACACGCTAAGTGCAATCGCGATGCCTGTAACAGTGAATTATGATTTTTAATTTTCTAGATTAGATTTGC
Organism: Papaver californicum; assembly: GCA_023531435.1. Lineage (NCBI taxonomy): Eukaryota > Viridiplantae > Streptophyta > Magnoliopsida > Ranunculales > Papaveraceae > Papaver > Papaver californicum. The sequence continues at coordinate 5,686,805 of JAJJMC010014687.1, forward strand.
TCAAGGACTAGCAAATAATAATTTTGGGGGGTATTTGATAGACACGTTTTCGTTTCTAATTTGATCTCACATTTATATTGTTAGTGCTCTATTTTCGTATCAATAATGTTATTTTATTATATTTTTAGGTATTTATGAAGAATAAATAATTGGGAAAAATGTAGATGAAAAGTGTTAAAAGCACCCCTAAGAATTGATAAAGGTATCCCTGCAATGGTTAAATGCACCCACCTTTCAATTTAAAATGAAATTTTTGGCGGGAGAATATATTTCTCTAACTGCATGATCTGAATTACTATATTTGAAGAGTATTTTGGAGAAATTAAAACACGATTATTCTCTTACCAATTTATGAGAAGTTTGTACGAGTTTTGGACACGTAAAATCACAAAGAAAATCGTATCAAACTAATTCTCATATTCTCGGAAACAAAACAGGAAGAAGTTTTCTTATTTTGGGAAACTTGAGATTTACCCTCTTAAGTTCACACGGTACTCCATCCATACTTATAGTCTTCAGGACAACTAAGGCAAGAGAATAAACAGTAAGAAGAGAAGATCGAGATCAAATCAGGATCGAGAGAAAAACATAATGTCGGAAAATATTTTATTATTTAAAAGAAAAAGATTCGAGAAGATAATTGGAGATTTGGTGAGGAGTTGGTGTTTTCTTATAGATAGATAAGTTGGGTTCGAAGTAAAGGGGGGGCTGGCTCTGCAAGAGAAAAAGAAAAAAAAGATCAGAAAACTCCATTGCTGCTTGTGAAAAGATGAAGAAATCGTTACAAAAAGGTTGAAGAAACTGTGGCCAAAAGTTTGAAGAATCTGTTGTTAAAGGTTTTAGTTTGCAATGTTTATCTTCAGTTTGCAATACTTGATTTGTAACAACGAGTTTGTAACATCCATACACCATTGCAAACTCGCTGCTTTTATTATTTTCTCTTCTTTTCACCTTTGTAAACACTTTTTGAGCTATGAATAAATCTTTTGAGAGTGCTTTGAGCATGATGATCTAAACCCCATCACTGGGACGACGAAGGAAGCTATTTTTCACAATTGTTTGGTAACTATATTTGATTCTTTATGACTTTTTGCACTTATATTAATTGATTTATGATTTTCACTAATTATTTACGATTTTGTTTGATGGTATATGCTTAACCTTAGATTTTTTGATGCCCCATGCTTATGATTTACAATTAATGTTTTTGAAATCTACCTTTGTCAAAAAAATAGATTCCATTAAAGAGTTATAATTGTTAAGAATTGATATATGCATCACTTGATTATGTTTAATGTGGTGTGGAGTCCTATGTCTCAGTGCTCCTTAATTTTGATACCATCTTTTGTATATATTTGCGAGTATTAGAAATTAAATTTAGAATCAACCTTCACAATTCCGAATGAACGATACCCTATTTACAACTTCTACAAATCACATCAACCATCAACCAACAACCTCTTTTTATCACTGGCAGTCAAATCCCTCATCAACTTATTCTCGATCAAGAGCTACACAGCGTCACCTTACTTAATCACCAGTAGCATCACTATTTACTTCCTCAGCCACATCAATGGCATCTCACTCGAATCTATCAACTACAACTTGATCACCAACATGGTTTTTAGGATCGTACAGGTCACAAGTTAACTCGTATGATTCACGTTAAACTTTATAAAATCGATCCACAACACTATTTTGTTTTCCACGACAAGTTTCCTCACTCATCTCAGTTTCTCTAAGAATTTTCATTCACCTGCTTTAGTTATTATATCTGAGAAGGGTTTTTATCTTTAGTTATCTCATCACATCTAATAACCCTAACTGTAAAAAATGGTGGCGCCGTTAACTGAATTAGAGAAGATGGTTAGAGAGTTAAAATTCCCAATCTGGTTAGTGATTTCTGTTTTTATTTTGGGATTCTGAAACCCCATCTCTCTAATCTGATATACTCAAACGTGTACAAATGTAAACAAATAAAGTAAAGTGAGTAGAAAATGGAAAAATGAGTGAGCACCCTTCACGAGCCAACTCCTTCACCATCTCATTTGGTTCAGACCAAATTTTAGACTGATTTTGTAGAAGTTTACTGGAATATCTCGTTTCCATTTGTGTTATTTACAAATATATTTAATTTCCAAGAAATGTATAAAAATAACAATAAATCTGCGATTCACGATTCATATTCGATTCGATTCTTAAAAATTAAAAACGATTAACATAACGATTCACGGTTTAACAACATTGATCACTAGCACTGCCAGCAACTATGGTATCTTCGGCAACCACCAGTTTTCATCATCGACTCTGTTTCAACAGCTTGTACACAACCACAAATTTAAGCTTCTTCTCACTACCTCAATCACAGCTCAACTTCGTTCATTGTCATTAGTGCGACCACAATCACCACTCAAACCCATCACAGCAAACCCACCATCAAACAGACCAAGCTCAACATCACAATTCGAGATCAATCATCATTCACGGCCATCATTTTCATCTCAAGCTCGAGCTTTGTTTTATCGCCCTCAAACTCTACTCAAACCCATTTTCTCTTTACTGCCATCACTAGCTACGGCCACCTCGATACTAGCAGCAACCGTTAATGGCGGTCTATGGTAACCCTAATTTCAGTCTAACTAGAAATCAGATTCTCTCTCTTGTTGTAAACTTAAAGATGATGAAGAAGTGCCCTTAGCAAACGGGACGGTGCCATTATAAATATTCAAATATTTGCATCCCATAGTAATACCACAGGTTCCTTTAGTAATTCATTAAATCTCTATTGAACAGTCAGTTCCGTTAAACCAACAAGCTTGAATTCTTGTTTCACCCATAACTTCCTCATACGAAGTTGGATTATCTTCGTTCTTTCGCAATTGGCTATGTTTCTTCATTCTCTACGGGATAATGATAAGAAATCTTGGATTTTGACAAGTTTCACGTGGTCTTTGACCCTTCTTCACTTGTAGCACTGCTTTTCTCATACAATTAAGTGCCAATTAACTTCTTTTGGATGATTTCATCTAATAAAAGATAAATAAACAAAACAAGTGTAATATACAGTAATTCACAAAAAAAAAAAACAAATACTAACATGAAATAACACTCAAAATATAGAGAAAATATGCACTTATCAGAAATGTATTTAAACCAATGGTTCTTTACATAGACAAAAAATACATAAGAATACAAGATTAGATTATAGCTCATAACAAGAAAATAATTGATTGCCAAATCTTAGAAATTAGGACCCCAACAAGAAGCTTGATTACACCCTTTTCAAATACCCTTATGTGAATATCATACAATTTCCAGAAAAATGAGCAGATATTCCCACCATGAAAATATCATACAGATTGCGGACAAAATTGAGTTAACAAAATGCAGTTGTTTATGCATGTCGTAATTTAGCCATGTAAAAAGAGTAATAATATGAGAATCATCTTGTTTTTCTTCTTAAGTAATCAATCTCAACGGGACCCCTTTCAATCTCTTTCAGTTTAGATGTGAAGAAGTTTTAGTTGAATATAAATTTTTACAGAAGTTACTCCAGCATAAAGTAGTTAAAATCTTGTATTTTACCTGTATTGGCCAGGTCTGATACACGTTGACAAGTAATGTACATTTTATTTATTGTTTGTCCATGTTGTTAAGTAATACAAAAACAAATAAAACAAATCATACCAAAACTTGATAGTATATTCATATTATCTTAACATATTATTATGCATACATCTAATATATATTAACTTAATTTTAAAAATCTGTCTAACGCGGTCAAAACAAATATCAAATCAAATCAAACCAAATCTTGAAATAACTTTTAAAAAATTGTGGATCACTTTGGATCCTGGAGATTTACTTATCTGGTGGGTAGATGCAAGGAGGTATGGTTTACTTTGAATTATGCTATCTTTTGTCATCTCTGGAGAGAACGAAAGAATCGAATAATTTGTGGAAGGGCTAAGAGTGTGTATAAATTAACTTTGCTCATTAAGAAAACTTTGTTGCTTTTGGTATTTAATTAGGAAGTGTTTAGAGGTGTAAACGTATTTCAGGTTTTATTTCATTGAGAGTCTGTGTTATACGTACTTTGTGCGTAGAATAGGCTCTTAGTTGTATTACCCTTTTTTTTTCTTTACCAAAAAAATTAGCTAAATAAACAATTTCATTTAGTATATGAATAATCGGCACATTGATTAATCGCCTCAAGGACCTTAGCCATCTCACAAAATATTGTTTATTGTTGTAATTTTTAAGTTCCATCCTTGAGTACAAGTACAGTTTACTGATTCATTCATCCTATAATAAAAGTTACTACATATCCACTCTAACGATACAAAGTTATCCTCGATAAGGTAAAGAACCTTCAATTTTATCGAACTTACCGAACTACTATACTATCATTACTAACCAATTCTTCTTCTTTTTCAAAATTGTATTCATCTAAGGTAGGAAGATATATTGTTCTATCCAAATTATGAATTGCCCATATATCTACCCACCTTCCAAATGTGGCATCACCGCTGACTTTTCCCTTTTTGTTTAATAATGGTGAGGCAGTATAGTCCTGCTCTTACAACATCAGATAAAACTAATTCACAAAGATTAGATGCATCTAATTACTCATGTATATGTTACTTATAAGAGTCATAGTAATCTCACATCAAGACATACCCATAACAGTCTGAAATCTTTCCATTTGACTCAACTGCTCAGATATGGCGAATCCCATCTCCTACCATACCCAAAATAAAAGAAGAACATAACTTCTCTTTCTCATCCAATTTAAGAAACCACAGACATTTCTTAATTTCAATCATTGTCACTTTACATTTCTCAGCTACTTGATAAATATTTACAACATGGTGAATATGACATGTTGTTTGGTTGAAAAAAAAAAACATATGCTTAACTTAGTGATAATACAATAATACCTAAAAATGTGGGTAAACACATACTTTGAAAAGTTTTAGGTGTAAACACTAATAAGTAGTTTTATATATGTTGTAAACACTAACTTTTTAATTATTTGTAAGCTTATGACATAAGAACGTTAATGAATTATGTTTGATCCCTAAGAATACAAAATATCAGGGATTTCATTTTCTCAATTTTGTATTATAACAACCAAAATCACGAGTAGTTTAGCGATATGTATCTTATTTCTAATTTAAACATCCTATAAACACAACTTGTTGCTCAATCATGTTTCCTAAGTATCCATAAAGAAAGAAACAATGGGCTATAACAAGAATCTTTAAGATACACAACTATATCTCGGAAATCCAGACACTCAAAAACTAACCAACAAACAAAAAAATAAATAAAAAATCAGTGTATGCATATTAGATACTCCCTCCATTCCACTTTAGATGATAGTTTGGAAGTTTTCACGCATATTAAGAAATGGAGAGAGATATGAAAATTTTCCATCTATGCCTTTGAAAAAGGTCTTCAAACAATAATTGTTATTTGTGCATTTATAAATAAACTTATAGTTCCAAGACTAAATATTTAAGTATTATTGGTAGTTTTGTAGCAAAATATGAAAACTATCAAGTAATATGGAACAAAAAAATAAACCTAGACTATCATCTAAAGTGGAACGGAGGGAGTATACATTTTATAAAGATTAAAAATATATACATCGGAAGTTGCAGGCAAGGACAATCTTATACAAGATTATATGTGTCCAATTAGTATTAATAAAACTTCCAGCAACATACGCCACGAAAACATATGCATACCCAAATTCTAGAATGCCAATTTAAACCCATTTGTAACAGACTACATGTCTGTTGGATAATAATTACACACAAATCGATACTCAAGATCAACCCAGTATGTACCCAAATTGTACAATATCAGAATTCCAAAAAGCACAAGACTTGTAACCTATATTTTAAGATACAAGTTCAACAATAAAAAGTCATTGTAAGATCTCAGTCAGCTATGGCTCACTTTCTAGGTCTTATGTACTACTCGTGATATTCTTATTATAAAAATAAACAATATAATATGGAAAAGGAAATAACACAAGACACCAAAATTTTGTTAACGAGGAAAATTTCAATATGGAGAAAAACCCCGGGATCTGGTCTAGTTTAAACGCCACACTGTGTTAAACCGCTACAGACACTAGCCTACTATCAGACTTTGGACTGGATTGTAGTTGAGACCGAATTCACCCTCCGAGAAACTCAACTTCAGTCATGCTTCTTACGTCTCTGAATCCAACGTGATCCAACGCACTTGATTCCCTGACGTCCTTTACAGCCTAAGAGTTGCTTCACCATAAGTGAAAACTTTTGATGCTTGTCTGCCTCTAACAGAAAGCCTATTGATTTTCTTAAAATATGTTTCAATCAAGTTAATGGAAATATATTTGTTATATAACAATCCTCAGGAAAATAAAATGGTCTGTGAAACCTCAATGATTAGGGTAACTTACTCTCTTCAAAAGTATAGAGAAACCTAATCGAATTTACTTCACAAGAAAAATTCAAACAATTAAAGAAGAGTTTAGATATTTATCTTGTGGAATCACAAAGTCTAAGACGAAAAGAACTTTGTAATTTCTATTTATCTTGTTCCTGATCTATAGTTCGTGAACTACAATAATCAGTAAGAACAAGATCCGGATACCAAACTATCAGGTAAAAGATAGTCTGACCGGCACCACGTATCCCTAAGTGAAGTCTTCAAATTTTGATAACCTAATACAGTTTTACGAGGAACCTAGGTTCTATAGGACGAATCTAGATTAGCAACTAGGACACCAAAGTGTTGAGGATTAAAAATTCCAGTTGCAAGAGTCTTGTATCTATATATAATCAAGGCTTAGGGTTGCTTAGAATTCAAGCTACATAAATTCTCTAATTAGATGATTCCAAGTTAGGAGATCATGTAAACATACGAGAAGTTTACCTTGTATCACAAATAAGAATATGCATGGTCTGGTTGGTTACGGAAACGTGCAAAACAGATGGTTCACAAGGACCAAGCACGGTCGTGAACGTTCAAGCAATAATGGTGTTCAAGAACACTCAAGACTAAGCAATAATCCACAAGACCAATAAGATTTTGTGAATAAAGGTGTCTTGGAAGTGTTTATGAGAGATTAAGCAAAAATGCAAGTATGCCTCAATAATTAGTGTACAAAAGTATAAGGGCTCCTTTGTAAATATTGTCTTTTTTCTTTTGCAAAAAGTCTACAAAACTATGCCAAAATTGACATGGTATGCATACCTTTTTTTGGAAGTTCGTGTACTTTTGCCTTGTAAAAGGTTTCAGAATTATGTCATACAAGACATGGCATGCATACCCCAAACAGTTAGTGTACTTTTTCTACTCATATATACATTCAAAAACATACCCAAAAGCCATGGGTATGCATACCCCTTACAGTTTGTGTACTGTTTACTTGGATAAATTTCAAAAGATAAATTTAGATGAAAATAGTTTGTGAACAATAAATTGCTCTTGACTAAGATTGCTAAAGATCTATTAACAACCATTGCTTGAATTATATTTCGAGATTGATCAAGACAAACTGATGCGTGTTATAAGTGCATAAATTAATTTACTTATCTTCTACTTCACTAATGAATAATATAGTAGTAAATAACATTTGTTTCCATGAAAAGTAAGGTGTTTTAGTTGTTCAACGTCACAAAGGGGGTTTGTTTTAAGTTAAATAGAATTAACAAAACGATTAAAAGTAAGTAAGTTGCAAGCAATTGAGAGAAATATGAACGAGGAATCCTTCTTCGTTACTAAACAATCATTAAATTAATATATTCATCTATTCTTCATTAGTCACAGATTATCACTAATCATAGAATAACAACTAGGTCAGTGTTATCCTGAAATTCCTTATATCACCGGATACAGAAGTTCTTGACTGCCATATTTTATTCATCCAAACCAACTAACAGTAGATCACTCTAGATGTAATTTATTCGAATGCTTTGTATTTTTTGAATTTATAAATTGATCCTAGCAGTTAAACTCTTAGCTCAAGGAAAACTTACTAGTGTTATTTATGCACACAATTGCTCCACAGAATCCTTCTGCAAGATCTCGTATTCTCTACTTGTGTACGAGTTATTTGATTATTACACTTATCTCCTAACTAGTTATTAGTATTAGATTAATTAAAAAAACAATTTAGTTGGCCACCTAAACAGTTTATCAATCAAGCTTGAACATTCTTTATAGCATAAACAAACCATAATTATATGAAGAAATTAAAATAGATTTTTATACTAAATTAAATCAAGTATTAGAACTTAGTATTCATCCTCAATCAATAAGAAGTTTAGCTACTCATGGATGAGTAAAACCGTGGTATACATATGATAAAGTAGAAAATAAATAGTAATGGTGATAAAAATACACTAACACCTTAGTTTTTCCCTCTTTGTTCTTCTCTCCAAGAGTTTTGATAAAAAAAAATAGATTTTTTCAAAAAATAATTAGAAGAGTTTTTGATAGGCACATTTTTGTGTCTATATTGCGCCCGAATTTCTGCTTCGATAATACTCGATTTTGCACTTAATATGTCTTTTTATGTCTTTGTAGGTATTTCTGAGAAATAAACGTTTGCGGAAAAATCGGCTCGAAAAGTGTTAAAGGCACCCGGGAAAAGTGTTAAAGGCACCCCATTCTCATTTCAAAAACAAACTTGGCGGGAACATGAAGAGGAAGTGCTGTGTACTCTATTCACGTAATTTGTGGGTTGTTTTGAGTTCCAATTTGTTCCAAAAGCTACAAGAGTCCAAGACCAACTCAAACACATCAAGTTAGAGTGATTTACGCCGGAGAATATTGCAAATCATGAATTTGGACGGAAAATTGGATTCCGGCTTGGAATCGGATTTGTGAAGATTTGGATAGATTTTAACGTGTTTGAATGGGTTTGGAAGGCTCCCTAGGGTTTGTACAACCTATATATACCAAGAGAATTGATTAAAAAGTATCATGGAAGCCTAGAGATCAAAGAAAAGATTCGCCGGAATACTGCCAGCGATCCGGCACGGCCGGCAAGGTGTTCTTCATCAGCCGGAGCCGGAGAAGAAGAGCACGCAACACTTATAAGTGTTGCTGTTCT
>JAJJMC010014687.1:5722372-5753432 GCA_023531435.1 Papaver californicum
TCCCCCAAATTCAAATCATGAAGATTGATCATAATCGTGATCAAATGATGATGGGGTCTGTTGATGGTGATTCAAGAGGGTTAATGATGGTTAGCCTGGCTTGTGATGGCAGCGATGATGGAGTTTGAAAAGAATCCATCCGTGTTGTACACGGATCGGTAAAAGATTCCTAATTTGTTTCTAAAAAGCGGCTAGTGGTCCTATAAATAGAGAAGATACCTACAGACAGAGAGACCCCTCACGCCCCATACAAAAGACTATACAGAAGAGAATACACAGACGCCCGGATACAGAAGAGACGTACAGTCGATATCTTCGACGATTATCGGTTAGTTTGTTTTATTTTATTATTAATTTGTATGGTTTGAGAAAGCCATGTTGGGCTAATTCTCTTGTTAGGGCGAAAGGATGAACTTGTAGAGACGATTTTTATTTGTGTTTCGAAACTAGGGTTTTTAACTGTATGAACTAAATATTATTAATTTGTCTCTCTCTCAACGTTTTACCGTCTCGATGATTTTTCATGTTCTATGCCATGTATAGGTCATTGTTTGATTAGTAGAAGGACTCGTTGAAACCTCGTATTAAATCGTTTTATGAATATTCTTTGATCTTTATGCCCCGGATATTTAGTACTTCGAAATTTTACTTTAGGTTGAGAACAAACAATTCTTTTCGAAAATTCTTTCTTTAGTGCTTAATTAAAAATCTTCCGTGTGTTAGTAGCTAGATTTGATATTGTACATGAGTAAAATTGAGACCGTATGTGACGAACGCAATTAAACCCTGATCTACAACGGATTCCCGGAACCTTAACATTTTCCTCTTATTGTTTTCAAATTTTATTAAATAATCTTAATTCATTAGTTAATTAAATTCTTTATAAAAAAAAACCGAAAAAAATTTTTAATCCAAACTCCTCGTGGGAACGAACCGTATTTTCTCTTGTCTACATCTTTCGACACTGTGCGCTTGCGGTAAAACAAAGTCGGTTTTCCGACGCATCAGGTTCTATTCAGTTTTCTTCAACATGCTTATCCAATGAAAGATCTAGAAACATTACACTATTTTCTACGGATTGAAGCATCTTTTCTGGTGATTTCATCAAAACTTCTTCTTACTCAACAAAAGTAAGCTTTGGGGATACTTTAGAAGTTTGATATGCTAGATTGTAAACCAGCTAAAACACCAATTGCTAAGAGTCCAAGGGTGTTTATCTCTACTGGTACAATTTTATCTGACTCAAAAACTTACAGAAGTATGGTGGGAGCTTTACAGTATCTAACTATGACTAGGCCTGATTTGTGTTTCAGTGTGAATTATGTATCACAATTTATGCATCAGCCTTCTTCTGAGCATCTCTTTTTAGTTAAGAGGATTCTCAGATATGTCAAAGGTACAATTGGCTCTGGCATAGTATTATCTTCTGGGGATATTACTACTCTTACTGCCTATTCATACTCTGATTGGGCAGGTTGTCTAGACACAAGGCGTTCTACATCAGCCTTTTGTGTTTCTCTGGGATCACCTCTTGTTTTTTGGGTCTTCTAAGAAACAACCTACTATCTCCAAGTCTTCTATAGAGGCATAGTACAAGTCGATGGTTGTTGTTGCTGCTGAAATGGTTTGGCTCTCATTTCTGCTGGATGAGATGAACATTAATATGTGTAAACCTTTTGTGTTTTTCTATGACAACACTTCGGCAGATAGTATGCCTAGCAATCCTGTGTTTCATGAAAGAACAAAACACATAAAGATTACCTACCATTTTGTCAGAGATTTGATTACTTCTTCATTCCTGGTGGTCAAGCACATTTCTTCCTCAGGACAACTTGCTGATTTGTTCACAAAAGGGTTGATTCATCCTATGTTTTTTTCTTTGGAAATCATGCTTCTGCATTTACAAGGATGTCATCTTGTGGGGGGATGTGAGGATTAGTTAGTGAGTGCTTTAGTCTATAAGGGCATCCATAGTGGGACGAGGATACCCAAAGAGTAAAGACTAAAATTTTTAGTCTTTGGTCCGGACCAAGAACAACGGTAAATGATCGGGCTGTACTCCAATATAACGCCTGTTGTTGGGCGGCTTTTTAGCGTATCGCTTGGTGAGACGGGCGTGATCCTAGCGTAACGCTTGCGCGAGGCGGACGTCTAGCTGAACGCTCGATGTGGGGCGGGAACGAAAGATAACGCCTGATGGTGGACCTAGGACCACGCCCAAGATACGGGCGGAGCACTAGACAACCGTCTGATGGGGCGGTGTGCCAGCATCACGTCTGATTGAATATCCCTTGTGCGAGAGAAGCGTGTGACTTGAAATGGACGAGCGGTGTCCTAGCACCCCGCCTGCAATTCCAAGCGAGTTGCTAAAGCCTCGCCACATCTTCTTTTCCTTCTTCTTTTTCTTCTGAACCCTATTTCAAAAGCAACCCTCTTCCGCCTCCTCCCCTTGTGAACCCTATTCTTCACTAACGATCTCCCAAAGACCCGCCTACGTTTTTGAGGCTCCGCTCACACTAGTACAAATTTGGGCTTCCGTGACAGTTCAAAACTGCCACCAAAATACTTATGTGACAGTTTTAAAAAATTATTGCACTGTCATTGAAGGCTCTGTTACGAAATGGTCTATAAGAAACTGTTACGGAATCATAACTATTAGTATCAGTTTTTTCATAAACCTGTCATTGTTGACAATATATATTAACATTTTCTAACTAAAACTGTCATGGATAACTTAATTTCTTTTACTAAGGTGACGGTTTCTCCATAAAAACTGTCATGGATAACTTAATTTTTTTTACTAAGGTGACAGTTTCTCCATAAAAACTGTCATGGATAACTTAATTTCTTTTATTAAGGTGACAGTTTCTCCATAAAAATGTCACGGATAACTTAATTTCTTTTACTAAGGTGACAGTTTCTCCATAAAAACTAACATGGATAACTTAATTTTTTTTTACTAAGGTAACAGTTTCTCCATAAAAAACGGTCATGGATAACTTAATTTCTTTTACTAAGGTGACAGTTTCTCCATAAAAACTGTCATTAAAAACTTAACTTCTTAGATTAAGATGAGATTTTCTTCATAAAACTGTCATCAATTACTCAATTTCTTATACTAAAGTAGCAGTTAACTAAATAAAACTGTCATAGAAGAGTCAACTTTGTAGAAGGCTAATTCGTAGCAAACTAGTTACTGATACTGCTCAATAAAATTATAGAAATAAAATTTTGCTTTTAATAAAATTATCATTAGATTACTCAATAAACTGTTTAACAGATAGCTAGTATGGAACTAGTAAGTTCAAATAAAATAAGTTAATTAGAAGTGAATGTACTACATAATTCAAAAGACTTGATATGAAAGTAGTCTTAGTACTAACTAAAAGAAATTAACAGTGAAGTTGAAAACCACATCCATTTTCCGAAGTGTTGATCGAAATATACTCCTACCAATTCATGTCCCCAATCTAATCATTCCAATTCATGCCACCAATAATGGCAGCATGTGGTTTACGAATTCTCTTTGTACTTCCATGATCTGTCCTTCATTGTACTCGGACTTCCTCTGTAAAAAGAATATAAAGTAAGCAATGTTTGAAGTAACTAACCAAAAATGAAAATTGCATTTTCATAAAATAAATACCATTATATGGACTTGATATTATATTGGTTGAACAACTAATTTAAAGAATTCGCACGACTTGATATTATATTGGTTGAACAACTAATTTAAAGAATTCGCATGTACCCGGTACATGAAAAGGGGTATATGAGATTGATGTCCTTCAATACTTGAAATTGGATCCAGTTTAGCTCCAAGGGCTATCTCAGTGCTAGTTTGCACAAAGCCTTGGGCACCATAGGTCAAAGCAACTTGTTTTATCTGAATTATCATTCTGCACAATACATTAGAATTAACATTGCATAGAAGAAATCAAACATACAAAATTGGCATTTATAGGAAAGAGGACAAGAAGAAATACTTACAGTCCAATATACAAAGAAACGTGTTGTTGTATCGCCGTAAACTCTAGGATATACCAGAAATAATTTATCAAACAAGATACACATAGAAAAATTAAGCATACATAAATAGAAAGATAGGGTGAGAAATGTATATACTTACAATCCATCCAGCTTATGCAGTTTCCGCAAAGTGATCACCATTTAAAACCCATATTTGACCTGAAATGTATTCATCATCTAGGTTTTCAATTGTGGATTCCAAACATTTATATCTCCTCGAGCTCCAATGTAATGATAACCAAGAGTGAGTAGAACTCCTAACTGCAGTAAATTTCAAGTAGCTTTTACACATTTAATCAACCCAAAATTTTAATTCTAATTGCACTTAGACTAGATACAAAACAATATACAACATGAATGTTTGATCGAAAGAATAGGAGGTTTACCGAACAATTCAAAAATAAACTATTTGATCGAAATAAACTTCCCGGTGATGAACAAGTCATAATGGTGCACTTGCAGCAGAAAAAGTTACACAAAATAGGATTCAATTGACACTTAAGTTGGAAAGTTGGACAAAAGGATTTAAATTCTGAATTCTCAACATTATAAGTTCTAAATGCTAGAGAAACCCCACCTTCTCTTCCATCACTTGCTACAAGATCAAAAGAACAACCATTTCGGCTTCTTGAAGGGTCGTATCCTGCAACAAACTGATTATGGTCAGACCATCTCACTCTAATTAACTGGAAGTGAACAACATAAACTGAAATAAAAGATGTACACATTCAATGATCTTCATTTTTTTTCTTTTTTAGGCGTTTTAATGTTATGCAATGAAGGAAATAAACTGAACACATTCACATCAGTGAGACAGATACCTTGTTGAATTCCTTCTGCAATGGATTGTCTGCTCCCTTGGAACCTGATCCAATTGTTTTTTCATCACACTACCAAAATGTACCAGACGAGTCTGTGTAGTAGCTGCAAACACAAACTTCATTTTTATAAGTTGCTTCAGCACACTGATCTGAAATGTACTAAACATATAAAGCAAGAGAAAACTGTCAGGTATCCCAATCGGCCTTGCAAAAGTATTACAAATCCAATACTCAGATATTTAGAAGACCGAAACTTACAGGCTTAAAAAAATTATCATTCTTGGGAAGCAGTTGTTGCATCATTAGGTTCAGCCTCAGTAGACTCCTTAGCCTTATCACCCTTCTTACCCGTGTCATCACCAAAACACAAAAAGGTAACACTCATTAATACATCAACCCAAACGAGATAATGTATTTCAGGAATGAGATTTTACATTCACTACATATAGGGTGTATATCATTCAAAACTAAATAATGTTTTCAGGGAATAAGATTATACATCCACAGTAGAGAATTTTTAGAACATGCCTTTCTTCTTCTTTCCACCTCCCTTTTTTCGATCCCAAAGCTAAGCAAGCCTTGATTTCAGGTTTTTCGTCTAACGTCTTTGTTGGCTGTACTTTTTGAAGAACGTGAGATGTGATTCTATCAGAACCGTAGGGCATTAACAGAATTGTAAACTTGATATCTGCAACAAAATCCCCTGCATATAACCAGTAAGTATTGAGCCTCAAGATAGGGTTCAATATTGAACGTGAACAAAAAAGTGATTCTCACGATTGTGAACTAATTTCAACTCTACACTTAAATAGATCATTACTATGCTTCTCATGTAGTTCAAGGTATGGCTGTAAAATTTTATGATTCATACATCCAATGCCCTACAAGAAGGATAAAACAAAAAGAAAACTACATCAATGTTGGGTAAAGAGAATAAATAAACATCTAAAAGTAAATTATTCCGAACTAAGTTGTCAGAAAGTGGAATAAGAAAGCCAAACCTATCAGAAAATGGCACGATGAGAACCTAGATGCTTTCATCTTCAACTGATAACTCTCTCCCACTGCTTTTTGTATACAGTAGTACAGTAGTTTGCCTCTCATCTAACATCCTAGGATGCAGTGTTTTGACAATCGCAAATTGTATTAGAATTAGCAGATTGAACTTGGAAGAATGAATAAAGTTTAAATCATCATGTGTCCTTACCTTTCCTTCTCCTGTGCTGGCAACTATATCAATCGCATAAACTTCATTCTCCCGAAATTCTGCATCATCGACTCTAGTTTCAGGACCTAGAACACTAAGTACAACCTTGTTTCCATCTATCACTACTGCTTGAGCTGATGACTGAGCACACCTTCAACAATTTTGCAGCCATAGGCAGCAGCAATCTTCTGAATAGCTTCAGTTACTTCTTTATTCTGCCACAACAATTAAAAGGGGTGAGCTATTAACTCAGTAGGGGTTAGGACGATTAATATCGATTCTGCGGAAATGATAAGCTTATTTAGACAAGAGCATCAGTTTAAAATAATTAATACAAACTTACACAGAAGAACCTTTTTAGAATTATAAACAAGTTACAATTTATATTAATTCATTTTATGAACTAAATGGCCCAAGTCATTGTTTTGTTGACCAGTGGTCAACTTGTCAGGATGGTCGGACACCAGCCAATACTGTCCAGTGACAGTCTTCCGGGTAGCCGTCCATAGACGGGAGCCAATTAAGGCCTGACAAATCCTAATAAAATATTTTTAACATCATTTCAAATCATAGAAATAAGATCTATAATTGAATATACTCTACTATTTGTATGGACGTAACCATCGTTAAAGTATAAAGAAACATTGTTGCGCGTGAGACTAGTTTACGAAACAGAAGACAAAACCAATCAATCCATATAAATCAGTTGTAAGATGTCAAAGATGGTTAATGATTTAAAGATAGTAAGATCAGTATACAACAATGTCAATAAAAATAAGTAAATTAAGTTACATACAAAGATACATTCAATGGAGAAAGTCAGTTGATACAAATTTGATAAAACATGGGAAAATATCACATTTTACACAAATCTGGATATTCAAAGAAAACACCGAGCCACAGAGTCGATAATTTAAACAAGAAAAACATGGCATAAGATTGACAATCAAAATAGAAATCATCCAAATGATAACCCATACAAGGAAACGCCAGTTAAGAAAAAGGTATTCACAAAGAAAATGGGAAGTACCCACTAAATATTTTTGGCACCAAGTTAAAATAAATATCGACAAGCAGAGCTTTAGTTTTCAAACCAAAATAGGTATAGAGGTACTGAAACAAATAGGACAAATGGTGAATCCAATGGAAATAAGATTAACAACCAGGTTAAGCATAACAAGATTGGTTTAAGTTGGTGAAACAAAACAGTAAGAATAGATAGATTTCATAGCATGAAAACGAAAAGCATCTAACTGTTTTTCTCTTTGGATTTTGAAATAATTAACGCTAGTACCTAAATGAAAATGGTTTTCATAAAAGTCTCATAAAAACAGGACCAAACCTTAGCATTTTAGAAACTAGAGAAGGCCTCCTTTTATGTAAAACTTATTAGGAAAAATAAGGAATTTGAACACTCAAATAACAAAAGATGTAAAGCATAAAACAGGAGCAAAACATTTCTGATTTCAGTTTGGACAGTCGGTGTTTTGAAATTTGTGTAGGTTTCGTTACATAATGAAAATGAGTGATTCTTAGCTCATTTGAAACTAGAAAGGATAAGATGACATATAAAAATTATAGGAAAATACAGTAAGGCTTATAACTATGTTCAAAAAATTCATCAAAAACAGGACAGGAATCCCGTTTCAAGAAAATGCAGTTTCGGCAGTTTGAAATCAAAAATTCATATAAAAATCATTTCACAATGGAATTCAGAGAGTTTGGTCTTGATTTAAATCTAAGAGACTCATCTTTAACATAAAATGACAAGTAAAGGTAATGAGGTGCATAGGTGTGTCCAAAAAGTCTCGACAAAACAGGACAGAAATCACGTTCAGAAGTTTTTCAGAAATTTCAGTTTACAAACATGTTCATAAGATGGTTTCCAAGACAAATTGATTAGGGGTGTTTTCAAATGCTTATTTAATGAAAATGCAAGGAATTTAAACAAAGGACCAAGATCATTTTATATAAAGTGTAGGTTGCAGTGCAGGTTTCAAAATGTTGCTCATAGAGTCATTTCTGCAAACAAGTCATGAGAAATTCTTAGAAATTCAATGCAAGGATCAATTTAAGTATGAAACCCAAACTTAGAAGGTTGTCAAACATTTTCTTACTCTTCCAAAACCCATTTAAAATCATTTAATTATACACGTATTCATTTTACATAGTTAACAGAGAAATAAAAGATTCATCCAAGTTCAAAGGGAATCAATGATTAAATCATAAGAAAAGTTTAGGGATGAAATTTGACAAATTCAAACTGTGAAAGTGAAACACAACTAAAATTAATGCATTTCAAATTGGGTTCAACATTCAACACAGTTTAAGAGAAATCAAAGCATACACAGTTCAAAAACATGGTTAACACAGAGAGTGGGATTTTAAAACAACAAGGCTCATAATTGTATATAGTTTCAAAAACAGAACAGTGAAAAGAAAACCCTTTCAATTTATCACTTTTGGTTTGCATGTATAGCATAGGTTAGGAAGATATCAAGCAACATCAGAATATCAATGAAGAATTGAGATGGAAACATACATTCATATCAAATTAGGGCTGGAAGGGTTAGTACATAAAATTTAAAATCAAGAGAAGAAAATCCCCTACCTCTGTAGAAGGCAAAATCAAATAGAAGTGATGATGGGTACACCGGAGCTCAGCATCAATTCCACAGAGTTCACATATTCAAATAGAATGGAAAACCTAAATAGATTGTAAGAGAAATCACCCATACAAATTAGGGCAGAGATGAATCAGAAATGGAAGTGAAGAGAAAAGAAAAGAAAGCAACCCTTACCTCTTCAGATTGAGATTGGAGATGGGTTGGAATCAATTCCGGTCTTGCATGCTCCAATTCTCCCTTTGTTCGCGATTGATTTAGGAAAGAAGAAGAGAACAGATATTTCTCTTTTGGTTCTGTGAGGACAAGAATTAGAGCTGAATAAACAAGAAAGACCACCAATTACAGGTTTATGTAATGAAGAAGATGAAGATGATGGAGATGATGAACAACAACGAGAATTCATATGAATCAGAACTAGAATGGGATATAATTGAACATGGATGAGAAACAACACTACTTGGTAGACTTGCATATAGTGCAATCGTTGGTACAGCCATCATGAATAAAAATACAACCTTTTTTTGAACCCTTTAACCAAATCCCAATCACAGATCGGAACCCCTAATCTTTGAGAGATTTAAAGCATATAAAACCCAGATTTAAAATACCTAAGAGTAAATGAAAATCCCCTTTTCTTTTACCCTAACCTAACAACAGAGTTGTTTTGTGTTGATTGAAGCAAACCCAGATTTTGGTAAGAGAAAAAACCAAGAGAATAGAGATGGGATTTGCCTGATTTTTTTGGGTGAGAAATTTTGAGATGGGATTTGCCTGATTTTTTTGGGTGAGAAATTTTTGAGTGAGAAATCTTCGTGATAAGAGGGAGGAGACCCACTACTAAAATTAACTAAGAACAAAAACTAACAATTGAGAATGTTTTATAATAAATTATATCTATAGCAGCAGTTTTGGATCAAAACTGTCATCTATAGCTATACATTTCTATAACAGTTTTTATACATTTATATAAAACTGTAACAGTTTATAACTGTTATTGTACATCAATATACACTAACAGTTTTCTACAAAAACTGTCATGGTATAATTATTAAGTAACAGTTAATAAACTGTCACGATTTTGTACCATTATTAGTGTGAGTTTTTATAAGAAACTGTCGCGTATATCTCGTAGCTTATTCTTTTGTGACAGGTATTTCTTGAACTGTCATGATTAAGAATTTTGAACTGTCACGGAAGCCCAAATTTGTGTCAAGCTTTTTTCAAACATCCAAGCGGTATTAGCAATCAAGGTAATTTCTTTTCATTTTTGTAAATTATATTTGTTTTGTAAATTAAATTTAAAGTATGTTTTATTATTATGTTTTGTTAGTTAAATTGGTTTATATATGTTGAATGATTAAACATTTGATTATGAAATAGAGATATTTAGGTTTTAGAAATTATAATTATGGAATTGGGATAATTTTTAGGGTTTATGAATGTTGTAAATTGGGTATAAAAAATTGATGATAATTTGTTGAATTGAAGATAAAATTGATTAAGTTGTTGTTTAATTTGAGTTGGGTTGTGGTTAATTTTTTGATGAATTGACTAGATTTTCTTGAAAATTTGGGAATTTGAATGTTTATGTTTTAAAACCTATGTCTATGGAATTATATAATTGGGGAATTCTGATGGTTTTTGGTACAATTGAGGCTTTGATATTGGAGTATTTTGTGAATGATGAATTTTTTTCAAGAATGTTTGATTTTTGTATGTTGGTACATATGATTATCTAATTAGATAATTACTTTTGTAATTATGAAACTATTGTAAGGATTAATCTTGATTTTAAATCTTGTATGAACTGTTTGGCCAGATGTCGAGCAGTTTGACGTCCAGATTCGTTGGTCGAAAGAAGAGGGCCAAGAAGACTAAAATTGTCCAGGATTCAGATGAAGACCGTATTACTGAAGAAAGGGTAGAGGTTCCCGGGTTGGATAACTATACAGTTATGGAAGATACTGAGGGTCACGCCTCCACCAATATTACGTATTCAAGCAACGCCAAATTCAAGTTTTCACATCGTGGTTCCCTCAAGTCGATCCTTCAGACCTATGCAGGTATTGTTAAACATAGCCCTAGGGTCAAATATATTATTGAAAAGGGAGGATGAGACCGATTACTTACCATGGATGTAGTAGATTCATCGTATGCACTTATTGACTACATTGTTGAGCGTTTTTGGGATACCACAAACACTTTTCACTTCTCGTTCGGTGAGCTTGGGTTCAAACCCCTTGATTGGGTAATGTTGCCCGGACTTAGTATTGGTATTGGTAGTCATATTTCGTATGACTCGGCAAAGTTCCAATTTGAATATATCCGGGCGCATATTTTTCCTGAGATTAAAGATAGTGAGGTTTGGAAAAGAGAACATATTCCCAACCAGTGGGTTTCAGATGCAATTACGATTGCATTTTTGAGCACATATTTTGATCGACAAACGTTGGTTGCGGCTAACAATGATAGCATACTTGCTGATAGAGTTCCAGAGCCTTTTATATGTATGTTTTGGGTCAATTATTCTTTTCTAATGCAAAAACCTATATTGATGCTGGATGGTTAGCTTCTTTTGAGGATCTAAATGCAACTAACGATTATGACTGGGGTAGTGCTGCATTTTTTTTCGAAATTGTATTCCCATCTCGCCGCATCTGGCAGGGGACAAAAGTCATTGGACGGACCCTTCCAAATATTGGAGGTAAATTTCTTAGTCTTATTTATAATTCTTTTAAAAAAAAAATTATTGCTCAGTTATTTATTCCATTGGTTGTCATGACATTCTAGTTTTGGGGGTACGAATATCTCGGCATTTGTCGTCCAAAGAACCCAACGCCTGAAAGTGAATCAATGTGGCCTAGATGTTCTCGGTGGACGAGAACACGGAGGGAGAGTATTGATATTGTTTGTTCAAGGACTTCTCTGGATCAGTTGTCTGTAGACGATGTGACCTGTCAACCGTGGGAATCTGCGATCATGGTCCTGAATTCTGAAATTGGAAGGAAAGCAATAGAGCTCTCAGAGAAAAGGGTTATATTCTCTTGGCTAGGCACTGTGAGTTTATAATTTATTTCCATTGGAATGTTATTTATTTTCTTTGAATTTTGGTTAATTGTTTGGTTTATTTGTTTATTGTAATTTTCTTTTCAAAGAATAACATGTATCTTGGAGATTGGTGTTGGAGGCAGTACCACAAACATGGGGCGTTCCTAACAACCCGCCTAGTCGTATTTCCAACTTGAGCAACG
The DNA here is from genome assembly GCA_023531435.1 of Papaver californicum. NCBI lineage: Eukaryota > Viridiplantae > Streptophyta > Magnoliopsida > Ranunculales > Papaveraceae > Papaver > Papaver californicum. Next base: position 5,734,308 of record JAJJMC010014687.1, read on the forward strand.
ACGATGCTGAGGAGATGAGCGAAAACTGTCTGCTCCCTGCAAGTGAATTAGTACGTGTCGTTGACTATGATTTGTATATGGAGTATTGGCGACATGTAACTAACCTGTAGAAATATGCCACCAAAGTCGATGGGAGGTTGAAACGTACGGTTATGCTGGTGACCGTATTAAACACAACATCCAACGTCCTCGTGAACATGTACCCATTCCGCCTCAATAACAATTTTCATACCTAAGTATACAACAAACCACTGTAAATTTGATTTTAGTATATAGTAATGGTTGAGAATTTGATTTTAATTTTTTCATAACAGGTCGAGGCTTATGGTTTAGTTCAAGATTATGTTGATTTTACGCAAGAGTTTCGTAACTTTACATTAAATGAAACTAATGAGAGGATGGACTTTTTCATGGCCAAAGACGTAGAAATACGGAGTCTACAAATTGAAAACAACATGTTGAACTCACAGCTTGCCCATTTTCGTCATCAACAACCACCCATTGGGTTTGAAACGTATGCTCAAACTATGCCACCACCGATGAGGAACACCATGGGTCAGGGATCGTCTTCAACAATGCAATCAGGTAACTATAATACCAGACCCCACTTGCCTCCGTTTATGTCCCCGCGCTCGGCGTCCGAGAATCAAGATACGGAAGAGTAGTAATTCATTAGCATTGAATTATTAGTTGAACAAATTTTTTTTTCATTTGTCAGATTTGAATTGTCTTTTCTTACTTTTCTTACATTATCGTTGTCTTTTACCTGCTGGACTTTGTCATCTCCTAAGATATTTATAATCTTTTATTTTGTCCTTTTATATATGTTTTGTATTATCAATTCAAAACTCTGTATTTTTTTTCCTTTGTCGTTTTGGCCATTTGGTATTGTCTTGTCAACCGACATTTGATATCTCTGATGCGTTTGTTCACCCCACTTGCCTCAACTCTGTTATTCAATTAAAATACCAACCGTGTTTGGTCATATCAAAACTCAAAATCTTATCTTAATTTGCCTATAAATTGAACACTCGATTCTCCAATTATACAAACCAAAAATACAAACATCAAAAAGCAAATGGCATACTATCAAAATAACAATCAATACTATGGTTCTTGTTCTTTTATTCCTCCTACTCATTCTTCTTCTTCTTCTTCATCTAGTGATGATGATAACAATAGTTTGTACTCATCAGACGAAGGTTTACTTGCATTGAGCCAAAATAACCAAGCACTCACTGCGGGATTAAGAGTTTCAAGTATGAACTGGCCACATACTCGTATCCAAATACCAAGACAGCGTGAGGACGGTGCAAAAATTCTATGGAAAGATTACTTTTGCAGAAACCCGACATTTCCTCCTCATGTATTTCGTAGAAGATTCAGAATGCGGCGAGAATTGTTCAACCGTATATTGGGAGATGTCGTAGTTGTAAATAATTACTTTGTTCAAAAAAGAGATGTTTGTGGTGTTCTTGGATTAACCCCTAAGCAAAAAATTACTGCAGCAATACGAATGTTAGATTATGGATGTGCTGCAGATGCAATAGATGAGTATTTACGGATCGGAGAAACCACAGTTTTGGAAGCAACTCGTAGGTTTTGTAAGACGATAGTGCATCTGTACGAGAAAGAATATTTGCGCACACCAACTAAGCGTGATGTTGAACTGCTTCTTGCTGAGAACAAGGAAAGGGGATTTCCGAGAATGATGGGTAGTGTTGATTGCATGCACTGGAAATGGGATAAATGCCCATCAGCTGAATCAGGTGCTTATACTGCGTACAAAGGTAGTGAAAGTATTATCCTGGAGGCAGTGGTGTCATATGATCTGTGGTTTTGGCATGTATTTTTTGGTATGCCTGGTTCTAACAATGATATAAATGTGATGAACCGTTCTTATATTTTTAAAAAGCTTATCAACGGGAAAGCACCGGCTGTGAACTTTGTTGTCAACGGACATCAGTACGATATGGGGTGTTATCTTGGTGATGGAATATACCCGGAGATAGCTACTATTGTGATGTCGATTAAACATCCAGATTCCCAGAAGAAACAAAAAATATCTGCTATGCAAGAGGGTTGCCGAAAAGATGTAGAACGAGGCTTCGGCGTACTGCAAAATCAATTTGCAATCATCAAGCAACCAGCACGAATGTGGAATCCTGACGTACTAGCATATATAATGAAAATTTTAATCATTCTACAAAATATGATAGTGGAGGATGAGCGTTTACCCGGTGATTGGTCGCATGAGTATGATCAACGCAACCACGGTGCATCCGTAAATATTTGTAGACACAACACTGCTGAACTTTCGAGAATGAGAGTGGACCAACGCCGACGTGCAGTATTCGACAAAGATAATCATATTCGTTTGCGAAATGAGTTGATCGAATACTTATGGTCAGATTTTGGTGAGGAACAAAAATTTGTAAATCCTCTGGATAAGTTTTGTGGGTAAATCTCTTGTAAACCCGCCCGAGACACAACTCGGCCGCTAGGGGCACCTAGGGGTTTAAAGGCTTGCTGCACATGCTAAGTGCAGCCGCGATGCCTGCGAAAATGAGTTTAGCTCTACTAATTAGCTCATGTATTATCAATATATTTTAATAGATGGCCACATTTCATTAGTTAATTGCTTTTGTAAAACAGCTGAATGTAAAATCATTTCATTGAATCGAAAAGGCATACATCGCGTAACATTAAAGGAAATGAAATAAAATAAATCATTAGATTACACTTAAACACTTAAGCAAACCTATTATCAAACCTTCAACGGGTCGTATGACCCCCGGGACGACGTTCTTCACATCTTCGGAGAATAATCAACACAAATGGATTGTATTCTTCCATGACCCTTAGGATCTCGAAATGAGGTTGGTACTTGAAATCTGAACCTTTCCATCTTCTCCATTCCTCCAGAGATCTGGCAACAACTTCATCATCAGTTTCATTCCTATTTCTTCTTTCATTCACCTTAGCGGTTAAAGAAGAAAATTCTAGTACTGACCTAATGATTTCCATATATCGACAAAAAAGGCCTGCTCTGTTCTGGTTATTGGGGTTACCGGTTTCATTACAAAAGTTAGCATGGATATGTTCTAACCATTCCATGATCATTGAACCATTCATCCGACGTTCATGACCCCTTGCTGGATAATGTAATACTATGTTACAACATAGGGATAAATCTTCCTCTACGGTAAAATTCTCTGCATAAAGCCTAAAATTTTCGTAAGCCATAATCATGAAAACGAGAGATTATAAAATTTCTATGAAATGTAAAAGCTTTGGATTTGAAATGGGAATGAAAGATGTAAATTCATTTATTTATAGGTGTATCAGAATACAAATTATAGCCGTTGATCAACGATAACAATTCAGTACGGTAACAAAACGGTAACAAAATCAGGAAAATTAGCCAGGCGGACGCCTAGGGGCACGCCTAGAGCTTAGCGGACGCCTAGACGCACGCTCCATATTGGGCGGTGTCTTAGCATGACGTTTAGATATAGGCGGTATCCTAGGGTTACGCTCCAACGGGCGGTATTCTAGCGTTACGCCTGTTAGTGGGCGTGATCCCAGTCGCTCGCTCCATCAGGCGTAGTCCTAGGTTAGCGCTTGATCAGGCGGAGATTTGGTTACCGCCCATGTTTTCAAGCGTTATTCTAGCGTAACGCCGGGCATCAAACGGTTTCCTATACAACCACTTACCATCAGGCGGACGCCTACGCCACCGCTCGACTAAACCAACTTTAGTCCTGAAAAAAGACTACATTTAGTCTGCTACAGTGAGAAATCCGGACTAAAGACCAGAAGTAGTCGTCCCGCTGCGGCTCATATTTCCAGACTATCGAGTACTTTTGATCTTTATTCCGTGATATGCTCGTCGCATTATGAACGCTCTAATAGGTGTAATAAGAGTGTAGCTTTATGTTTTGTTATGTAACGGCTGTTATAAGTTTTGTTGGCAGGAATAACAGAATCTTGCTCTCTCTGATTCTGTTATACAGCCTGTCTGTTCATTACACTCTAGTGTCATGTCCATATATAAGGACTAAGTCTATAATCCTCTCTTTAACAAATGCTTAATAAAACTGTTTAAAATTCTTTCAAGTACTTAACTTGGTTTTAATCTTGTTGCTCAAAAATGTAGGCTCTTTGAGCTTTTTCTTGCTTACTTCTTGTCAGTTCCCGATCAATTTTTAGATTTGTCGATCGAAGAAGAAAGAAGGAAAAAAAATCCGTCAGAATTGTTGTATTTGATGAATATCCATAGGACCATAGCGTAATGCTTCAAGAAAATAAAACCCGTAGGTAAATATTAAAGAAAAAGATTGAAACTTAATCCAAAGCAATTTCCACATGAGTAGCAAACCTTTTTTACATTCCACGTGTGAAGAAGGGGGAGTACAGTTTAGACCAAGTCTTGGAGTGGTATTAACAAAACAGAATTAACCCTTGTCCAAAAATTAATAGAGAAATACGCGTTCTTCTCCCTTCAATCCGACACTATCGGGATTACTCATTCTCCCTCAGGTTCCCATCATCATCATCATCCCTCATTTCCAACCCCTGAATTAACTGCATTCTCTGTTTCACGCATAGAGCAACAACTTTAGAGAAAGGGAGAGATGAAAAAGGAAGTGGTAGTGGTAGGGGTGGTGGCGACGCTGGCAACGATAACAGCAACGGCGGTACTGGTAAGGAGATGGAGAAGCAGTAGTGAGAATCGTTGGAGACGAACACAACGTATTCTTCGAACATTGGCCTCGCAATGTGCAACTCCATTATCAAAGTTAGAGCAAATAGCTGATGAATTGGTGGTTGATATGAAATCTGGTCTTGCTTATTCTGATGGAAGAAGTAGACTTCCTATGATCATTTCTTACGTTGATTCTCTTCCCACCGGGTACGTGAATTTTCACTTTTTTCTCTATCTCAGCTGTAATTTAATTCATGCCAGTCTAATTCTTCGGAACATAATCTGAACAAAAAAAATTCGGAGAAATGCCAGATCCAAAATATGCGTTTATCATCCAGAAATCAATTAGAATGCAATGCAAATCCTAACTCTCAGTCAGCCGTATATTATTTTTATTCGTGTATTATGTTGGGCCTTCTTGGTAATTGCGAAAATTCCAACACTCCAGATGCAAAGTTCGGTGCAGTAAATTTTACTTATTTGTATGAACTTTTACAAATGGCTGTGAATTTTATGCCTACTAGTTACAAAATTGTAGCAACAACCGGTTTATATAGAGGATGGTGATCTACACGACACAGCCGAAAAATCATTTCACAATCATCAGAGAATGGTTGGTAAATATGTCATTGTCTCCAAGATTCTACGAGATTATGTATGGGCTTCGCTTTAATTTTTGTTATTATTGGGCTTATTTTAGTGTCGTGACAAGGGCGTTGGACTGTTAGTTGTTACAGCTTGATTGGGCCTATCTAGCGTTGATATTTCACTTTTGATTCTAGTGCTAGTGCTAGTGCTAGTGCTAGTGCGACTTCTACTTCATCGTATTGTTTTCTTACAATAAATGCTTTCTAATTATGCTTATATCCACAACTGTAAGTAAAGTCTTTGCAAATATTTGCAGCTACGAAGGTGGAATTTACTATGGACTGAATTTAAGTGGAACTGAATTTCGAGCATCGCGTATTCAACTAGGAGGAAAAACAGCTCGAATTGTTAACCAAGAATCAATATCCATTCCAATTCCTCAACACTTGTCTGTTCAATCTTCGCACCAGGTTAAACAAAAGACCCAAGCTTAATTGTTGTTTTCATTTGTTAGTTCATATATTTCTATCAACAAACACAATTTTTGACAAAGAAACTGATCACGTCATGTACACGTTTTCAGGAAGTCTTTGATTACATTGCAATGGAAGTTGGCAAATTCTTTTCGACGTCGAATGAAAATTTCCCTGCTCTAACTCAAGGACAGAATAAGAAACTTGGATTCACTTATTCGTTTCCTGTGGATGAAGACACGACATCACTGGAATCCGGCATTAAGTGGAAAAAGTTCTCCATCAATGATCCAGTTGAGCTCACCAAATTCTCTTCTTCCAAATGTTTATTTTGATTTGTCTTTATAAAACAAATGTTTCTGTGTTTAAAGTTGTTTTGGACCTAGCTGAAACGAACCTTACCCACAAATTCTACAAGCAGCCCCCAAAACTGACATGCTATTCTGCCTAAATTTGAGGTATATCATAGTTTCATCTTCTAATATTAGCTTGTATATATGAACTCAGGAGGGAAAAGCAATGGTGGACGATATGAACAGAGCCTTGGAAACACATGGTGTAAACATGCAAGTTTCTGCAATGGTAATAACTAGTATAAACATTTCAATAGTGGAACATTTCAATAGTGGAACATTTCAAGTATCACATATATAGACATATAGTATGTTTTTAGAGGAACTTTCCGAAAATGTCAAAACATCTGAATTGCAATACCCATGCACTGGTGATAATGATGAATTCTTCATTAAGCTCTTATTTTTTAGGTGGATGAGACGGTTGGTAACTTGGTCGGTGATAGATGCTACAACACTGAGGTTGTAGCTGCTGTCACCCTAGCTATGGGGACTAATGCTGCATATATAGAGCAGAAAAGTGCAGTTTCCAAATGGAATGATCCATCGACAACATCGGCAGAGATGGTAAGTGACCATTCTTTTCACAAAATGATTGAACATTTTTTAGCCATAGAGTACCAGCTACCACGCAACTCAAAATAAAAGACACCAAATAGCTCATCGTTCCCATATGAGTCAAATCTCATCGTAGTGAAGCAAACCCATATCCTTATGATGCTAATTGAGGAGAACCTTAACTGATACTTCTCAAAAGACTAGGATGTAAAAAAGAAGTTAGATCTGTGTGATTGCATAACCTCAACTCACATGGTAGATGCATAATTGGGGCATTGTAAACAGCTAGTGGACATTGTTAATATTTATCGAATACATGAGTCCATGTACGCAAAATCTGTTTTCATGTTGCAGGTTATCGATGTGGAATGGGGAAGTTTCAATTCTTCGAATCTTCCATTAACAAAAGAATTTGATGTATGTTTAGATGCTAAAAGTTCGAATCCTGGTGAACAGGTTGGTACCTTATTATACTCACACTTATCAAAATGTGTGGATACTGATAATGTTCCAATATCCAAGGCAATATTTGTTTCTCAATATTCACCTATTTGTATTTTTGGTTTCAATTCCTATTGCTTTTGTAGATTTTCGAGAAGCTTATCTCAGGAATGTATTTGGGAGAAATAGTGAGACTCGTGTTGTTGAAAATGGCCAAAGAAACTGCTCTTTTTGGTGACAATGTCCCTCCTAAGCTAAGCAATCCTTATGTGTTAAGGTATGGGACTACAAGTCTACAGGCTTATATTGCCTTAATATAGTGTCTTATGTTGAACAATCCTAAAGACCTGCATTGCGCCCAAATATAGGGTTCCTACTTCCTTGAAAGGTTTCAGATCTAAAACTTCTGATTAAGTGTTGGTTGATCTCCTTTTAGGTCTCCTGATATGGCTGCCATGCATCAAGATACATCAGAGGGCCGTGAAGTCGTTGGCGAAAAATTGAAGGAATTTTTTGAGGTATACATGCATATTAAATTTTGCATTTGCAGGACTTGCAACATTGGTCATTGTTTTTTTATTGTAAATCAGTGTTACATACTTAATTAATGGAGTTTGAAATGCATAATTATGGTTACAGATAACAGTTTCCACTCCAGTGGTAAGAGAAGTGGTAGCGGACGTTTGTGACATAGTGGTAGAGCGTGCAGCACGTTTGGCTGGAGCTGGGATAGTGAGTATTTTGAAAAAACTCGATCGAACTGATGCAACTCAAAAAAGTGTAGTGACAGTAGAAGGTGGCTTATATCAACACTATCGACTCTTCCGAAATTATTTACACAGCTGTGTTTGGGAAATGCTCGGAAGCTCTGAAAATGTTGTTATCGAGAATTCTAATGGTGGGTCTGGAATTGGAGCTGTTTTTCTTGCTGTTTCAAACTCGAAACCGATACAAGAGAGTACTCCTCCTAGCTCATAGATACGGTTCATTTTGCAAACCATGAGTATCTATATTTCTTCGAACAAGTGAGGCATTTTTTTTCCTTCTTAATTGCTACACATATTCTCTTTTACTTTTCTTTTTTTTTTTTCTTTTTTTTTTCTTGTATGGTTTTTATTTAATTTTTACTCGGGGTGACAATATGATTATCATTAAGCTTACAAGTTACAAGAACTAATTAGTTGAACTGTATGTCTTTGCCTCATCAATATATGATTTTTTTACCCGCAATGACTGTGCATTCACAGAAGCAAAATTTGTCGATTGGCACGAGTTCTCATGCACCACTATTATACGGCATGGTTACGTTGAGCTGACCAAACAATCACCTGGTAAAAATCGTAAAAGATTGTATGATTGTCTGTGGATGCAGAAAGTGTCAAAACCCATGAGACGGACTGTGTCTGCGACTGCTACCACCTAACCACCTCATTGGAAACCTAGATATATTTGGTCGGAGCAATTTAGTTTTTTTGATCAATCCAAACAATTTTATGGAACAAAGCATATAAACAAAAACATATTTGGACAGGACAAAATACGTAAAAAGAATGCATATCCAGAATACTATAAAGCATAAATCTTTGGGTTTGTTCTTTCTTCGTCTCCTTGCCGATGCTTGGGATGAGGATCTGCCATAATACGTGCTTAAAACGCCGTGGCCATGCACCCTACATATAGAGTCATAGACAGAATTTCTTGTTTAAAAAAATCTAGATAAATAGAGCCGAAGTTTTAATGTTTTTCAAATGATATTTGTCTATTTGGGAATGATTATAAAGCTAGAGTTGCATCTTCCACATAAACTCTTCATTTGCTCCTTTCAAGCTTAAAATCGGTTGCGTGCCCGAGTAATTTATGAATTTGGCCGGGCAGGTACAAACTAAGCATCGAAGGCTGAAGCTCAAGCATTTCTAAAAGTATTCCTCCAATTCGCCAAATCTCTTGATCTTTCATCAGTGCATCAGCTTCTACCCAAAGGATAAAATAGAAAATATACCAAGCCCTTGGTAAATAAGTCAGCAACTTGTTGAACACAAAAAAGATAGTCAAAAAAGATAAAGTTACGACATCCTTAATAAAATGATAGTAAATTTTAATGTGCTTGGTTAAGATTCAAGCAGAGCCTTCACACCACCAGGACATTCTATAAGACAAAATTAAATCTCCGCTTTCTAAAAATTGAGATTTTGACCTGCCGAACCGGTTTGTCCTACCTTTCTTTCTATATCAGAAACGACACATATTGTATTGAATTAAAAAGTTATCTGTAAGTGACCACTCTTCCAACATAATGAAGTAGGAAGGGTATCGACGGAATATCGAAAAAAAAAACTGTGATGCATTACTAATTAGGATAGTACCCTTAGTAAAATACTTTATAAAGAGATTAGAGTTGTTACCTCCACAGAACATGGCGTTTTATGTTCAGTCACTTGTTGCGGATCCTTTTTTCTTATTGTTCCTGGAACTTCATATTCAATTTCATGTGTTCGCAAAGGTTATAATATCATCCAAGACTTGCCTGATTATATGCTAAGATGTATTTCTGATTTTGTTACAAATTTTGAACTCAGATCATTATTCAACAATTTTACTATTGTACCACAATAAAATCGGTTATTGACATAATTTATAATAACTTCTAATTACACTAACTGGTTAGATCCGTAGGCCAGGAGGATGGCCTATGAAAATGACTCAACAAGTGTTCAGATCTATAAGAGTAATTTGTAAGCAATGCCACGAGGACCACACTATTAACCAACAAAATCATGTGGCAACTAATATGCCATTATTAGAATACTCTTAATCGATTTGAACTATTTAACCTTGGTCCTTGTATCACCATGCCTGCGTAAACACTGCATATCTAGGCTTCTAAGCGGCTTTGATATGATTTTCTCTAGTGGTCCTAAATTATGGTCACTTCAGCATAACACAATAATAGTCTCCTTAAGGGCATCCACAATGGATGGATCAAAACCAAAGAGTAAAGAGTAAAAAATTTACTCTTTGGTCCTGTCCAAAAACAACGGTTACCCGACTATAAATGATCGGGCGAACGGCTAAAGTAGCGCCTGTTGTTGGGCGATTGTTTAGAGTACCGTCTCTTGATACGGGTGTACGTCTAGGAATACGCTTGAGCTGGGCGGACTAGTGGAGCAACACTTGATGGCAGGCGTAACGCAGAACAACCGCCTGAGATAGACAGACATCTAAACGTACGCCCCTGAGAGGGCGTTGTACTGGACGAACGCCTGATGGGGCGGACTCACAGCATACCGCGTGGAAAATATCTCACACGAACAGCTAGTACGTGTGAATGGTGAGACGGGCGGACGCTTAGCATAACGCCTGGTTTATCAGGCGGACGTCTGGATAATCGCTCGTCTCACCAGGCGGACGTCTAGCTCATCGCCACATTAGTCTGTTTAATGTGTTTGTTATCTCCACATTAGTCTGTTTAATCTATTGTTCAACTTTACTAATACTAACTTCACTAACACTAACTTTAGATTAACACTAACTTCACTAATATTAACTTCACTAACACTAACTTTAGTCTGTTTAATAATATCTCCATATTACTTAATACTAACTTTAGTCTAAATTCAAGCGGACGTTTAGGATGCCTCTTATAAACTTTACTAATACTAACTTTATAGGAAAAAATCGTAGGCGGACGTTTAGGGTGTCGTAAAACTTTTCATTGGAGCAGATTTTGTCAGTTTCTTTTTTTTTTATGTAAACTTAGGTAAATGTTTTATCACCATATGTATAAAAAGAACGTATCTTATTTCGCCTTCTTTTTTATTTTTGTTTATGAGGTCTCTCTCCCGGTCTCCAATCTATGAATATGAGTCACTCTGTTCACCAGTTACCGTAGTTGAGCACGTCTTTTCGACAGATAAGGCTTCACCCAATCTTTACCCATCGTCTGATCGAGAACAGATAAGTAGGGTAGACCCACCCCTTGTTTCAGTCAGAATAAGTCCCCGGGACCCCGGGACATTGGCTTCCGCCAACAGTGAACTATTAAGGATCGCCATACTCGAGCGCATCTCTAGCATACCGTTTGAATGGGGCGGTGATTTGGTTACCGCCTATTGGTGGGCGTGATCCTAGACGCACGCTTCATCAGGCGTTATCTTAGGTGAACGTTTCATCAGGCGAAGATTTGGTTAACGCCCGTGTTTTCAAGCGGTATGCTAGGAGAACGCCTGCCATCAAACTGTTAACTACACGCCCGTTTAAAATCAGACGGTTATGTACACGACAGCTCGACTATAATGGGTTTAGTCCGAAAAAATGACTAAACTTAATCCTGAGCAGTGTTAATTCTGGACCGAAGAGTAGATATGATCGTCCCGCTGTGGCTGGATTTTCTGGACCATCGACTATATGAACTCTTTGGTTCGTGTTTCCCTCCGGCTACCGTGGACGCTCTAATGAGTTAAAGAATGAGTCAAGCCTAAATCTTTTTAGTTGATGGGGAACTCAAAAAAGTGTATCTTTATAATCGTCATCTTCAGACCGCCAAGTTAAGTAGGTGGGGAAATCTTCAGACCGCACGAACCTTAACCAAAATCAACAATTAGTAAACCTCAAAATTAGAGTTACCATTAAAAGACATTAATAGTATCAATTTATACTTAAGAGTTACTAATCGGAAATGATGATCTAATTTGGCAATATTTTAGGGTCACATGGCTCGATAAAATGTAACCTGGATCGATGTCGAGCACGTTAGTTACGTCAAAATTGTAATTAAGGATACATAATAGGGTGATTGTGAAGAAGTTACTACTTAAGTACGAAAGTATGAAATTAGGGAGACAAAATGGAGATGCATCCGAGAAGGTCTGGCTTGGATAAGCTTAACTTAGACTTTAAGGTTTAAGTACATGTTTCAATTCCATTTTTCATTTATTTAGCAATTTTCAGTGGTGTCCAGAGAATCTTTTCATTCACTTACTCCAACATAATCAATGATTATATTTTTATTGTTATAAGATTTGCCTTAACTTAAGTAAACTACATATTCATCCCCATCAGCAAACAGGTTTAGATGTTAATATCGATTTAGTTAACTTAAGCAACTATTTAATAGTTCTCATTGCTGGATTTTTATGGCTCTTGTCTGCTTGGCTGTGTGCCTTCATGGCATTTTTAATATTTTGAATATATCTCAAGTTCTTGACCTGTTTTATTTTATTTATTTTTTAAATGGATATTCAATAAATTAAAAAAAAATGACACTTTCCGAGGGAATACTAGATTTCTACCATAACAAAGTAGAGCAGGGATGGGGGATCGGTCTTTAGGTTTACTAGTTTTAACCTGGGTATCTTGTTTCTAGATGGACTGGTTGTTCTTCACGGTTTAAGGATAAAATGGTTTCATTGGACTAACATATATTGGAATCGACTTTCTTTACATTAAAAAACAAAATATATATATTATTAAAAAAATTATAGTGTTATTATTTTTATTTTATTTAGAACTTTGTTATGATATTTTAGTTGAATCACATGTTTATCTTCGCTTAGAGCACCCATAGTGGTGCGATCAAACCCAAAGAGTAAAGACTAAAAAATTTAATTTTTACTCCGTCTGAAATGCAACGGGCAGGAGTAAAATTTGATCGGGTGTAAGTCTAAACTAACGCATGGCGCTGGGTGCATATACAAGTATTCGTCTGTTGAAATTGTGTTTTACGGGCGTACACCTGTGAAAACGCTTGGTTGCGGCGGACGTTGGATGAACGCTCGGTGGGAGACGCAACCCAAAAGAACGTCTGATGATAGACGCATGCTTAGCGGCACACCCCAGGGACAGGCGTGTGTTTAGAAGAACGCCTGATGGGGCGTTAACCTAGCAACACGGCCGGTCACTTTTCTACTCGTGTAGCTGGCACGTGTTTCAAAGAAGACGGGTGCTCTTCTAGGCTTACACTTGTCTCATCAGGCGCTTCTTTATCCATACGCGCGTCTCATCGGGCGTTTGTCTAGGTGAACGCCTGACGGGCCGAAGCCTTTTATGTTCGTTCTCCTCTTTTCTCCTCTCCACATCTTCCATACTCTAGTGAACACTTCCAACAGACGCATACCCATCAAGCGCCTACCACACCACTTCAAGATAAACCGAATTCTCCCTCCACTTCAAGCTTAACCTCTTTTCAAATTTGAGAAAGCAAAACCGTGGAAGATTTGATACAAAGTAATCTAAGTTAGGTTTATTTCAAGGCAAGATATTAAACACAAACTTTTATATGAATTTTAATGGATTTCATAGGTTTAAATTATGATTTATTGTAATGTTTTGTTAATTAAATTTGTATATATATGTTTAAAGATTAAACATATGATTATGAAATAGACATACTAGGTTTTACAAATTGTAATTTTGGAATTGGGTATAATTCTAGGGTTTTGGAAGTTGTAAATTGGGTATAAAAAATTGATGAGAATTAGTCGATTTGAATTTAGAATTGATTAAGTTGTTGGTTAATTTGAGTTGGGTTGTGGTTAATTTTAAGTTCTTGATTAATTGATTTGATATGATTGTTTATGAAATTTGAGAATTATGAATGTTTATGTTCCTTTACAATGAATGTTTATGGATTTATAGAATTATGGAATTATGATGAATTTTTGTAGAGTTGATAATTTGATTAGTAGTGAACTATTTTGTGAATCATGAATTTTGTATTTTGGATGATTTATGAATGTTTGTACATTTGATTATCTAATTAGAGGATTACTTTTTTAATGATGAAATTTATATTTTTGTGGATTTATGGATTAATGTAGAGTTTTATATTTGTGCATTGTGAGGATTACTCTTGATTTTGAAAATTGTATGTACTGTTTGCACAGATGTTGAGCAATGTCACGACGAGATTCGTTGGCCGAAAAAAGAGGAACAAGAAAGCTAAAACTGCTGAGGATCCAGAAGTAGACCCTACTACTGAAGATATGGTCGATGTTCCCGGGTTAGCGAACTACAGTGTCGTGGAAGATGCTTAGAGTCACGCTTCGATAAATATTACATATTCAACCGAAAAATTCAAGTATTTACATCGTAGTTCCCTCAAACCGGTCATTCAGACCTATGCAGGTATTACAAAATACAGCCCTATGGTTAAATACATTATTGAAAAGGCAGGATGAGACCGTTTATTGACTATGGATGTAGTAGATTCGTCACATGCATTGATTGACTATATTGTTGAGCGTTTTTGGGATACTACGAACACTATTCACTTCTCCTTTGGTGAGATGGGGTTCACACCACTTGATTGGGTCATGTTGACAGGATTAAGTATTGGTGTTGGTAGTGGTATTCCGTATGACCCGGCGAAGTACCAATTTGAATATGTCAGGGCGCATATTTTTCCAGAAATTAAAGATAGTGAAGTTTGTAAAAGAGAACATATTCTCGCAGTGGGCTTCAGATGCAATTACAATTGCATTTTTGAACACATATTTTGATCAAGGAACGTTGGTTGCGGCTAACGATGATAGCATATTTGCTGAGAGAGTGGCCATAGCCTTTTGTATGTATGTTTTGGAACAGTTTTTCTTTTCCAATGCTAAAAACTATATTGATGATGGATGGTTAGCTATTTTTGAGGATCTAAATGCAGTTGGCAATTATGACTGGGGTAATGGTGCTTTTGCGAAATTGTATTTTCCGGACTCGTCGCATCTGGCAGGGGAAAAAAGTCACTAGCCGGACCCTTCCAAATATTGGAGGTAAATTTTTTAGTTTTATTTATATTTCCTTTAAATGTTTATTTGTTGGTAATTTATTTGTTTAGTTGGTTGTGTTCATATTCTAGTTTTGGGGGTACGAATATATGGGCATATGTCGACCAAAGTACCCCACGAGTGAGAATGAAGCAGTGTGGCCTAGAAGTTCTCGGTGGAAGGGTACAAGAAGGGAGAGTATTGATATTGTTCGCTCTATGACTTTTCTTAATCAGTTGAATGTAGACGATGTGACCTGGCAACCGTGGGATTCCCCCATCTTAGTCCTTGACAATGATATTGGACGGAAAGCATCGGAGCTCTCAGAGAAAAGGGTTATATTTTCTTGGATAGGCACTTTGAGTTGATAATTTATTTTGATAGGACTGTTCTTTATTTTCTTGGATTTTTGGATAGTTAATTGGTTTATTTGTTGATAGTAATTTTATTTGCACAGCATAACGTGTACCTCGGAGAACGGTGTTGGAGGCAAAACCATTATACTTTTGGTGTTCCCAGGAACCCACCTACTCGTATTAGCAACCTAAACAATGACGAAGCTAATGAGCTGAGGGAAAGCGATTTGGTCCCTACAACTGAATTAGTGCATGTTGTTACGTATGATTTGTATATGGAGTATTAGTGACATGTAACTAACTTGCAGAAATATTCCACCAAAGTTGATTGGGAGGTTGAAACATACGGGTATGCTAGTGACCGTATTAAACACAACATCCAAGAACCTGATGAACATGTACTCATTCCGCCTCAACAACAATTGTCATACGTAAGTATACAACAAAACTTATTTTTTGACTATATAAAAATGCGTGAGAAGATGATTTATTCTTTTTCATAACAGGTCGAAGCTTATGGTCTGGTTCAACAATATGCTGATTTTACGCAAGAGTTTCGTAAGTTTACGTTAATTGAAACGAAGGAGAGGATGGAGTTTATCATGGCAAAAGATGAAGAAATACGGGGTCAACAAAATCACATCAACAATTTGGAGTTACAGCTGGCCCATTCGTACGCAACAACCACCCCTTGGGTTTGGCACTTTTTCTCAAACTATGCTACCACAAATGTGGAATACCATGGGTCAGGGATCATCATCAACAAAGCAATTAGTTAATTACACATCGAGATCATTTTTGCCTCCTTTTATACCACCGCGCTCGGCGCCTGGGAATCAAGATACGGATGGGTAGTCTTTCATTTGCATTGTATTATCATTCGAACAGACATTTATTATCTTTGATTTATCTTTTATCTGATTGGAATTATCATTTCAAAAGACTTTTCTTATCTTTTGCTTTGTCTTTTACCTGCTTTGTGTTGTCATCTCCAGAGATATTTTTAATTTTTTCTTTGTTTTTCATATCTGCTTTGTATTGTCATTTCAAAAAGATATTTAATTTTTCCTTTGTCTTTTTTTCTGCTTGGTCTTGTCATCTCAACCGACACTTCTTATGTTTGATGCGTTTATTCACCCCACTCGCCTTAACTCAGTTAATTTTTAAAATACCAAGAGTGTGTAGTCATATAAACACTCAAAGACTTATCTTAATATACCTATAAATTGAACACTCGATTCTCCAATTATACAAACCAAAACTACAAACATCACCAACCAATTACATACTATGAGAATAAAATCACTATTATGCTTCTTTTCTTCTATTCCTCCTCCTCTTTTTTCTTCTTCTTCTTCTTCTTCTTCTTCTTCTTCTTCTTCTTCTTCTTCTTCTTCATCTGCTGATGATGATAATAATAGTTTGTACTCATCAGACGAAGATTTAGTTGCATTGAGCCAAAATAACCAAGCAGTCACTTTGGGATTGATTGTTTCAAGTATGAACTGCCCACATACTCGTATCCAAATACCAAGAGAATGTGAGGCTGGTGCAATACTTCTATGGAAAGATTACTTTTGCAGAAACCCTATGTTTCCACCTAATGTATTTTGTAGAAGATTTAGAATGCGGCGAGAATTGTTCAACTGTATTTTGAGAGATGTCATATCAGCAAATAATTATTTTGTTCAAAAAAAAGATGTTGTTGGCGTTCCTGGATTAACCCTGCATCAGAAAGTTACAACAACAATACGAATTTAGCTTATGGATATACGGCCGATGAAATAGATGAGTACTTACGCATTGGAGAAACCACTATTTTAGAAACAACTCGTAGGTTTTGTAAGACGATTATGCATTTGTATGAGAAATAATATTTATGCACACCAACTAAGCGTGATGTTGAACTGTTGCTTAAGGAGAACAAGGATATGGATTTCCAGGGATCTGGGTAGTGTAGATCGCATGCATTGGAAATGGGATAAATTCCCATAGGCGGAATCAGGGGCTTACACTGCGTACAAAGGGAGTGAAAGTATTGTGTTGGGGGCAGTGGTGTCATATGATCTCTGGTTTTGGCATGCAAGAGTCGCGGTTGCACTTAACACGTGCAACAAGCCTTTAAACTATTAGGTGTCCCCAACGGACGAGTTATGTCTTGTGAGGGTTTACAAAGAGATATACTCACAAAACCTATAATCAAACCTTCAACGAGTGGTATGACGGCATGGATGACGATCTAAACATCTTCGAAGAACAATCAACACAAAAGGGTTGTATTTTTCCATCACCCTTAGGATCTCGAAATGAGGTTGGTACCTGAAATCTGAACCTTTCCATCTTATCCATTCCTCCAGAGATCTAGCAACAACTTCGTCATCAGTTTCATTTCTAATTCTTCTTTAATTCTTCTTAGCGGTTAAAGTTGAAAATTGTAGTACTGCCCTACCTATTTCCTGAAATCGACAAAAAAGGTCTGCTTTGTTCCGGTTATTGGGGTTACCGGATTCATTACAGAAGTTAGCATGGATATGTTCTAACCATTCCATGCTCATTGAACCATTCATCCGACGTTCATGACCCCTTGCTGGATAATATAATACTATGTTTCGACAAAAAGATAAATCTTTCTCTATGGTAAAATTCTCAGCATTAATATTTTCTAAAATTTTCGTAAGCCATAATTCTAAAACGGAGAGATAAAAATAATCTTTGAATTAGGTTATTTGAAATATGGAAGGTGTGGTTTCCAAATGGGAACAAAAGGGTATATATAGAAAGAAGTGACGAGTCTCTTTTTTTCGAGACTGGTGGGTCCATAATAACAATCTTTTTAGTGGAATCCGACGCTTCAATTATTTACTTTGTCAATCTGAAAAATTTAAACAATCTCACTTATCTACTCACGTGGGAGAAGAGTAGATAGGCTAATATCTTGAGTGTGTAGTCTTTTATCGTGTTGATGTTACTACGAAAAAAATGAATGGTTGGTAGTTATTTTTCATCTGAATTACTTAATTACTCGAAATTTAAAGTTTTCATTAATTCAAGGAAAATGTATATTGGAAGTTCATTAACATTTAAAATAACACTATTAATTCAAAACTAAACTGGAAATTTTAACCTCTTGATACTTATCTGATAAATAAATATATAAATCATAAAAGTAGAAACTGAAAATGCAAATCCATTAATAATCCAAATAATTAAGGTTTCAGCTAATCCGAGGATGCTTTAAGCTTGGGTTCTCCTTCTCTGCAAATTGTCTGCCTTCCTAAGTTCGATGTACTCTTTTGTTACGACATCCAACCCAGAGACATCCATATCCATTATGCGAAGACTGCTTCTTTCCTAAGTTCGATGTCGTCTGCTTCTTTTTTTGCGTCAAATTTTTCTTTCCTAGCTTGTATTGTTGTAAACTTTGCCAAAGACTCAGCTAGTTTTGTTACAAACTCGGATTCTCTCTGCGCCATCTTCATTTTTGTTTGTTCTGTATAATTGGTGTTGAAGTTTTGTTGCTCTTTAATAATTATTTCCATCATTTTCTGTTGGCCATTGGATTTTGCTCTCCCTGTTTTCTTCAGTCGTTTCGCCTCTTTTTCCCCATATAACGGTTATATGTGTTAGGTATATCTTCTATTTTTCATCGCCACTGGAATGGTATTGGCTTGTTTCCTGTCTTTCCCGATCTCCCTCGCCACTTTCATAATCTTCCTCAGCTTGTGATGAATTGAAAACAACCATCGATCGTCGTGAATATATTATAAATAATTAATTAAAAATAGACTTACCACATAAAATTGAGAGAAAAACCTCCTTCATCATCCCAGTAAATAAACTTAGCTCATGGTGAAGAAAACTTGCTCAAAAGATCTTTTCATTGCTCAAAAAGTC
>JAJJMC010014687.1:5753442-5780698 GCA_023531435.1 Papaver californicum
TGTACCTACAAAAGCATAAAAACACGTGATAAGCGTAAAATCGAGTATTAAATCACTAGAAATCAAGGTGCAAATTAGACATTAAAATGTGTCTATCATAGCACTCTTCATGCTTAAATAGTTTGCCACCATTAGCTTCCTTGAAAAGCTTCCTTACTTCTTCAATCTGTTATTTAAAAAAAAAAAGTTTAGTGAACGATATACAATTCAAGACAATAATGTACGAGACAAATATTAAATGTGTACTTACCTTTGTTTCGGGGGCCCATCCAGTATGGTGTTCACATTCCACTTCCACCTCTTTTGCAGAGTAAAGCGCCTCATCTTTATTTATTACCTGAAATCGTTTCTGAATGGAGGTCCAAGTGCGCCCCGGCATTGTAGGTATGCCTTCTTTCATCCCATTTAAGATACGAGACCATAATTTTTCTTCTGATTGATCGGAACCAACACTACAATCTTGAGATATTGATAAATGAATTATACACATCGTTGCATCTTCCAATGTAGTAAAATTTGGACCTCGTGGTTTTGGTGCCATAATTCTAACCGATTTGGAAGAAAAATATATGAAAAAGAACGGAATTTTTCTCGTATACAAATGAAATGAAAATGGGTTAGTAGTATATGAAATACTCAATCAACCAATTCATTTATAGGTATGCCAAAATATAGCCGTTACAACGGTAACAAATCCGGCAATTGCAATGGCTTCTTTATTTCTTCATGTAACGTTAACAAATCTCAACGGCTATCTCAACGGTTAGAAGAGGCGCTTGCTTAGAATCACGCCCCACACACAGGCGCTCGCTTAGCGGCACGCCCCACACACAGACGCTCTCTTAGAATCACGCCCACAACAAGCGTTGTCTTAGCCAGACGTCCAACACGAGCGTTACTTTAAACGAACGCCTGATTACCAAGCGTGCTTCTGCCGTTACGCCCCGTTGGACGTGTTCTTGGGTGAACGTTTCATCAGGCGATAATCTGGTTCGCGCCTGATAAATGAAACACACTTCTAGTTAAACGCCTGACATAAGACGGAGAGCCAACGTCACGCCTGGCACGAGACGCACGGCTAGGTTAACGCTCCACTATAATTGGGTTTGGTCCAGTTCTGGGATCATTTTTGATCCCAAACAGTAAAAAATCCGGACCAAACCCAAAATTTGGTCGTCCTATTGTGGTTGAATTTGGACGGACCAAAGACCAAATTTGGGTTTGGTCCTTGATTTAGTCACACCACTGTGGGTGCTCTTAGCTAGGTTGTTTTAGTCTTTCATATTTGTGAGTCATGTTGAACTATAGATGTCGATGTTGAATCTATTAGATACAATTTAGGAACCGATAGTCGTGAGTTAAGTGGGAAGCCCACTTAATAAATGTTTTGGTTTGTAAATACGATAGATCCCTTGATTTAAATTCCTAGACTTAATTTCCCCACCATCAGATATAAGTGGATGGATGATGTTAGGATCGATGCTATAAAGAAAAAAAAACGAAACGAAAAACAAGAATACAAGATTTACTTGGTTCACCCAAATTAGGCTACGTCCAAGGAGCAGCTGCGGTTTTCACTATAATCACAAAATAGTGTTCCAGAGGAATACGATGATAATATGATACAAACCCTAGATAGGGCAACTAGATTATATAGAGCCTACTCAAAAAAATTGGGCTCGTCCCTCCATTCTATAAACAAACCTCTCAAAAAGTCTCATTTAATTTCCTAACGGGCCGCCAGTCGGACCGGATCAAGTACGAAATCGGATCGTGCACTACCAGGCTCCACACAAACATAACAAATGATGGATAATACTTTCTTTATTTTTAAATTTTTTATCGTGACTCCATTTATATCTGATAGTAGAAAAATTAAATAAAAAATTAAGTCACAAAATTTAAACAAAAGGATCTACTTCCTTTGAATAGCCTAAGTTGTAACTGGAAGTGGAAAAACTCAATGTGGTTCTCTGTTTTTCTCTCTACACCTCCTTCGGTCCATGAAACTCCAACAAGTCTGGCAAGTTGGCAACGGAACAGAATAGTCTTTATCTTGGAACAACACGCTACAAGTATCTCCCGATTTGCTTTCTTGGCGTGTTTCATATCTGGTGAACCTAAAGGACTCGTATGTCATTTTCCCTCCCACAAAACAAAAATCACACACACTACTTTTCGGGACCACGCATATTATTCAAATAATTCAACAATAAAAACAAAAAACACGTAAATAACTACGAATGACATGGTTAATTTTGCCATGTAGTTTATTTCCACGTAAGAGTAAGAGCGCCAGTTGTATACGGTTGGGTTAAGTAGAGATGAGAAAGAAAGAAAAATATTGACCTCTTCTTCGCCACGATCCCCTTCTCCCACTGTGGTGCTTCACAGCACTATCACTTACGATACTCCCCATCATTACAAAATTACTGATTTCATATCGTCCGTTTATATTTACAAGAATCACATTTTACTCGACCCCATTGACACGTGTCGTGACGAGTCAGTTCTAATATATAACCCCACTTTTCTGATTAGTTAAGTTTCCTCGAGATCTACGTAGTCAATAAAAACCATTAAATGATTTTTCATTAGCATTAATACCTACTTACCAACGATTTCTACTGCAGTTAATTGATGTTTAGGCCCTAGATTCTTGATTATATGGGTTCGGTTAATAAAAAGAACTCCAGATGACCCGACCCATGTTTACAGCTGCTAAACCTCGACTCGAGTAAAAATAAAAATAAAAAAATGGCGCCAAAGAAATAAAAATAATAAGAAACTCGCAAAAGCAAACCCAAAAAAAGCAAATTTCAATAATAATTCCATTAAAACAAGAAATATCATTAACAATAAAAACTTAATTAATTAATAATAAAATTTCAAAAAATTATGATAATATTTAAAAGAAATTCAAAAAAAATCTCTATTTCTTCTGCTTCTACTTCTACTTCTACTTCTACTGCTTCACAGTTCACACTCACTGAGTTTTCACTGACTCTCTCTCTCTCTAGAACCAGAGAAAGAAAGAAAGAAAGAAAATGAGAGTTTCGTTTCCATTTCCAGTTCTTCTTCTTCTCCTTGTTTACTTTGTTAATATCTACACAGTAAATGGGAAACAACATGTGATACCAGAATACAAGGCATTATTAACACTCAAGACTTCTATTACAGAAGATCCACAAGGTTCATTAAAATCATGGGATAACTCAACAAGTCATTGTACATGGAAAGGTATATCATGTGATTTACATCGTAAAGTTATTTCATTGAATTTATCCAACTTAAACATTTCAGGCATATTATCACCAGAAGTCGGAAACCTCAAAAACCTCGTCAATCTTACCCTCTCTTCAAATTCCTTTTATGGTACTATTCCTGTTGAAATCTCTCAGATTTCTGGTTTAAAAAGTTTGAATCTTTCTAATAATATTTTCAATGGAAGTTTTCCTACAGAGCTATCAAGTTTGAGGGAGTTAGAAGTTTTAGATTTTTATAATAATAATATGTCTGGTGTATTACCTGTGGAGGTTACTGGAATGAAGAATCTTAAACATCTCCATCTCGGTGGCAATTTCTTTGAAGGAAAAATTCCACCCGAGTATGGTAGTTGGGAATTTATTGAGTATTTAGCAGTTTCTGGTAATGAACTCGAAGGTACGATTCCTAAAGAAATCGGTAATCTATCAAACCTTCGAGAACTTTATCTCGGTTACTTCAATAGTTACGAAGGTGGGATTCCGGTGGAGATTGGTAATTTGACGGAGTTGGTTAGATTGGATTTAGCAAACTGTGGGTTATCAGGTGAGATTCCTAAAGAGTTAGGGAAGTTGCAGAATCTGGATACATTGTTTCTTCAAGTTAATGGTTTATCAGGTGAGATAACGGCAGAGTTAGGACAACTTAAAAGTTTAAAATCAATGGATTTATCAAATAATATGCTTACTGGTAGAATTCCTGATGAGTTATCTGAGCTTAAGAATTTGACATTGTTAAATCTTTTTCGAAACAAATTATATGGTTCGATTCCTGAGTTTATTGCTGAGTTGCCTGAATTAGAAGTGTTGCAGCTTTGGGAGAATAACTTTACAGGTAGTATTCCTCCAAATCTTGGAAGAAATGGTAATCTGCAACTTCTTGATTTATCCTCGAATAAATTAACTGGTACTCTCCCAGCAGATCTTTGTTCTGGAAATAAGCTTCAGACTTTGATTGCTTTAGGGAATTTCTTACTGGGGCCGATACCTGAGTCGATTGGGAAATGTGAATCTTTGAGTCGAATTCGTATGGGTGATAATTTTCTTAATGGTTCCATTCCAAAAGGGCTATTCAGTTTACCTAAATTAGCTCAAGTGGAGCTTCAAGATAATTTATTAGTTGGTGGTTTTCCTGATATTCATTCAGTGTCTGTTAATCTTGGGCAAATTAGTTTATCTAATAATCGGCTCATCGGTTCACTTCCTTCCTCAATTGGAAAATTTTCTGGTGTTCAAAAATTGCTACTTGATGGGAACTATTTCACCGGAAGCATTCCTGGTGATGTTGGGAAGTTGCAGCAATTATCCAAGATTGATTTTAGTAATAATCGTTTTTCTGGTACTATTGCTCCTGAAATCAGTAAATGTAAGCTGTTAACGTTTGCTGATCTTAGTCGGAACCAGCTATCAGGTGAGATTCCAATGGAGATCACTAGTATGAGAATCTTGAACTACTTAAATTTATCTAGAAATCATCTTATTGGTAGTATTCCTTCATCAATTTCAACAATGCAGAGTTTAACTTCCATTGATTTTTCATATAATAATTTATCTGGTTTAGTTCCTGGAACTGGTCAATTTAGCTACTTCAATTCAACATCGTTTGTTGGAAATCCTGAACTATGTGGTCCATATTTGGGACCTTGTAGGTTTGGAGTTTCTAATAGTACGCATCATCCACATGTTAAAGGACCATTCACTGCGTCATTGAAGCTTCTTCTTGTGATTGGTTTGCTCATCTGTTCGATTGCATTTGCTATTGCTGCAATTTTTAAGGCTCGAGCTATTAAGAAAGCAAATGAGTCTCGTTCTTGGAAGCTAACCGCGTTTCAGAGGTTGGAATTTACAAGTGATGATGTTTTGGATTCTTTGAAGGAAGAAAACATTATTGGTAAAGGAGGAGCTGGAGTTGTTTACAAAGGTGTGATGCCGAATGGTGATAATGTTGCTGTGAAAAGACTACCTGGAATGAGTAGAGGGTCCTCTCATGATCACGGGTTTAATGCTGAGATTCAAACGTTGGGTAGGATTCGACATCGTCACATTGTGAGACTACTTGGGTTTTGTTCGAATCATGAAACAAACCTTCTAGTATATGAGTACATGCCAAATGGGAGTTTGGGAGAGGTTCTCCATGGAAAGAAGGGAGGTCATTTGCACTGGGACACACGGTACAAGATCGCAGTTGAGGCAGCCAAGGGGCTGTGTTACCTCCATCATGATTGTTCACCAATGATCCTTCATCGTGATGTGAAATCAAACAACATCCTTCTTGATTCCAATTTTGAAGCCCATGTTGCAGATTTTGGTCTTGCTAAGTTTATGCAGGATTCAGGTACTTCCGAGTGCATGTCTGCAATTGCGGGTTCTTATGGATATATTGCTCCAGGTATGATTCCTGTTATACATTTTGGTTTTATTGAATAATGTTGTGTTTCCATTCAAATCTTCCGTAACTCTCTGGTTTGATTGACTACATAACAATATAGTTATTTAAATCATTATGTCATGTTTAACTTAGCTTAATTTGAATTTGAATAAGTGTGTCGTCGTATTTAATTCAACTTTGAAATCAACATTTGTTCGCAGAATATGCATACACACTGAAAGTTGACGAAAAGAGCGATGTATACAGCTTTGGTGTAGTTCTCTTAGAATTAGTAAGTGGTAGAAAACCAGTCGGTGAATTTGGTGATGGAGTTGACATAGTTCAATGGGTACGAAAAATGACAGATTCAAACAAGGAAGCAGTACTAAAGATATTAGACCCAAGACTCTCATCAGTTCCTCTCCATGAGGTAATGCATGTTTTCTACGTTGCAATGCTTTGTGTTGAAGAACAAAGCATCGAACGTCCCACAATGAGAGAAGTCGTTCAAATATTAACGGAGCTTCCAAGTTCACCCAACTCAACAAATCCCAGTGAGGATTCTAACTCACAGCCTCCATCAGCCTCCCTTGAATCCGCCACAAGAACTGGAAGCAAAGACAGTACTGATGTTGAACCACATCAATCACCACCACCTCAGTCACCTCCACCAGATCTACTTAGCATTTGAGAAATGCTGGGTTCTTTCTCAATTTTAATCTGTTGTTTTAGGAGTATTTCCTTACAAAGTTGTTTTATGTTTCCGTCTTAAATGGGTTAATAGTGGTGGGTAACATTAGATAATCAGTAGTTTAAAGTATTTCTTGTACAGTGGGTAGAAAGAAAATGTTAGAAGGGTGGTAGGGTTTTACTTTTGTTTATGTATTTTGCTTTCTTCATCATCATGTTCTGTTCATCATCTATCGTTGTTATTACTAATTACTAGTTTAGCTAATAGTCAACTACTACTACTCAACTGTTTTTTAGAGCTCTGCAGAAACTCTGGAGCTTAACTATCTAGAGTGTAAAACATCAATGAAGTCAGTGTTTTCACTGAGTGTTGGTTATGACTTATTATGATACAAGTTGTAGAGTTTTCAAGTACCGAGAAAACTAGGGGTTTGATTTCAGGGTGAGAGGGAGGGAAACTTCTAAATTCAGATATCTATCCTTGAAATTAATTGATTGAAAGTTCAGTGAGTCTTAATGAAGCATGCTTTAAATGAACACCAAATAATCTCTTTTACATAACTCCCGGATAAACCAAAACTTTCATTCAACTGCCCCAGTGCCTATCTTTCTTTGTTCATGCATCTTCCTAAATTTACACTTGGTTTACACAAGTTTTGTATTGTTTCTCATGTGACAAATCTTATGATTGATTTTGCAAGAAATTGTACATAATGGAATGCCACTGCACCAAAATGTTGTGCAAATAATGCATCGGTATGTTTGCTGGCCAATACAAATCCTCATCGAGGTGGCCGGCGTGATTTAAGCCATAATGGAATGGGGTACTGAATAATGCAATAAAGTAATGGACCAAAGCGGAACTTTTATTATTTATTTCTTGCCCACTTTGTATGAAACACTCGGGGACAGAGATATATGAGAGTCCCCGGAACCACTGTTTCCTGAATTTGGTTTGCCTTTCTCCGGGGATTCTCAATTAAAAATAAAGTGAACACATCCCACGACTAGAGATAGCCACCTGAATTCAGTCCAGAAATTCCTTTTTTCTTTTTTCTTTTTTCTTTTTTCTTTTTTCTTTTTTCTTTTTTTTTTCTCTTTCTAGAATTGATAGCAAGGGCCTTAACTTGTTCCACTGTTACAAGGATACCCTTAAAACAGGAGGAACAATATCCTCATTTTGGTTCCATTTCTATCTTTAGATTTTTGAGTTTAATCTAAACTATTTGGTTCCACGAATAAATACACTATCATAACCATTCCTTAATTTCTGCCACTTGTGTTCATTATATATATACATATATAATCCCATACTTAACCAAAAAAAAAAGGTAAAAATGCAGCACCGTTTGAAAGGGGAGTAGTACCAGAACTAGACTGCCAAACAGTGATGCTACTTTTTGAAAGGTGAATAGTCCATCCATTAATGCATAAACCATAGACGATAGAGCTACATGTTTTAAACGCTGTAATTTCTAGTGAGAATGTCTACTGTGATGAGAAAATCATTCTCGCCGAAATGTAAGTTATTGTTACATAGGGATTCCAAAAATTGAAATTTGACATAAGAGCATCTGCAATGACTTCTCAAAGTTTTTTTTTTTTTTTCAAAAAAACGTGTTGTAAATTTTTACACAATTATGGTGATCTGTATTTCTACCTTCAAATTAAGAACTGTGGTTGCAACAACATACGTGGTAGGGGCAGTGGTCGAGCTCTCACATGTTGGAGTATGTCTTTCAAGGATGGAATGCAAAGTTCCCACTGTATTGCAATAGATGTACAAGTTATCAATGCTTCCCTCCTGTAGCCGGCATGCATACAAATCAATCTTTAATACTCCACCAATCCCTTTGACGCCTATTAATACAAAAAAGTTGTCATTATGATATGCTTCAGTCGGAGGTCAACCTATCTTAAGTTATCAAGAAGTAGACAGAGATCATAAAGATCTGAAACGGAACTATGTCTAAATTCTCAACAATAAAAAAAAAGAGGTCTGGCCGTCTGGGGATCAATTATAGAAAGATTTTATTATTTCTTTCTTTGACTAGCTACCTGGACATCTAAGTAATAGATTTTTATACTTCATCTGTTTCTGGAAAAGTGTTACTATCACTTTTTTATTTTAGCCTAAAAATAGGTCAATTTGAAAAAAATGATAATAACTCTTTTCTTGAAACAGAGGTAGTATTATTATATATAAGGTTTTTTTAAAAAAAATCAACAATACAAAATAAATTAAAATGAAAAAAACGTAAAAAAAAAATTCTAGGACGGAAAGATATTTGATTCTAGCTACATCTAATTATCAAAAACAACAAATCAAACTCGCCCTCGGCCATCCTGATAGGGCCAATATACCTACATGGTTTAGTAACTTCAATATTGCTAGTGAATTTAAACCTGGCGGCAAAGAGGATCACTTTATTTAATGTTCCTAGCTAAATAGTACACACAACACAAGGTCCCAACAGGCCAGGCCAGCACAGTATGCAGGGGTGAGCATCATGCATTAAGTTATTCCCTCGCAGAGAAGGCATGCAGAGGATTGACTTGATCCATTACTCATTGCTGTCACCCCGTACTCATTGTTGTAAGTAACTTGCTTACCCACTTTCCCATCATTATGATCATTTCTTTCCTTTTTCTTTTCTTTTCCATTCTTTCCGCAAATATGTTTTGTATGATACTTAATACCAAAAGATAAACGGGAGTGACAATTTTCGTTACCATGATGATTACAGGAATTGGTCGGAGTCCGAACTTCCAATGACAACAGATAATAGCTATTATCTACATTATCAAGCATGCCTAAAGTTGCCGGTCAGAGGTGTTTTTTGTGAGCGAAGGAAGGACCTACGGTTTGGTATCAAGAGATTTGTAAATCTTCAATTAGGCAGTTGATAAACTTATTTCTCGGTGCTAATAATTGAACTTGTATATACTTGGTATTCTAAAAGTTTTGGGTTTTAACTCTACGTCTCTACGCTCTACCTACTTGGGTCATCTGATGAATTGCTCACTGTGTCCACTTCACTTGTGAATAAAGTCAGTACAAGTTGCATACACATATAAAATATGATGACCATTGATCAATAAAGTAGAAAATTATGTGATTTGAGCCTTATCTTGTGATCCCAGTGCATGATAGAATATTGTGTCAAGTCTCCAAGGCTAGCTAGTTTTGATTTCATCCTATTAGCTCCAAAAAAAGAAAAAGCCAAAAGTCCAGCAGAGAGTGAAGAATTCTGCTTATATACGCCTAGAGCGCGTACGAGATATGAGATGATTAATCACTATTTAACGAAGAAATTATCTAGGGTAGGTAGAATAATATGGCTTGGACAATTGTCAAGTACCAAAACAAGCAAATCCACAAATATTTCTTTGAGAAGTGTGCCAGAAATATATACTCTACTATCATTTTCTCCAACAAAGAAGTAGCTGACCAAGATCCATTGTGGATTCTGTACCCATGAGTTCTGAATACATCATATTGTTCCCTCTCAGAGAGGGCATGCAAAGGAGAGGAGGAGGATCACCTTTATTAGTGTTAGATCTCTCCATGAGTGTTGAATGCCAACTTACTCACCTGTCAGGACTGCTATTTTAATTTCTATCCACATTACATTCATCATGTTTTCTTCTTCTACTACATATTTTCTTTAGTGATTAAGACATAATAGTCGATAACAGTTTGTATCTAACTACTCTAAGTGCAATCTGATCCAAGTGCTTTGTGGTGGAAGGCGGATTTGATAACCCGTCTGGGCATTAGCCAAACAAAATAGCATTTCACTGGATAACCAAGGAAACACATCCTTGAATATATGGTTACACCCACCCAACTCAATTGAAGACCCAACGTATGCTTTGGGGTATACAAATATCACATTCTGTAGGGCACTATACAGGCTACTAGCCATGTTCTAGTATTGCACCCTATTTCCATTCTTATGTGGATTGAATTTATAGATCAACCCTGTCCATGCATGTGTAGTCTCTAAAGGAAAAATGGTCGGTCAATGGTAATCTAGCTAATATTCAAACTCCAAACCTAACAAATCAGATGTATATAACTTTAGACAGCCATGAATGCATGATTTTTGTAACTTAAACTAAATTTTGAAAACACTTTTTTACTTAGGAAGGCCTAAGTGAGCACCGTCAAATAGAGATGCATGCACCTTTGCTATACTTACAATCTTAATCTAAGCGCATAAAATATGCCTCCTGCTCGGAAGTTAGCTTATAGCTTTTAAGTCTAATTTTTTTGGCTTAACCGGGAGCTTGTGGGAGCTTGTGAGATAAATAAGGTCACCAAAAGTAATACCCCATACCCCTCATCCATATAATTTTATAAATGGCTATACTACCCCATTTAATTAATTCTAATATACAATTAATTTTAATAATTAATTAAATTGAGATTAATTATATAATAATGGTTATGATTACTAGTTTTTTTTTTTTTCTAAGTGGAGAAGAAAAGGGTTTTTTGGAAGAAAAAAGTGAAAACTAGGGTTTGCGATATGAGTGATTCCAATGCTCAAAATAAAAAACCCTGACCTCAAAATACTCTATGTAAACTACTAATATTGTATGAATGGTCAAATTTTTGGTTAACATAGTCGAATCATTATGGGAAAGCAAAGACACAGGGTAAGAGTCGTCATGGTCGTGAGGTTACTACCATGGCGATTCTTCAAAGGTCGTCATGATCTTAATATTTAACAATGACGTCCCTTACCTGCAACTTTACCAAACTATGATGGTCAGAAATATTACCATGACATCCCTAAATATTACCATGACGATCCTAACTATACTATTCGTCTTCAGTGAAAATAACCATTCAGGGTCGTCATGGTTTAAGGTAAAACTGTTGCGACCCTAATAGACTTTTTGTCTTCAGTGAAAATAAACAACAAGAGTCGTCATGGTCGAAAATCAAAGACCATGATGATTTTTCATACTTTTAACATGCATATGAAAAGTCGTCATGGTCTAAAGTTTACGACCATGACGAGTCTTTCCTCTATAATATGCAATTTTACGGTTTCTAACCTAGATTTACTTACTCAAAAATAACATAAGAGGGGGTGAATGAGTTTGGATTTTAATTTTAAAATAGAATTGAGGCTGGCGGGATCAAGTATAATAGGATTTTAGGATTAGTTATTATGAAAAGGTAAATTAGTATTTATGCCACCTTTTGGCATCCCCTATAATTTATGGAGTGTGAAGAGGTTTTCAATAGCCCCTAAATCTCACAAGCTCCCAATTTTAACAAAGAAAATAAAATAAAAAATACCAATGGATAAAAATTTACCTTTTTGTGCAAAAAAATTATCCCAAGGTCCAAAATCTATGGTCTAACCTAAAATTTATATCCGAATTCAAAAAAATTCATCGCAACCTAAAATTCACCCCTGATTAAAAATTTACATTATAAAATAAAATTTGTCGTTATACCAAAATTGTAACTCGTGATCTAAAATTTATATAGTAACCCAAAATATGCGACTATGGCCAAATATTGCCCTTCTATCATTCAAAATTTTGCTTAGTTACCAAAATTTTCTTTAGTTTATTGGCTTAATAACCCATATTTTTCATTTTATGGGTGTAGACGACAAGCAAAGTATGATACTTCTCTAATATCCAAGAATCTTTTGGATACTTTTCTAATATCCTAAATTGGATATTTCACCCAAAAAGTGATAATATTTTTTTAGATAGGTGACCAATATGCCCTTCTTTAGATTAGATTATTTTTCTTCTAACCGTGATATTGAGCCGAGTTTCCTGGTCCATTCGTATTCAAAGTACCCGAACTATTCTCCCCTGAATAGTTGCTTCTAAATCGTATTTCTGGAACACAGTAATCACCGTCAATCCCCTGAATAGTATACACACACAACAATTATTTTTTACACGACGGGATTGATGGGAGATTTGTTTTTTAGATCCGTAACCAACACAGTAGCTTAATCAGGTATAAAAGATGTTATAAAAAAAACAAGTTGAAAAGAGGGTCATAAAATCTCAAGTGCGATAGATTAAGAGGTCCGACTGTGTATAGATTTGTTTGGTTGAGTCACAAACGATGTTAGGAAGGTTGGGTCGATCTCAGGAAGTTAAAAAGATCGAAAAAAATCAAATCATGAATATTTTTTTTCTGCTGCTATTGAAGAAGACGAAGAACAGAGAAAAGGCAACGGTTTCTTCAACCCATTAACAACGTTGTTCTTCAGATTTGCAACTTTTATCTTCAGCTGCAACGGTTTCTTCAACCTATTAGCAACGTTGTTCTTCAGCTTTACAACGTTTATTTTCAGCTGCAACGGTTTCTTCAACAAATCAACACCGTTTATTTTCAGCTTTGTAACGTTTATCTTCAGCTTTATTGTAACAGTTAATTTGTAACACCAAAAAAATGTTGCAGATTTCCTGTTTTGTTATTTTTAGCTTTTTTTTCTTCTTCTCAAGCACTTTTGAGCCATGTACCGGTTTTTTAGAGTGTTTTGAACATGATGATACTAGTTTCATACTAGTATAAACATAGATGAAAACAAATTCAAGCTAGGATGCAACCAGATTCATCATTGCTATTTTCGAAAAAAAAAATTCAATTTTATTTTAAACCAGGATGCAACCAGTTTCATCATAGCTATTATTCGAATAATTTTTTTTCAATTTTATTTTAAACCATGATGCAACCAGTTTCATCCTAGCTATTATTCGAATATTTTTATTTTCTTAGTTTAAAACAGGATGCATCCAGTTTCATCCAAGCTATTTTTTGAATAAATTTTTCTATTTTATTTTAATTCAGGATGCAACCAGTTTCATCCTAGCTATTTTCTCTCAAAAAAAAACTTCCCGAATTTACTTTCAACAATGGATCTTGTTTTGAAGAGAATTTAAAATCCTTTCCAAAAATATAAGCTTTATTAAAATCGGATATATATTTTGAGAGTTATGAGTGTTTTTGTGATTTTTTTTTAAATTGGTGAGAGAAAGGATAAAAAAGAAATAATTATAAAAGTAAGGGATATAATTGTCTAAATTCTTTTGTGTCCATTTTACCCATCCCTAATTTTTACAAGTCCATTAGAACCATAAATTAGGGAATCTTGAACAATAGACCAATTTTCCAAATTTTCTTTGGGACTTAAATTAAACCTGATGAATTAAAATTTGTAATGTTATGGTAATCCAAAATTTTCTTATTACCAAAAATCCGTATCTTAACTTAGGAAATGGTAATGTATACCTAAATTTTGCCTTATTGAGATCTAATTATTGTTAAGTGACTCCAAATTTACGGGTGACTCAATTATATTAATTAGTAATCTAAAATTTTAATATTTTTGCGGTTTATTGCTCTTTCTCTTTACGTATTTATAATTGATATCTTTATTTATATCGGGGTTTTGATTATCTTGTATTTTGGTATTTTTATTATTCTTGTAAGCAAAATATGTAATCATGATTTTGATTTAAATGAATTGAAATTTATTCATTGTCCAACAGAAAAAATGTAAACGTAATCCAAAATCTACATACTTACTAAAAATTCACCCAGTCAACCAAAATTCATTCCGTAACCCAGATGCTTTACTGTAACCCAATTTGACGGTCTCATAAACTTAAATTTACACTTTAACCAAAAATGTTTCATTACAACTAAAAACCTCACATGATCCATAAACAATACCCGTTTTTTTCTTTAAGAAAAAAAGAATTCATTAAAATGAAAAGAGTCCCGTTTTTTTCTTTAAGAAAAAAAGAATTCATTAAAATGAAAAGAGTAGAAGCAGGAAGTGGAAATCTTTTTACCTAAATATGCAAAAACAAGAAAAATAAAACAAACAGATTTTCAAGCAAGTTACCATAAGATCCATGACTATAAATATCTCATGATCCATATTTATTATGTGGCTTAACATCTGCTTTCTGGCCCAATGTCTATCGTATATGTATATAATTTTAAAACTATATATTTAACCTGAAATAAGTACCGGGAACTAAAATGTGCTTAATAATTTTTAATTTCCTGGTTAAATTAAAACATATTTTAATTATTTAAGACCTATCATAAAAAATAAAATATAACTTTTTTAAAAGTAAAATAGAAAACCCTTTAACCATTTATTTTTATTAATTATTAAAATAATAAAATATCTTTATCTATGAAATAGAAATAAAAATCAAATCAAATTTGTCAAGTTCTATACTTAAAACACCAAGAGACAAAAAAACATACATGCATAACGCTTGTGCTATCAACCATTAGTAATTAAGTAGGAAGGCTTTTTACATTGAAGATAGAAATGAGAAAACAACTATAGAATATCGTGTGAATTCATCAATTTATATACAGCTCCATATTAATGTATGAAAATTATGAAGTATTTTTAAAGCCGTATAAGCATGATATCTTTTCGAAACTTTCTCGTATGTTGGTGCTTTGGATAACATATGGAGCAGAAAGGGTCGCTCCACGTTCAGAAATTGAGGAATAATATAAAATCAACGTTAAAAGGGGTTCTATCATGCAAATCTCACTTATTAACAAAGATAATTGTATGAATATCCCACCTACATTGTACTTTTGTTGCTACCTGCTCCACCATTTTGGACAAAGTAGAACATGATTTGACTCCCATAATGACCCCAATGTCAGAATCATTGTGCCAAGCGTCCCTCAGGTTTTAACTTCATTTCTTTAACGTTATGCATAATAGTGTATACTTCAACCTCGCCAGCTCCAAAAGAAAAAACATAAGAATCATGGAAAGATCGAGCGACAAGTCACACAACTCACACGTCTTGTGCAAATTACCCGTCTCTATGCATGTATCATACAAAATTCTTCATTTCAGTCCAGATTGTTTGGGCAGAAATTCTCTTCAACCCAAAACAACAAAAATCAACTATTTCAATCATCGAAAAGAAGATCAAAAAGAAGAGAAATTGAACACAATCAGTTAACATGGTTCAGCCCTTAATGGCTTACATCCACGGGTAGTGAAATTAAGGGTTTTTATTGATTAATCTAGGTTACAAATACATGATGCTCCATTAGAGCTCTTCGTTGGATTCAGTCTTTTTTCTGTTGGAGAAGAAGCCTCCCCCTTTCCTGTTCTTCTTCTTTTCCTTTTAAACGAAAATCCTTCAGCTTGGGTCGATGAGTCATCCAACTTGGATCGATGAGTCACCCAACTTGGATCGATGAGTCACCCAACTCTTAATACGTGGCGTCCTCTAATCGTCCCACGTGTCGACCCAATCTCTTCCAGATATTTCCATGTGGCTCCTCCCTATCCGTCCACTTGTCGACCTAATCTTCTTATCCTACGGGACTGGTTCGATCCATGGTTCGATCCCTGGTACGATCCAACAGCATTTCGATAATGCATCGGGACATCTTGTGCTCCGCATTTTGCTGCCACGTGTCAGAGCAACTTTTTGATACTCACACAGTGTATGCATCTAGTCAGATAAGACGAAAAATTTACAAGGTGAACAACGAATGGATAGATATAAATTTAATATTATTTATGTCTAACCATTAATATTGTGAGTTTAGAATTTCACCCCACATCCGATCTATCATCTGACAGATGTTTGGTGTCCGTAGGTGAACGGATGAGTGAACTGGATATAGATGGATTGACGGATTTTGTGAGAACATGATGTTTTTCTAGACGATATTCCTTGCATTTAAGTTTTTCAAAACAAACGTAGAAATTGGAATTCATATGTTATGTTAATTATCTGACACAGGCGAAACTAAATGACAAAATTGTTGCGTCAATCGGTTAAGAGTTTGAGTTTGGTAAAACTTAAACTTAGTCGGTAATTTTGGATAATTAGAGTTTGGGATAGACTTTAAGTCTAGGAGCTTAAGAACCAAGTTAGGGAAAACTTGTTTCTTAAGCTTAGGTTCTTAGAGTGCAAGTAAGAAAATCCTATTCTTGTAGGATAAGTAATGTGACTCCTATAAAAGGATGTCTAAGTTATGAGTTTAACTATGAGTTCTCAGTGTAATTCTCAGTAGAGATGTGAGGAATTCATCCCACCTCTTGGGGTGGATGTGAGGAATTCATCCCACCTCTTGGGGTGGATGTGAGAGATCATTATGGTGGAAATAGTACATCATTATGGGTTTATGGAGTGCTTATCGATCTTGGAAGATATGTCATTATGGAGTATTCATACATAGATGTTGGTAAGACATTGTGTCTAAGGAGAAGATTATCTTGGTGGTGCTTGAGTAAATTATTGGTGTTGAGCAGAAAGCGTCCATGATAATTTATGTCAGGGTCTGCAGGGAAGATCATCTCGTTGTAAGAGAGAATGTGGTAATCGATATCTCGTTTGGGTGAAGACACTACTTTAGAGTTATATAGCGTTTGTGAGTTTCTTGTGTTCGATTACATTATGATGAGTCGATGGATTGATTAGTCAATCAGAATGTGTAATCTCAGTTGGTGGTTTTATAATAAAGAAATGGGAAAATATATCCTAAAATGGGGGGTCATCTTGGAGAAATGTCCCGGATTTTCAAAATTTAGAAAAATGCTTCAGTCCAGGGCATTTCTCCAAGATGAACGTTTTGGGTATTTCTGTCTTTTTTTGCACGTGACGACTCGCGCGCTCTCTTTTAACGGAAAAACTAACAGAACGGGGCATTTTTCTAAATTTTGAAAATCCGGGGCATTTCTCCAAGATGACCCCCCATTTTAGGGCATTTCTCATCTTTCCCCTAAAGAAAGAGGTCGCAGCCGTTTTGGTGGATGTAGACAATATATACACATTTGATATATTGTTGAACCACGTTAAATATGTGAGCACTTTACTTGTTGCTTTTGTATATGATCAGCATCTTTGTGGTTCTCTTTCTATTTTTTTCATCATAAATCGTAGTAAAGGGGTTCATGGAGCAATCCGAGAAATCTAAGGATTTTTTGTTGGGTAGTTTGTTTCCGCAAAATTAGTTAGCATGTGTAGATGACCCTGAACCTTAACAAAAATCACTTATAAAGCTTTTGTCACCATCGAACTTCATCATGATAAGCTAAATATCATGAACTTGGCATGTTGATGCAATTCTTATAACCATTTTGTTAACATCTTCACATGTTTAAGTGTTTTAATGAAATTCATTTTGGTTACACTGTGAGATTGATCATTCAGTAGTGGAGAGTTATGGTGTTGATGACAAAGTTGTTATAATAATTGGAGTATACCCAACATTAGCCATTGACACAGGAGCTGAACTTTATGTATTCAACAATAGAACTGAATGTGTGAAGATGTCTAGTCTTAAGGCATGAAGTATGAAAAAAGTTTAAAATTAGAGAAAAAATTAAGTCATAATCAATATGAAACTATATATATTGCCTAATGATTTCCCATAATAACGTTCATGTACATATGTATAATAGCAATATCATTTTTAGGACAGGATGTCCAACAAATAAATGAATTTTGCCGTGTTCAATTCGTGAAAACTCTAGATTTCAAAAATCCATCTGTATCCGGTCTATTGAGAAGTGGATCGGATATATTCAGGAGTTTCTGCTATAGCGAAACACGAGGAAAAAGTAGTTTCTATCGATACCGACAAGATCGTTTTTTCAAATAATGAAGACACCAGTCAAATTACGAACTTAATCGAGTGTAATCAACGGATTTAGATGTTTTACTCACCCTTAGTTTATACATCAATGGATTGTTAGCCTTATGCTAGTATAGGCTCGTACAGCTTTATCTCGAGGAGAGGTCAACTGGAACACAAGTATCACGAAAGAAATATGTGAACTGTCATACTATGAGAGCGGAAGAAGCGATAAAGGTGTTTTTTTCTTTGTGATTAAACCTGGATTTTTCCTTGTGACGCAGAAATAGTTGAATGGACGAGGTAGGAGGTGGAAGCCCAATTTTTCTCTACTAATACTTCTTCACTAGACTACATTCATCGTATCAATGCATGGACTAATTTCAGATTTACCCAATGGGTAAAATATTGACTTTCCAATGTACAATGCTAACCCAAAGACTAATCCTATGGATGTTTCACATGTATTTGCGAAGATGGTATATAATTCCGCCACTTGTTGCTGATATTTACTCATTTGTGGTGACTGTATCACGTTTTTCAATGTTCATTCCCCTGGTTAGTGCATATCTAGCACAACGAGTTTTCTGTTTAAGCAAATTAGAATGCCTATGTAAAAGTGCAATATAAGACGTCTGGTGTGCATCAAAAAAGTCACGCATCTAGCACGACTAAGTTATCCGTAGGTTTTATAGAATGGCCATTCAACTCAAACCCGTTAACAACGCAATTAAGACCTTCATTCTTGGATTCCTGCTTGGGCTAAACTAAAAGAGAAAACTGAAATTAAAACGCTGAATATCAGTTGTCTATATTGGAGAAAATGAACTTAAAATGTATTTTGGTCTTAGTAAGAATAGACCTTAGGACCTAGAAGTCACTAAGGGACACTAGTTCATTTTTTACTATTGTAAATGAAGAACCTTTAGTCCCACATTGGAGAGACTGGAGATGAATCCTCTCTTTATTAACACAAAAAATGCAACTAAGGGAGGGCCCTTAGGGTTTAGAAGCTTTTGTGGTTGGGGGAGGACTAAGGCAATGGGCTAGTTGAAGCAAACATACTTTTCACACATCGTGGTGCTTCGCACCGAAGCACGCACGATTGCGGCTTGAGTGCTTGTGGCTGCGGGTGTGACTGTGGCTACTGCTGCGGGATTGAGTATGCTTGCGGGTGCGGGCGTAGCTAAGGTTGCGGGCCAACCAAGACATACGTTTTTGAACATAAATTATTTCATTAAATTTTGTTTTAAATGTGGGGGCGTATGACCCGGAGAGAATAACTCTTGTCATAAAAGAAAATAAGTTTTGCCCGTTTTATTACAGTTTCAAATTAAATTTCGCACTTAAATTTTTGATTGAATACAAAATTTATTCTCATTCAACATTGTGCGGATTTCACTCTTCTTTTGGCTATAAAAGAAAAACGAGTTTTTCATTTCAACTCACTCCAGAGCAGGCTACTATCCCTAGCTCTTTTCCCCTCTTCTTGCTTTGTTTTGCGTAAAATTGCTTGTTTATTTCCCTTCCACTATCTTGTTGTTGAGTTCGTTTGAGGGTGATTTGTATTGTGCTTATACAAATCACAACGGGTAGTTCTATCATGGACACATCTCCACTGTTGGGGTATAGCATCTCTCATTCTTGAGGAGTACCCGTGGGCTATTGTGTTAAGGACAATTTGTTGAGAAGGTGGCTCTGTCTTTGTGTGTGCATCAACATCAGAGTGTATATCAATTCAGTGATTTCCTAACATTAACAATTTTATCTGTTTAGCGTTATTCCCATTATTGCAGATCCAACAATCTTAACACAATATCTATTTCTTTTGTAACAATGGCTAAAAGTGATGTTGACAGACCACAAAAATTCAATGGCAAAGATTTCAAAAGATGGCAATCCAAGATGTTGTTCTTTCTGAGTTTTCACATGTTGGATGAATTTTTTCTGAAACCCTTTGATGAGACATTGTATGATGCGGGAAATGAAAGAGAGTTAGAAAGTTGGGGAAGATAGAACTATATGGCCAAAAATCATATCCTGAACTGTTTAAGATGCATTGTATGATTTCTATGACGCAAAGGAGAACTTTTCTGCATTTGACTTATGGGATACATTAGAAGCAAAATATGAAGCGGAAACTGCTGGTAGTAAGGAGTTTTTGATTGCCCGGTTCCTGGAATACAAAATAACAAATGAAAAATCTGTAGTTAACCAATTTCTTGAACTTCATGGCATTATCAATGCAATTATTCCTGAAGGTATGGTGATAGATGAAACGTTTCAAGTGTCTGCGGTGATTGATAAATTACCTTCTTCTTGGTTTGAATACAAACGAAGACTGAAACATAAAACTAGTGAAGTCAGTATGGTTGAATTGGGTAAGAAGATACAAGTGGAAGGATTGCTGTGCTCCAAAGACAAGAATGTATCTTCTGCAAGGGACATGTCCAACAAGGCTCATGTGATTGAACACAAGACTGAAAAGGGTGACCGCAGCAACCGCAAGCGTGGTCCGTACAAGAAAGGTACTTTTCCGAAACCCAAATATGGCATTGGTAAAATTAAAGGTGCATGTTATGTTTGCGGAATTCCTGGCCATATATCAATGCATTGTAGAAAACGTAAGGATTTTAATAACAAGAAAAATAATGCTAATTTGGTTGAAAACAACAAGAACGAGTTTTCTGGCACGGTGTCTGAAGTCAATTTGGTAACCAATGTGAGAGACTGGTGGGTAGACTCTGGTGCTACCAAGCATGTCTGCGGAAACAAATATATGTTCACCTCCTATCAGAAGATAGTGGACGGAGAAAAACTCTACATGGGTATCTCATCCGTAGCACAGGTTGCCGGAAAAGGCAAAGTTGGGCTGAAGCTCACTTCTGGCAAAACTCTCACATTGAATGAAGTTCTTCATGTTCCGGACATCTGCAAAAATCTTGTATCTTGTGGTGTGTTAGATAATAAGGGTTTTAAATTAGTTTTTGAATATGGGAAAGTTATTGTCACTAAGAGTAAGGATTATG
This sequence comes from Papaver californicum, assembly GCA_023531435.1. NCBI lineage: Eukaryota > Viridiplantae > Streptophyta > Magnoliopsida > Ranunculales > Papaveraceae > Papaver > Papaver californicum. Next base: position 5,774,428 of record JAJJMC010014687.1, read on the forward strand.
TAGGAAAGGGTTATAAGATTGAGGGTCTTTACAAACTGAATGTAACCGCTGTTGAAATGAATAAAATTGATTCTTCTTATATTTGTGTGTCATTGAATGTTTGGCATAGTAGACTTGGTCATGTAAACTATAAATCAATGAATAAACTGGCTAGCATAGGCTGCATACCCAAATTTAGTTTGGATAATGAACATAAATGTGAAATATGCGTAGAATCAAAGTATGCTAAAAAGTCATATAGGAAAAATATTCAGAGAAATTCTAAACCCTTAGAATTAATTAATTCAGACCTAGTTGACATGAAATCAGTTCAAACTAGAGGTGGTAAAAAATGGTTTGTCACATTTATAAATGACTGTACGAGGTACTGTCACATATATTTTACTTAAAAGTAAGGATGATGCCTTAGAAGCCTTTAAGATATATAAACTAGAAGTTGAAAAACAAATGAGTACTACCATTAAAACTGTTAGACCGTGTTGGTGAGTATGTAATCCCTATAGGAGATTTTCGCATAGAACGTGGCATTATACATGAAGTAACCCCTCCTTTTTCACCACAATATAATGGTGTGGCTGAACGAAAAAACTAAAACCTTAAGGAGATGATGAATGCCATGCTAATTAGTTCAGGATTACCTGCAAACTTGTGGGGGGAGGCCGTCCTCTCAGCTTGCTATGTCTTGACCAGAGTACCCTTTAAAGGATCAGACAAAACTCCATATGAGTTACGGAAAGGTAGACAACCTTCTTATGCATACTTTAAAGTGTGGGGGTGTTTGGCTAAGGTGTACATTCCTCCACCTAAGAGAACCAAGATAGGACCCAAAACTGTTGACTGTGTCTTCATAGGGTATCCTGATCATACTGCTGCATATAGGTTTATGGTGGTAAGTTCTGAAATATCTGAAATTGGTATGAATACAATTATCGAATCTAGGGATGTTGTGTTCTTTGAAAACGTTTTTCCTTTGAAATCTGAATCTCGCATGATATGTGTTGATCCCCTAGATGTCCCTTCTACTAGTCAAACATTACCTGTAGAGGAAGATGAATTTGAGCCTAGAAGAGGTAAAAGACTTAGAACAGAAAAATCTTTTGGGTCAGACTTCATAACATGCTTAGCTGAGACTGATCCACAGAATTATAGAGAATCCATGACTTCTTCTAAAGCTCCATGGTGGAAAGAAGCTACCATTAGTGAAATGGATTCTATTATACAGAATGATACTTGGGAGATTGTAGATTTACCTCTAGGGTGTAAACCCATAGGTTGTAAATGGATCTTCAAAAGGAAACGTAAGGTAGATGAAAATTTGGAAAAATACAAAGCTAGATTAGTATCTAAAGGCTATAAAAAAATAGAAGGTGTAGATTTCTTTGATACTTATTCACCTATTACGAGAATTACTTCCATTAGGATGCTAATTGTTATTGCTGCCATTCATAACTTAGAGATACATCAAATGGATGTAAAAACAACTTTTCTAAATGGTGAATTAGATGAAGAAATTTATATGGACCAACCTGAGGGCTTTGTAGTGAAAGGTTGTGAAAACAAAGTTTGTAAAATAAGAAAATCTTTGTATGGTTTGAAACAAGCACCTAAACAGTGGCATGAAAAATTTGATCATGTAATGATTTCTAGTGGTTTTAAAATTAATGAATCTGACAAGTGTGTTTATACTAAACTTGTGAATGATGCATGTGTGATTGTATGCTTGTATGTTGATGATATGCTTATACTTGGTACAAACAAGGATGTAATTAATTCCACTAAGAACATGCTAAATAAGAACTTTGACATGAAAGACTTAGGCCTCGCTGATGTAATCTTAGGGATGAAGATTAGAAGAGATTCTAATGGATATAGTCTTAGTCAATCTCATTATGTTGAATATGTGTTTATAAAATATAACAAGATTGATTGTAAACCTGCTTGTACTCCTTATTATCCATGTTGTAGACTCAAAAAGAATAAGGCTAACGGAGTTTCACAACTTGAATATTCACGTGTTATAGGAAGTCTGATGTATTTAAAGAATTGTACGAGGCTAGACATTGCTTATGCTGTGAGTAGGTTGAGTAGGTATACATGTAATCCGGGACAAGAGCATTGGGATGCACTTATTAGAGTGTTAAGGTACTTAAAATACACTTTGAACTTTTGTATAAGTTATGAGAGATACCCTACGGTCCAAGAAGGATTTTGTGATGCAAACTGGATATCGGACTCAGAGGAGTCTAAGTCTACGAGTGGATATGTTTTCACTCTAGCCTGCGGGTATGTATCTTGGAAGAGTTCCAAACAGACATGTATAGCTCGATCCACTAAGGAATAAGAGTTTATTGCGTTAGATAAAGCAGGAAAGGAAGCCGCTTGGCTAAGATGCTTTTTAGAAGATATTCCTCTTTGGCATAGGCTTGTGCCAGCTGTATCTATACATTGTGATAGTCAAGCTGCAATAACTAATGCTAAAAACAACAACTATAATGGGAAGTCTATACACATTCGTAGAAGACACAATTCCCTAAAACAACTAATCTCAACTGGCATTATTTATGTTGACTTTGTGAGGTCTAAGGAGAATATCGGGGACCATTTGACGAAAGGTTTGTCCAAGGAGATAGTTAGTAATGCATCGAGGGGTATGGGGCTTAAGCTCATCAAATAAACTTGCCATGAAGGATACTCAACCTTGCTGACTAGAGATCCCAAGATCAAGGTTTCGAATGAGACAACTAATTTGTGGTGGGTTAAAAGAAACACTATCAGAGAATTTTAATTTTATGTCCCTTCCCTATGGTGTAGACGTGATAGTATGACTGCATGTGAGGATGACTTTTTATTAGGTCTTAATGAGTTCTATAGTTTCAATTTAAGATTGAAGTGGGGTGTAGCAGTAAACACTCTTGATAGAACTCACATATCTGAATGAGGAAGTGAGTCGCTTCCTATGAGAACTGAGCTGATTCTCTAGAGCATTCTGAGAAATGGGATACGTCCAGGGACAAAATGGACACAACGACACGAACTTAACAGCACCTAGAGAGATATCACGCGTGGAAGTTATTGATGAACTACACCAAACGATGGCAGTTCAAGACATCGCGTTCACTGTCCATCAAGTAGTTCCGGTAATTTCTCACTAAGCAAAGGTTCAAGACCTTATGGACACCTATTGCCTAAGAGGTATTTCTCGCTTTCTGATTTCTGATTTTCATCGGGTTTTCATTCATGTGGGGGATTGTTGGAGAAAAATGAACATAAATATATTTTGGTCTTGGTGGGAATGGACCTTAAGACCTAGAAGTCACTAAGGGACACTAGCTCAAATACCACTATTGTGAATGAAGAACCTTTAGTCCCACATTGGAGAGACTAGAGATGAGTCCTCTCTTTATTACCACAAAAAATGCAACTAAGGGAGGGCCCTTAGGTTTTAGAAGCTTTTGTGGTTGGGGGAGGATTAAGGCAATGGGCTAGTTGGAGCAAACATACTTTTCACACATGTGCGGTGCTTCGCACCGAAGCACGCACGCTTGCGGTTGCGGTTGCGGCTTGCGAGCTTAAGTGCTTGCGGACTTGCGGCTGTGGATGTGGTTGTGGTTGCGGGTACGGGTACGGGTACGGGTGCGGGAGTGACTGTGGCTACTGCTGCGGGATTGAGTATGCTTGCGGGTGCGGGCGTAGCTGAGGCTGCGGACCAACCAAGACTTACGTTTTTGAACATAAATTATTTCATTAAATTTGTTTTAAATGTGGGGGCATATGACCCGGCGAGAATAACTCTTGTCATAAAAGAAAATAAGTTTTACCCGTTTTATTACCTTTTCAAATTAAATTTCGTACTTAAATTTTTGATTAAATACAAAATTTATTCTCATTCAATACTGTGCGGATTTCACTATTCTTTTGGCTATAAAAGAAAAACGAGTTTTTCATTTCAACTCACTCCAGAGCAGGCTACTATCCCTAGCTCTTTTCCCCCCTTCTTGCTTTGTTTTGCGTAAAATTGCTTGTTTATTTCCCTTCCACTATCTTGCTGTTGAGTTCGTTTGAGGGTGATTTGTATTGTGTTTATACAAATCACAACGGGTAGTTCTATCATGGACACATCTCCACTGTTGGGGTATAGCATCTCTCATTCTTGAAGAGTACCCGTGGACTATTGTGTTAAGGACAATTTGCTAAGCAGGTGGCTCTGTCTTTGTGTGTGCATCAACATCAAAATGTATATCAATTCAGTGATTTTTTAACATTAATAATTTTCTCTATTTAGTGTTATTTCTATTATTGTAGATCCAACGGTCTAGTCGAATAATGTGTGGATTGCAGAAGGAATAATTCTCTTGTTCTTTTATGTTTGTAAGATGAAAGGTTAGGGAGAAAGCGCCTGGCAAAAGTGAATCAATGGATGAATCTATATCATCTTTTATGTTTGTAAGATGAAAGGTTAGGGAGAAAGCGCCTGGCAAAAGTGAATCAATGGATGAATCTATATCATCCATCATCATATGGGGTCTATTGTTAAAAGGTGTCACGGGTCTGATCACTTTGGAAACTCAGATACTGTTTTCTCATTTTATGTTCTCTCTGTTCTGTACTCTCTGATGTTTTTTCTTTTTTTTTTTATGTTTTGTTACTTCATGATTCTGAATTATGATCACACATTGCAACACCAATTCGTAGAAACTGTGACATCTCTTCTTTTTCGATCTTGTGTCTGTATCTATCTCTGTTGTCTAGAACTTTTATCTCTTTTGAGAGATTCAATTATATCACTTCCAAGTCTTACTTGCACTCAAGATTTGAAATCTCACTTTATTATAACTTTCACTAACAATGGTGAATAAAATTCGAAGTTCTGACACGGACACGATAGCCAGAAGAAACTGTTTGGTTTTAAACTTGATAATTAACGCAAGATATGGCATCCGAGGGGGGTAAGGTCCAGTCAATGTCCTACAATTGGATTCTTGATCAAAATGATCAAGAGGATTAGGTGTTGAAATAAGATTAGGGCAAGAAACATCACTCTAAGCCATGGACTTTTTTTTTTATTTTTTATTTTTTTTGGAAGCATACCATGGGTATATGGTTATGCTATATGAATGCTTTTTCACTGTTGACGACGGATGACATATGGTTTATTTGAAAACCTTCTCTCTAAATACAATGGGATTATCCGTAGCGAGCCTAGCGACTAGCAATTTATGATTTTCTGGACAAATTAAAATCACACTTTCTAATTTATGACGATGTTTGATACTAACAAAGCTCCCAAATTCTCTAGTTCACCACCACTAACTTTGTCAATGTAGATTAATGATTAGAGAGACATGTTAATTCAACCATGATATTAGCCTTTACTTCTACGTAGATAGGGGTGGGATTTAAGTTGGGTTAATCCGTCAAACCCGTGTCCAACCCATGTCCAACCCGTGTCCAACCCAAATGTTGGACGGGCAAGAACAATGTAATTCCAAATGTTGGACGGGTATAAACACAAATTTTATCAATCCGAGATAGTTTGGCAGGTATGGGCATAAGTTTTACGAACCCGAACAATCCACCCAACCCGTAGAACTACAATATAATTATATAAATTTTTTTTATATATGATATTATTATTTTAGAATAACGTTAACTGTGATTTTTATTAATAAAATAAAAATAAACTGTATAATATTTTTTTCATTAATAACATTGAGCTTTAACATGAAAGTTTTATATATTATTGTTAATAATCTCAAAATTATATAGAAAATAATATAAATCAAGTATTATGATGTCATTTTACTCAATTTAGTTATTATTATGACATCAAAAGCACTGAAACCTACTTAATTTTTGATTATCGACTACTCTTTTTCTATTGATGCTTTATTGTTGTTTTATCGGGCAACCCGAGGAACCCGTGGAACCCAAGATACATCGTGGTTCGTCCATGGACAAAAGTTCTATGGGTTTTACGGGTTTAATGGGAAATCCGGCCAAGACATTTTTAACACGGGTCTGGCCTGGCCAAGCCTTCCAACCCGACCTACCCGACAAAGTCCCACCCCTATACATAGATAAATTTTTTATTTGTTGACAGGCTAGAGGCCGAAAGTTATAAAATCAATGTTGAAATAGAAAATACTTAAAATGCTAAAGTTGATAGCCCATTTAAGAAAAGTACATTTTAAAAAAATGATAATCGGTTTACAAGATCTTGATCTGTTATCGTAAAGCCTGTTATTAACCCCCCCACCCCCACCCCCACCCC
>JAJJMC010014687.1:5780798-5834808 GCA_023531435.1 Papaver californicum
CACACACACACACATATTCAATAAATTATAGATTTCCTTGATTCTTCTTATGTTCTTCTTATAAGACCCAGTTGTATGAAACAATATTTTCTTGATTCTTCTTATGTTCTTCTAAAGTTAATCATTTAAGACCCAGTTGAGTATGTTTTTCCTAAGTTAATCTTTTAAGACCTAGTTGAGTATGAAATAGTCAAACAAATAAGTGTATACCTTGAAAGAATAGGTGCAATGCAAGATGAGATGTTCATTTGTCTCAATGTCAGTGGAAACAAGCAATTTGCATTTTGCACCAGATTTGAAGAGATAATCCAAATATAAGCCCCATTATAATATAAGTTCCAAACCAAAAAGAAAACCTTTAATGCAACTCTTGGATTCCAAAGCTGGTTACGATGGAATCTGACGTAGCCATCAGTGTCTAGAGAACTATAAGCATTAGCAACAATGAAGTTACCACCTGGAATCCAGTGCTTAATATCTTCACCTTCAGAAATATGGTTGGAGGGTTCACCAATAAGCAGTAATAACTATACCACTTCATCCCTCCCTCCCCAGCTCCATTTCATTGAAAATCCTGATAAATTTAAGGTCCCAAGCACCAGTTAGGGAAATCATGTCCTTAACAATACCATTCTTCAACTTGGAAATTTTAAAGAGAAAAGTAAAAGAAATTTGCAAAAGATAATTACATATTCACTTATTTTTCCACAAATGAATGCATGTTCCACGTTAAATCTGCAATATGGTATTATGAGTAACAAACTCTTTTGACTTTAGAATATCATCCCACAATTCGGACAAACTAGAGTTATTAGGAAAAAGGCATCATCAGACCATCCAAACTTCTGTTGTATATTTTGCCTCATGAAAGCTTTTTTCTCAACACTCATAGAGTATAAGCCTTATTTACTTTCAACTTTCTAATTCCAATACCACCTCTACATTTTGGAACAATAGATTTAGTCCATGCCACCCAATTTTTTTTTATAGGCAATAGAAGAACCCCGTAGGAAGTTCCTCATTATTTTGTCCATCTCTTTATTAGCTACAGAAACAGGCATCTGAAACATTGAATGATCATAAAATGGCAAACTAGAGATAACATCATTAGTCATAATCTATTTGCCTCCCTTTGACAAGTAAGTTCTTTTCCAAGCTGACAATTTCTGCTCATATTTCTGAAAGATTTCATTCCAAACACCTTTGAAGTTGGACTTATTTCCCAAAGGAATACCAAGATAATTTATAGGTAGTTGAGTACGTTTGCAACAAAAAATTTCTTCACGCCTTTCTTTATAATGCATATTACCAAGCCCCACAATAGCACTTTTCTTGGAATTCACCTTCAAACCCGAAATAAGTTCATACCCAAGAAGAATGTGCATAAGTTTTTAACCTAATCTTCTTCATCATCAGGAAATACAATAAAGTCATCCGCAAATTGGAGGTGATTAATTGCAGATCCATTCTAAGCTATTTTAAATCCATAATAAGATCATTAGAGGATTCTAAAAGTTTTATTACAAAGGTTTAATATTTTGTCTTGCAGGTCCTTCTGATTCTGCTCGAAACAAATTGATGATGAGATGCAGATATGATTTGCATAATATGTTAGATTAGTTTAAATGATTCGAGATATTAATCAACTAATAATAATGATGATGACCGTGATAACGACGATGGTGATGATGATATTTGATAGACACATTTTAGTGTCTAAATTGTACCTTAGTTTCTATTAAGTTAGTATTCGATTTTACAAATATTACGTGTTTTTATGCTTTTGTAGGTACAGTAGAAGAATAAAGATTTGTGAAAAAATTGGCTCAAAAAGTGATAAAGGCACCCCAAGGACAAGTGTTATTTGGCACCCTAGAAGTGGATAAGGGGTACCCTCGAGTCAACTCGGTCAAATCGGGACAAATCGGGTCAAACCCGAGTCAAATCGGTCAACCCGAGTTGACCGAGTCAACTCAGCACGGGACCGATCAGAATTCGTCTGCATCAACTGGCCACTTTCAGTTCGCGTGAGAAACAAGTTTTTGTTGCTTCCAGATTGTTCTAAACACTCATAGTTATCTCACGTAAGTCATAAACATCAAAAGATCCCCTAAAATCAGCTTGAAAATCATGTATTTGGCCGGAATCATGATTCGATTAAGATTGGGATTTGTGGGCAGTTCTAGAGAGTTCTATTAGGTTTAGAACTCTCTCTAGGGTTTCTACTATCTATATAAACCAAGAGAAGCCAAGAAAATCGAGGACGAAAACCTAGAGAAGAAATCAGAGAAATTCCGGCCACTTCCGGTCGCCGCCGGTGACCTGCTGCTGCTCCGGCCGGCGTGTTCTTTATCCACCATCACCGAAGAAGACGATCTTGTAACATCTATATACGTTGCATATCCAGTGTTACACTCTGCTCCTGTTGCCTATTCTTTCAAATCTTTGTTGCTTAGAATACTTTCTGTTACAGCTGAACCCTCTCTTGCAACATTTATAAACGTATTTGTTCAGCTTTTGCACTATTATTTCACCTTGTAATCAACTTTTTGAGCAATGAAAAGATCTTTTGAGCAAGTTTTCTTCACCATGGGCTAAGTTTATTTACTGGGATGATGGATAAGGTATTTTTCTCAATTTTATGTGATTTAATTATTTTCTAATAATTATTTATAATTCTTTTGTTATTAGAATTGCATAGTTTTAAATAGTAAAAACGGTTTTCTTTCAACAGTTGTGCTTTTGCTTGATGGATTACGCTTAGTTAATTAATTTTGATAGTCCATGCTTGTGATTTACCTCTGTTTGTTAGCATAACAAAACCAATTTTGGCAATTATTTGGGCTTCAATTAATTTAAAAAGAATTATCTGATTAATCACATAGGTTGTTAGAATTACCTGATTCCTGATTCCTGATATTTTTAAAATTATTCAAAAATCATCTTTAGGTTATTTAGTCTTTTGCTTACTCCTGAAATTTTCTAGAGTTAATTAGAATCATTATTTTCTAAAATCATTACCTTCACAAGTTCGAGAATCGAACCTCTTTTTACCACTATATAAAATCACATCAATGATGACAAACAATCAAGATATTAATGATGATGATTAAGAAGATGATATTTGAAAAAAAATTCTAAATATATTTTGAATTATCTCCAACAATATGACGGTTGGTAGGAAAAGTAATCTTTATTCATACGAACAAACTTAATGTTTAGACGAATCCAAAGAGGATTCTACAAACCCAAATCACATATGAAATCCTCCCTTAGAAAAGGTATAAAATAAAAGCACCAGTGATATCCTGCATCAAAAATCCGTAAATTTCTTTTGTATTTCTTCATTCTGTCAGTGGAAGTAACCACAATTTACTCCATTACTACCTCTAAGACAAGAAGAAAAGATGAATCAAATGGAACAACCAGCATAGAAGAAAATATTACAATAAAAGAAATTCTTCCAAAATTATTGTTCCAAAAATAAAAGAAAGAAGAGAAGAGTTTCTGATGTATTCCACAATTGTCTGTTCCTTTTGTTGATCAATAGATTTTTCCCAGCTTGGGACAAATTACTTAAGTCTTCCATAATTTTCTTCTCCAACTCTTGAATTTGTACTTTAACTTCTTATACTGATTTTCTCCAAAAAGATACTCATAAGTGCATCCACTGAGCCGCATGAGTTTTTGATCTTTAATCTAAGCTCACTGCATCATGAATAAATCATGCAACCGCAGCAAAGTCTTCCTCATGAAAACCCCTTAATGTGAGATCAAGAGATCCTAAAACGCCAAAAATCGAGAACTAATTAGAGGTAATATACCATTCTTACTATACAATCTTAATTTAAGGAGAAAAACTATTTACCAATTGTAACAATATCAGGACTTGTGTTCCTGTAACAGTAATACAAACAATCTTCATTATCTTCATAGCTCTTTGGTCATCAATGCCCATTTTCGCTATGTTGATCACAACCAAATTGTTGTTAGTTCCACTAGTGATAATTCCATAGCCAAGTATTTCAAAGTCTAAAGAAAATAGCTTAACTTATCACCACATTCACTAAGTTATCTCGAATGCTAATATATAATTCTAATAACTGTTAATTTTTGTCTTGCCAAACCTTTTCGCGTTTCTTACAATCTGTTAATAACTCGAATTTAATTGGAAAATTACTATGATGATTTTTTTTTTATTTTTTGGTGAAACAAGATGATATTAATGATAAATTTGATGAAGATTTTTGTTCAAAATATATAAAGGATTCCAAATATTTTGTTACGGGTTATGGTTTGATTTTTTTGTCTTGCAGGTGCTTGTTTATTCTTCTGTAAACAAATTGATAACGAAGATGCAAATATGATTTGCATAATATGTTAAGTTATCTTGAATGATTCGTGATGTTGATCATCTAAGATTAATGATGATGATCATGACAAAAATGATGATGATAACAAACAATCAAGATATTATTGATGATTATATGATGATGGTTAACAAAATGATATTTTGAATTAAGGGAGGATGTTGGAGATGATTAAAAATATATTTAGTATATTTTTATATTAATTGTTAAATATTTGGTTTTTAGGAAAATATGGATTAATTCATTATATTTTGGATGTTAACGTGTTTAGACTTTGGGTTTTAGACGTGGGAATCAAATCATACAAATTAGGAGTTTATGTTAATGTGTAAGTATTAGTGGGTTAGTGATTAGGAGTTCTAACTCTTTTGTAAGCCTATAAAAGGCATCAGTAATGTATATGAAAATATGCAGAAGTTTTATCAATGTTGGTTTAAAATTATGTATTGTGTTTCAATGTCTCTCTCACTCCTTGAGAGAGTTACAAAAAGGAAGGAAAAAAAGTTTTAAAGAAGGGAAAAAAAATTTGTTTTGATTTATTTGATGTTTGTTATTGTATGAGTGAATAAACAAATTGAGAAGAAAATTATTATGCTGAAGATTTTTTTTTTGGTGAAAAAAGATGATTTTGATGATAAAAAAATTGTTTGAAGCAAGTTGATGAAGATTTGTGTTCAAAAAATATATAGGATTCTAAATATTATATTATACGTTATGGTTTAATTTTGTTTTTCTTCCAGGTACTTGTTATTCTATTTGAAACAAATTGATGATGAAGATGCAAATCATATGTTAAGTTAGTTTAAATGATTCAGGGTGTTGATCAGTTAATAATAATAATGATGACTGCGACGATGACGAAGATGATGATAACAAATAATCAAGATATTGATGCTGCAAGACAAAGATAATTAAGTTAAAGGTATTACTGAATTTCAAAATAAACGTACCATAATAAGAGTACAATACCAGTATTTTAAAAAGTAAACTATGTTATTTTTCTGAAACTTGTGTCCTTCTTTATAAAAGATCAGGGCTCCACGTGGCCCACAGAGTAATCCTTGTGTTGATGTGGTCACGGCACGAGCATGCTTGCAAGTATAAGATATTTCACCCACAACAATCAAGTCAGTTACATCCGATATATCTGTTAGTAAAATAGTTTTCTCCTCATCGCGGAGATACAAGTAACAAGCCCATGAAAAGAGAATTTCCATTTAGTATAAATGGAGAATTTGGATTCAAAATTTGTATAAATCATAACAAAATAAATAACTACAAAGATGACCGTTAAAGTAGGAATTGAAAGCACATTCCATAGTGTTATGGGACAACATTTAAGCAGATTGAAATAAACAACATAAAATAAAACACTTAAATAAAATGATAGTCTTTAGAAAAGAAATTTAAATTATTTTCCACTTCATATGAAACTAAATAGCTAGACGAGAGTTCACCACTTCGAAAACAACAAACTGAAGAGTAATACAAGTCAAAGTAGAAAAATCAAATACGGTTATAAATATATGGACTAGAGTGTAACATGTGCCATAATCGCATGACAAAGTAATCCTGAGAGAAAGAGTAAATTAATAGAAAGTAAGAAATAAAAAGTAGGATTTGTATCCAGAAACTCGATCCACGAATTCTTTTTTGGTATCTGGTGAAAACTGTGCAGATTATGATGTCAAATGTCGAAACTGCAAAGAGCAAATAGAATTACTAATCTTCACGGTTGTTGAAGTAGCTGAGAACGAAAAGATTCTGGTGATATGCGATAACAAGATTCCATATTCTATATTTCACGGTGGGTTTACCATTTCTTATTGGTAAACGATCATAATCTATGTAGCCAGCAATATCCAATACATATGTGCATGTGTTATAAAGAGAACCACCGGAGGGAAGTCAAATGCCATAACTTTCTCTTATAGGGAAGACCAGTGCAGCATAAACTTCGAAAATGGCAGTCGAGCCAGAAAGTGATTGAACATTTACTGCAAAAGTTGAAATTAGAAAACAACCATGTAAAAAAAAGAAGATAATTTCACAAAGAATGTGAATATTTCTACCATATCGATAGATCTGCAAAGATAGCATTGAAGTATATATATATATATATATCATTAGAGTCACTAACCAAAATAACAACAAAAAGAACATTTAACTTTCCTTTGAGTATTAATGAGTGTCACTCAACATTCATAATTAATACCATCGTAATCCTTTGCCATTCCTTCACCTACATATATAAAACCAGGATAATCCCATATGTACTTATTTATCATTGTAGACCCTAAAACTTCCGATATTGATATAGATATGAGATTCACGAATGAAATCAATTCGAGCCCCTAAAAGAAACACAACATTAATATAATAAAACTGATCTCAACAATCTTACAAACCAAATGAAATTAGATCATTGGGAGATAGATGGCTAACACATATACAAGGAGTGTAATAATTATTATTATAGTTATGATTAGATAATTGCATTTGTACATTAATTCACTTGGTAATCGATCCCATTGATTTGTTCGGTTTCGAATTTAGAACTATTTACCAAGTTACATCTTGTTGAAGTAATCCTTTGGCCATTATTTTTTTGGTAAAATTACATAAAGATTAAAAAATGTTTTCAGTGATTGTTTACTGAGTTTTTAAGAAGGGTAATAATTTATCTCTCTTAATTTTCATCATCATGTATTTTTATTGTTAACGTATATCGATCTTTCTTGGGGGATGGCGTTGTCAAAGTGATTCAATTAAGAAGGGATTAAGAATTGATTTTTTGGGTTCAGTTGATGAGAGTGCGATTCTGAGATAAACATAATATTTTTTTCCGGATGATACATGTATTGTTTATCCACTAATCATGGAGTTGTTCCATTTCGGAATTGAGTATGCAGAAATTTATGGAGTTGTTCCATTTGGGGATTGAGTATATAGAAATTCATGGAGTTGTTCCATTTCGGGATTGAGTATGCAGAAATTCATGCAGACTTTTATACTAAAAAGTTAAAGTTGGGCTAATTGATTTCATTTCCAAGAAGATGGCAAACTTTCGTTGAAACATGATTCTGAAATAACCATGATCAAGAAAGTACACAAATATTGTGATTGGGCCAGGGATCTATCTATTTCTATCAGCAACAAGCATTTTGTGATCAACTTCTAGCTTTGGGATAGTGCACCATCCAGCTGCTTTAGGTGTCTTATTATTATAGGTAAACCAATCATCTTCTTTTCCATTTTCCATTTTCCATTCTTAGATTAAGCATTTATGCTAAACTTACCCAAACATATTTAATTTATTTATATGCTCATTTTGGTGACCATATGAGTTTTGAGACCGGAAGACATGGTAAGCTGGAAATTGTTGTAAAGTCAGCATCGAAAAAGAAGAAAAAGAATAAAATAAAGTTAAAGCTAAACGAATTAGAGAAGCTTCAGAAGAGGTGAAAGAGGTTGATGTTGTACAAGTGAAAGTATCAAATAAAAAGAGCAAGATGAATACAAGGGGGCATGCAGGGTCACAAGCCCCTTAAAATTTTGAAATTAATAAATGCATATAAATATATTTTTTTATACAATTCTAAAACTAACTTTTTTCCTTTTTTATCTAACTACCTAAACCAACATAAAATTAAATTTTTTTAATAGATTTTAATTTCTATTTTTTTTTAAAAAATAAATTTTCCTTAATTTTATTTTCAAACAAGTTTTTTATATTAGTTTTCAAATTCCAATTTATGTGAACCATATTAAGAATCAATTTGAGCCCCTAACCATATGGAGAATCAATTTGAGCCCCTAAATGAAACACAACATTAACTTCCCGCATTAATATAGATGTGAGATTCACGTATGGGATCAATTTGGGCCCCTAAAAGAAATACAACATTAACATATTGAAACTAATATCAATAATCTTACAAACCAAATGAAATTAGATCATTGACAAATAGATGCCGAATGCCTATACTAGCAGTTAATCATAACTGCTAGATTGGATTAAAATATAGCCTAAACAAGATTAATAAGATGAAAACAAGATTTAGATATATTTATCAAGCTTTTAATGTCATCTATTGTTAAATGTGTAGAAAATGGTTTAACTCGATGATTCTAGTTGTCGTACATGTTGGAATTTGAAGATATCAAACACGTTCAAATAGTTAACGGATTTTGAGTTAGTTTCTTTAATTAATTTGTTCTTTTGATTAAATATTAGTGATCTTAAAAATTAGGAATATGGCTTGATCAAGCATTAGAGGATCCTAAAAATTAGCCTTAAATATTAATGCAATGGGGGTTTATGGTGAAGTAATTTCTAATCAAAAAAACGTGGAAAACGTAATACGTTATCTTCCTCACAAATATGATCATGTTGCTGCTATGGAAGAGTCAAAAGATCTGTCAAAATATACTTTTAATGATCTAATTGATTCATTTCAAGCACATGATAAAAGATTAAACAAGTTGTGGAAGATGTATGAATTGATAAAAAAGCAGTTTGGGTAAAGAAAGGTGAAAACCAGTTTTATTTGACCCCAGTTTGTCCACACAAGCATCTGAACTAACAAAAAAAAAAAGATTTCAATTCCTACGGTTCATCCAAAATGAAAAATAAAAAATGTTAAGAACGCAAAGACCTGAAAGAAGAAAATCGACATTAGACGATGTTTTGGTAGAGTTGATAAAAGGTTGGACAAATATCTTTTTTTTAAGACATAGATTTTAAGAAAACTTGTCTATCAAAAAGAACTTTTGATGCAGATGAGCAAGTTATAACCTATTTGGAGGTTAAAGACCCGAGTGTCGTAATTTAGCTCAACAGGGGTTAGGGGTGTGCAGCGGTCTGATCCAGTGGTTTTTTGGCTGCCCCAAACCAACCCGACCATTATACGGTTTATCAAAATATCAACCCAAACCGGACCATTAATTTTTCCAAACCGATATGACCCAAACTGTTATTCATCGGTCCGGTTTGGGTCGGTTCAACGGTTTGAAATGGGCTTACAAATTTATTATCCCCTTTAAAAGAATCAGGGCTCAAATTAAGTTTAGCCCATATTTTGCCACATGGGATGAACAGTTAAAGCCACTGAATACTTTTTTTTTACTAAACTTAACCTGCAATATAATCATTTACAACAGAAAAATATATGAAAGTTAAATCTTAATAAATAAAAAGATTACAAAAAATATATTCTTTTGAATCAGTAGTGTTTTTAACAGTGCAAGAGAGTGGTACTTGGAACAAGGTCTATTACAAAAATTAAAATGGAGTTCATAGTTAGAACTATGTCCATCACAAAACAAAAGAGTTGAGATCCACCGTTAGCCGCTTTGTATCAACTACGATAACTAAAGGCTAACCAAAATGCCTTTGTGTTTGAAGTTTTTCCATCACCAATATAGTATACTATACACCCCACTTGTATTATTTTACACCCATATAGTATATACCCGTCGGTTTGATTGGGGCAGTCGGGCTTTGGATCCCTCAACCCGCGCCCCAACCTTATGGGTTCGGGTTTTACGAATACCAACCCAACTCGCCCCAATATATATTCGGTTTGGAGCGGTTTGGCGATCGGTCAGGGATGGTTCGGTTTGGGGCGGGCGGGCTGGTCTACCCGTGAACACCCCTAACATGGGTCTTCAGAATTTAGCCAAATTTCATCGTTTAGGGTTTCAAACATGTGTTTTTAATATTTTATGAAAGTTTTTGTTTTGTGAATCACTTCTTCGTCAAGAGTTCATTTGGGTCGTCGTTTATTGCATAGAGTTTCTATTTTAATGAAGTTTAATATTTAGAAAAACCTCAAATTTTCCAAAAATAGCAAATTTCAAGTTTAGGTCGGTTTAGGGTTTTTTTCCATCCTTTCTTAGCTAGCAAGTTAGGGTTTTCCCCCAAGTCTATATAAGAGTCTTCAGTATATTGTTTTAAACGGTTGACTTCGATTAATAAATTTTCTTTATTAAATTTTACTCAAGTTTAATCGATTTTTATCTGTAATTGGGAAACCGAAGTCTAGATATTAATCATCGTTCATAGTCAGTGTTCCTAGGAGTACTCGAAGCATGAACAAAACCTCTCTTTTCTTTCTGTTTGCTATTGTCCGCTGCATCAACTCTTAACTTATAGTATCAGATAAAATGGACTCACCTTAGTTCTGTAAAGTACTAGTTGATTCTGCTTCATCCTTTGGGAAGATCCTTCATCACATAATTTCTACTGTACTTTGAAATTTATTCGTTTTGGTCCATTAAAATGCTAAAACAAAACAATTTTTTTTTTTGATGAAAATGATGACTAAAACCCTCTTTTTCTATTTTGTCTTCCTTTTTCTCTATTTGTTTTTGATAGAAATGGAACTAAAACCTTTTTTCCCTTTTAATGAAAATAGAGACTAAAACCCTTTATATTTGTTTCTTTTCCTTTTTTGTCTTTTCTAAAGAAAAGGAAACTTGGAGCTCGTTTCATTCATTAGACAGGGACCTCAATCAAAATAGACAATGCAACTATGAAATGACACTTCGATGCCCCAAGGAAACCTCAAGGTCGTCAACTCAAGACCACTTCTCTCTTAGTTTTGATGGAATTAGAACTAAAACCCTCTTTCAAATGGAACACATTTTGTACCAATTACAGAAAAAATAAAAAGGAAAAGGAAAACACATTTAGATTAATATGAGAACGACCTATGGACTAATAGCAATACAAAAGATAATAAAATATTTTTTTAAATGTTATAACTAGTAGATTGATTTTCTTTTGTTAATGTGTAAGGATTTGGGGTAGCCATACAGCTCGTCTAAAAAGTATATGTGGTGTTATTTGGCTAGCCACAATTCTCAAGGGGATTATTACCAATCATTTCATTAGGTTAATTAGGTTGATCATTAATGTGCGTTGAACAACCACGTTTTCCCTTCCTTCCTTTGCTTTTATTAATATATTGCCCCTCCTTGGATGGTAGTATACATTGGAAGGCTTTAATGTTCGGAAAACATTTACGGGAGAACTAGTTATTTTAGTTGTACCCTTCATCATAGAAACTAGAACAGTGTTATCCGCCATTCGACATTCTAGATGACATTCTTTCTTGTTTTTAGTAAGACTCTTATCTCATGTACAATGTCGAGAAGCAGCGGAGTCTATAACACATATTGTTTTACTTAACTCTTTTATCATCTTCAGTAGCATGTACCATCAAAATTTGATTTCACATATGTTTGTTCACAAGGGAATCTAAATTCAAAAGAAAAACGAAAATAAATAAGGATTTCAAGTCCTATGGTACATCCAAAATCAAAACTGGAAATTATTAAAAATACAAAGACTTGGAAGAAGAAAATCGGCATTAGGCAATATTTTGGTAGATTTGATTGAACATTGAGATAAAAAGTTGGGAAAATATCTAAGACATAGATTTTAAGAAAACTTGTTTATCAAAAAGAAAACTTAACTTATAGTATCAGATAAAAGAGGCTCACCATAGTTCTGTAGAGTATTAGTTGATTCTGCTTCAGTGTTTTTGGAAGATCCTTCATCACATAATTTCTTCTTTACTTTAAAATTTATTCGTTTTGCTCCCTTAAAATGCTAGAACAAAATTAAAACTATCTTCCTTCTTCTTCACTTTACTTTTTTTTCTCATGAAACTTGGCGATTTTAGGGGCTGAAAATATAATTGAGTGTTATTTATTTATACCCATCCAAAAGAGATGGATGTGGGATGTCCAAATGGTGGGTAAAAAACCCTATATACTCTTTTAATATTAAAAGCTAAACTTAATTCCCTATTTTCATAACAAAATCTTCCTCTTCTCCATCTCCTTCTCCTTCTCCTTCTCCCTCTCTCTCTCCTTCTCCATTTGCTCGGTCAGGTCAACAACAATGGTTAGAAAAAACCAAAGCTTCACGATCAAAGATTCCAGCTATTGGGTCTCAATCGAAGGGAAAGGAAAATATGGTTAACGAAGAACGCGTAATTATTGAAATCGATTCGTCCAATGATTCTGATGATATGACTTTCCATCAAATTCAAATTTCCCAAATAAGGTAAATTACATCGAACTTTTGGGGATTTATTGCTTAACTTAAAGAAATAAGAAAAAAAAAATCTAGGGTTTTCTGAAACGATGCATAATCAGTAGATATTTAGTAGAATTTATCTATCGATTATGCATCGAGTTCTTCATTTCTGAAAAACATTATCCATAATCGGTAGATCGAATTTCTTTTTATCTATTGATTATGACCTGCAATTTATTTTCGAATATTTATTTAAAACAATCGGTAGATATAAATCGGTGCATCTACTGACTATAGATTTTGTTTTAAATAAACCAGTTTTAGGGATACACTCTAATTGATAGTTAGTAATCGTGGTTTATCTACCGATTATGGTTCCATTCAACAATTATTTTTCAGATAAAAATTGATTTACAATCGGTAGTTAATTTGTGAACCATGTCTACTGATTGTCCATAATTGGTAGATTATGAGGAACCCTACCTATCGGTTGTGAGTAATCGGTGGTTATTTTATTATTTTATCTACCGATTAAGTGTCATTTCATTGGTTATTAGATCTTTATATATATTCTCACATGCAAGGTTTTGTGATTAAATCCTTGGATAATAATTGTTTAACATGTTTGATGTGCTTCTTTTCATTTTCTAATAGATATTGTGCAGTTTGTTAATGATTCATGTATGGGTTTGTTTATGAAGGTATATATGTGATTACAACTTGTTGTGTATTTATTTTTTTTGGAATAAGAAGGGAAAGGAAAAGCTATTCCTCCTTCAAAACCTATTCCCAAAAAATCTCTTTCCAAAACTCTAATTGAATATCGGGACTTTGTAAGTTGGATAGACGATCCTGAGAAGGACTTTGAATGGACAAAAGAAGAAGAAAAAGATGATCAAATTCTGAGAACCTTTTTTTATAGGAAAGCAACTTTAATCACAAATCTTCACCTGAGGAGTTAGAAGAAAAGGATAAGGAGTTAGAAGAAATAGGTGATCATGATCCGAGAACCTTTTTTCAAGGAAATCAATTTTGAAGGTGTAAACCCATTTTACAATGAAGATGGTGAGTACATAAGTCCACCTAAGGAATTGGAAGAAAAGGCTGATGACAATATGAAGTTGTTAGATGATAAGTCTAAGAAGAAGGGAAGATTTAAAACTGGTGTGAAGAAGCCGAGAGTATCAAGGAGTGGAAGAATTTGAAGATCTCGATTTGGTTGATAACTATGGATGTTTATGTTGTTTTTTATTTCGTTGTTGCTAGGTGCTTTAAAATATTTTGATCAATATTATGTGCTAAGGGATGAATCGATTTCTTAAGTTTAGACAATATTATGTTAACTTTTTAAAGTTTACTTCATTAGCAACTTGCATTTTAACTCACCTCAATTGCTAGCATAGTTTAGAAAAGTATTAGACCCCTCATATAAAACATAATCAACCGCAGCAACAATCTCCTTATTTTGTAAGGTAGCCTACTATAATCGGTAGTTCGTAGTTATCATTTTCAACCGATTATGGAAAAATCAGAGGGTTTTTTTACCAAACTACCGATTGTGTGATTATCGGTAGAAAACCATAACCAATTTACTACCGATTAGAACCACAAACTAGTCAGGTTTCTGAACCTGAAAGTCAGTATAATCGGTAGATAAATTTGGTTACTTTCTCCTGATTATGACTATAGAAAAATTGAAAATATTTTAAGGTTGGAAAATTTTTATATTTGGGGCTACTATGACAATCGGTAGTTAACTGATTCGCTTAAACTACCAATTGTGATATTAGCAAAATATACTTTTTCAAATTTGGAAAAAATTATTTTTAGGGCTACTTTTACAATTGGTAGATAATAGATACCATGAAACTACCGACTGTAAAAGTACATAATCGAAATTGGGAAGAAAAATCAGTGTGGGGCATATATTACATTTGGTAGATATGTAAGTTCATTAAACTACTGATTATGGATGAACAAAAATATTGGAAATTGGGAAGAATTTCAATTTAGGGCTTATTCAGTATAATTGGTAGTAATGATCTTATCGAAACTACCGATTGTACTGAATTTTTAGCCAATGTGTATAACCAGTAGATAATATACTTCATTATCTACTGATTCTGGGACGTCAATAGTGTTAAATGCATGCAAAAATGGAGTTTTTGCATGATGATCATATAGACACATACGAAGTGGGTTTTTGAGTTTCTTAACGCAATACATGTTTGTTTGATGCATTATTATCTTCAATTTGATGTGATTTCTGGTTTTCAGAATTTAAATTACCAAACCCTAGTTTTGTTTCAATGGTTTCTCAATTTCTTCTTCTTCTCTAACATTAACAATATAAACAAATATATCAACTAATTAATCAACATTAACCCTAATTAACCAATGGTAGATTAGCCATTACATAAAATATGTGGATAAGGAGTGATAGGAAATTACTTCTTAATGACACTATTTAGTCTTATTAATAGCCCCAAATTAGTTATCATCATCCTCCAAAATTGCCAGGTTATGGAATTAGAGACTAAAACCCTCTTTTTCAAATTTAGGTTCTGGAAAAGTGATAATAACTATTTTCTTGGGACGGAGGGAGTAGTATATATAAATGTTACGGACAAGGGAAGTTTTATTTGTTTTATTTTTAATTTGAAATTCTTAATACCTCACTTAGTTGGAAGAATTGGAATCCTAGGAATTCCATTACGGGGTAATCCAATTTTTGGAATTGAATTCCAAAAAATTGAATTCAAATACAAAAAATTAATGTTTGGTTGAGGTAATTCAATTATTTTTGTTTTTACCTTGGAATCCAATTTCATTACACTATTGGACCAGTGTTATGGAGATCTATTATCTTGGGAGGAATCGATTTCTAGGAATCAAAAATTTTAATTACACAAAGTTGATTTGTTCAGTTTGGTTCAAGTAATCAGACACATTCCCCGGGAATTAGATTACCTAGCCTTTCTTCAGTTTCTTGAATTAAACATGCTATTAAGGATATTGTTGTTGATATCTGATTAATGATATTTTACTTCATAATATATATAAATGTCTCAGACAAGAGAAGTTTTATCTATTTTTTTTTATTTGAAATTTTTAATACTTCCTCTAGTTATATGTAAAGAAACTAGGTATCATTCGACAAACAAATACGGAAAGAGAGAATATAAACAAGTTCATACGACTTCACGAACCAAAGTCATAAAAACTTGTGTCATTGTTAATACCTAAATATTGATTCTAGGCAAAACAATGTACTGTAGAATTACTTTCTTTAGATTAGGAAATCAAAATCACACATGACAAGCCTAAACCACAATAGTAGCCGTTCCGCCCTGCTTCGGTCAGAAGGAGAGAAAATGGGTTGATCTTAGAGGAGGGAAGCAAAGAAAATTAAAGGAATTTGTGTGTTAAATTGTGTGTAGAGATGTTGAACTATTGAGAAAATAACAGAGCTTGAGAGATTGATAAGATTGTTGTGTTTCTGAAATGGGCTAAGTAGCCTATTTATAATAATTTGGGAACAAACGTTTCCTTGAAAAGTAGTGGAGGTAATGAAGAGATGGAGAAGTATAAGTCGTGGCGATAATGGTATAACTGCCTTGGAATCTTCGGGAAACCATTACTCCATCACTCCATTAACTGCTTCAGCCTTACCACTACTTTGTAATTTTCTTATCATAGGGTGTTACCACGCCCGTGCTGCTGTAACCACCATACCAAAACCCCTTGTTTAATCCCCCCATGCAATTGTTTTGATTTCTCGTAAGAGTTAGTGGAGTCCTGGACTCAAAACACGTGATTTTTTTGTAAAATAATGTTATGTAATGGCCTGGTATTGGTGCTAATAGCAAGGGACAAGGATGACACAAGCATAGGTGCAAACGTGAAGAGTGAAAAGATGCGCAAATGAGAAAAAGAGGGTGGATCGCTAGCGTTAGCGCCTTGGTGCAGCTAGCGCTTCTAGCAGCGTAGGCGTTAGCGCTAGTTGTTGCTAGCGCTGCCATGAGCACTGCTAGCGCCCGTTTGGCGCATGCTTTTGTTAGTTTTGTTGGATTTTTGACTTTTTCTAGCCTTTTGGCACATGTGTATGTGCTATTCATTGGTGTCGGGAATGTGGCTAGGATTCGTTAAGGCTGGCACTTGCTAGTGCCATGATTATTGCTTATGCACCACTAGCTTTGACATTTATTAGTGTCGTGACCATATTTATGGCCTGTTTAGGGTTTTCTCAATTGTACGAGATTTAATGTTAGCATTTCTGCTTACCTTTTATGCAATGCGTAGAGAACATCTTCAAGAGATTCAGATGTGGAAGTTTGCAACTTGAGACAATGCTTGATGCGACTCTGCAACTAGATGGTATGCATCTAATTAGTGTTTTTTATTCAAATATGTCATTGCCTCTATTCTGAATATTCACAATTTTGTATAATCAACGTATTTTGATTAATACAAATAGTTTGCATGAGCGCACATGAAATAACGAGGGTTTAGCCGGGTAAAGCCCTGAAATTTCGAAGGCCATACGTATATAAAAGAGCTATAGGGCTAATTTAACCACAAGCTGAATATGCATTCTCAATTCTCTTGCGGAATGTAAGATAGCAATATATATTCGGAATTCTGATGTCGGGTCAGGAATTTATACATATTTATTTCTTGCTTCTACGACTAGGAAAAAAACAATATTACAATTTTCTTCCTTATCAAAAATCCACCATCAACAGTCATATATCCTAAGAAGCTGGGCAACGACTTGTATCATGAATCCTAAGCTAGCCGGACATTATAAAATGCTAAAAATACTAAAAATACACTTCGGGATAAGTCGTACCCTCGGTGATTCATGTTAGTTACTTAGAGGATGGCCTAATACTTAGGTCTTAACAAAGAAGGAAAATAGTAAAAAACATAAAAAAAAAAACACACAATGGTTCAGGTTTGTCTCAAGCCCAGGGTCAAAAAACCATGTGAAACATAAAAGCTGTATTTTGTTTTTGTGGAAGGGGCGACTAAAACAGGCTTCGACTCCCCTGCGTGATCTTTTAGGTGCCGCAATTCAAAAATGTTCACAGTGAAGTCTCAAATTCGATCAAGTATTTAGGAGCAATATTTATGGCTAAAGTTAACGACCAGATGGATGTCTTTTTAAATACGAAAAAGCTAAAAATGGACCAACTTTTATGGTCCAAATCTGGACCAATAAAATCCAGCCATCTACAGCCTTTTGAAGATCCTACTCAAGCCTTATACCCCATCCCTATTAATCTCATTGGTGGAAGGAATTGGTTTCCAAAGCCTTTTAAAGGTCCTACTCAAGCCTTAAACCCCATCCTATCTCAGTGGTGGAGAAGATCGGTCTACATTTGGACCATCCCTTGGCTAACTATGGATTATCAGGTCTGATCAGACTTGATTTAAGTGGGAAATGGCAAGCGTAACAAAACAATCCTCCACAACTGACATCTTCTACAGCATTAGGTGTCACGACTCTCCGGGCTCAACACCACCTAATTACGTTGGGCTTTACTAGGTCTGACAAACCCATCCATTCGATACCAGTAGGCAATGACCAGTGTTCAGCACAGGTCTAAATATCATCATCAATTTCGGTTGAGAAAAATTAAAGCTTTGGGGTCGAAATTAAAACTAATCATATACTTGCGCTTCAATTAGGCCCACATGTCTTCAAAATACAGTTCACATCTTTGAAACTATTACAAACCATAGGACTTTAGCTTTGGGTGCGACTGCAGTGCATAGGAAAGAGCATTCAGAAAAAGGATAGTCATCCTTAAACTTTACAAGAATGCTTCACAATTATCTGTCTCAAATGTGACGAACCATTTGAAACACTCCCAAAGCTTTCTGCCAAGTAGCACCAGTGGACCGTGAATTCGTGAAATCAGCGCAAGTACTTTTTTCCAATGCCCAACCACATGACCTTCAAGATTGTCTTTTAATTGTTGGCCAAGAAAGTAAAATTCGTAGACTAGTGGTATCAAGTTCTAGGAGAACCGAAACACACCATTTGTATAAGTCTATTCATCAAACCCAAGAGTGGTCTGAGAGAAAGATACCCTCGTTTAAGCAACCAATTATATTACATCATGGGGATTAGCAGCTACCACACCATGATTACATTTTTCACTTATGACTAAGATTTTTGGGGTACAAGAGGAGAGTGAGACTACTACTTATTATGGAACAAACTGTTCTCAAGGAGAAAGCTAACAGAAAAGGTAGAGAGAGAGTAACGAAGAACTTACATAATACAGATTATTTGAAATACCATCTAATTAATTCCTAATGAAAGAAACCCCCTTCTGAATGCTTCCTGCCAATTCTTTCTTTGCCTTCTCCAACCCAGTCCTGTTGAACATCATCCATGTTAAAGAATATCAGCTCTTAGTCGCTTTTGTGGTAACTGTTATATGAAAACTGTTCTTATGTCCAAAAAGTTTCTATGGCTAAACCTCATTTTTAACACATAATCACTTCCAACAGAGATAAGTTAAACTGTGTAAGAATTAACAGTAACAATCTCTCAATTCAAGTCAGCACTCGGCCCTCTTACTAGTTGAAGTGATATTTCCAGAATGGTGCAGTCATAGCATGCGGGAGTTTATGGTTACAAAAAACAAAAGTTATGCTGGAGAAACTAAGTTTCCTTTTGCGGCTTGAAACAGAAATAAATTCTCACTGTTAGCTAATTAGTTACATTTTTTATATTGATTTCAATGACAAAAACTGTTTACCCAGTAATCAATTATGGGGAAGATAAAACAATTTAGCGTCATCATAAGGCCTTAATTTGCAAGTCGGAGCATTTATATAGTAGAGACAACATACCTTTCATACTCATTCAGGGGGCCTAGGGGGAAGATCTCCTCGACTCCAGTTCGACCGAGCCGCACTTTTGTTGCAAAGAAAGGTAGCTCCGTCACCTACAATGAGGAACAGTACTCGTACTTTATACCAGTTTTATGTATAGATGTTTAGCCAAAATTAAATTAGATATGCTACTTTTTGCAGACAGGAGGCGAAAATTAACCTGAGAAGTAACAAAAGAGCATTCCACAATGCCAGCATCTCCTCTCAAGCCCCTCAAGCAAGCATCAGCGAACTTGGCAGCAGCATATGCCTGAAAATTTATTTGCACATTATTTTAAATGTCATTTGCTTAAATTTGTCTTAGGTCAAAATTAATGCGAGAAAATTTAAAGAAAAAGGAAGGCAAACATGGGAAGGATTATCTACTGACCATTGAAAGTGTTGCGGATCCAGCACCTGCTTTTGCCTGCAGAAGGATGTAAACAATTTCAACTCGATCTCAATGCATATGAAACTAATAATAAACCAAACAAATGAAGAAGGCCAATTGACCAACTTAAAAAATAGTGAAGAATTTTCTATTTACGTCTTTTATTTGGACTTCTTCATAAACTAAATGGTCCCAACAAGGTTCATCAAACTCATACCTTTTGAGCTTCTTCTCGTGTTTAGACACTAAGGGGATCAACAATAAAAGATCGCAGAATCGGTGGCTAATTCACTATGTTTTCAGAAAGAGAATTCAGATAAGCAAGCACAATTGAGGGTTTACTGTCTTCCTTGAGGATAAACAAGAGCATCAATTTCTTTGCCTGACCACCACCAATCCATATTTAGTTTGTCTTACTTTTACGTATGTTAATGGTCCGTCTAACCATGCTATTAGGGTCTTCTTTCTTGGTTCAGTAATTTCTAAGACGTTCAACTCAAGAAGACACTTCGTACTAAAGTAAAACAAAGTCGAACCAACTCCATGTGTTTCCAATCTTATTCAAAATATAATCCTAAACAATTTTACTTTTCGATCTTCACCATATTACAATTCTTTGTGTAGATCTGAAGCCCCATGACCTGAATCGCACCTGAAGGTGTTCTTTTT
Organism: Papaver californicum; assembly: GCA_023531435.1. Lineage (NCBI taxonomy): Eukaryota > Viridiplantae > Streptophyta > Magnoliopsida > Ranunculales > Papaveraceae > Papaver > Papaver californicum. The sequence continues at coordinate 5,801,170 of JAJJMC010014687.1, forward strand.
CCCGAATCACTCACCTCTAACTTGCCTACAAAGAATACTATTATTTCATAGTTGCCTATGTTTAGTGTGGCTGCTGAATCCTTCTTGTTCTTTGAAATCCAGCAGAATAGGAACGACTTACTGACTAAAAATGTTTTGTTGTCCTACTCAATTGAATATAAAATATTTGGTGATATCATTAACCTCAGCTGGAGGTAGGGTTGTCAACCAAAAACGACGGGATATAGTTATTGCTCGACTCAACATATATACTAATTCGTTTGTTGTAAGAAACAAAAACAGTTGTGGGTTGTCCAACAATTTGGAGAGACATCTAGTGTTGGCTTACTTAGCCTCCTATAAAGAGAATATGCAGTTTGAAGAGCTACATACAATTGAATACAACAACAGTCAAACAGATATGATGGATTTACCTCAACAACTTCTGTTCCACCATTTTGAATGCGATCCGTAAGGGCGTTAATCTCTTCTGGAGTGAAAGAACAAGGAGGGGTAACCTGCATGATTTACACTTAGTTATATGGATAGAAAGAGGAGAGACGAAATAAAAAACTAAAAATAGGTTAAACCTGTGATAGAAGAGGTAAGATTGTAACTCCTGCATGACCCCCAACAACGGGAACACTAACTTCCCTAGGATCAACCCCTAAAACTTCCGCCTGTAAGAACCCAAAAGAACAAGGATAAGAAAATCCAACATCAACAACTCTAACAATAGAAAGCTTAAAAAGAATGAAACTTAAAGTCGCATTAATAGCTTCACAAAGCAACTAACTTGTGTAAGTCCGATTTAAGTTTAACAGTGTTGTTTCTGACATTCTATAAACACATGATCTTTACAATAATCTAAAGTAAAAAAAAAAAGGTTATCGAATACAAGAACAGATGAGCAAAATAAACTGATTTCTCAGCAGAACATACCACAAAAGTGTTAGCCCTAACAACATCAAGAGTTGTGACTCCCAGAAGCCGCTTAGGATCAAAGGTGCCTGCCTTCTTGAAAACCTCAGCTGCTATAGGAACAGTAGAATTCACTGGATTGCTGATCAAGTTCACAATAGCATTAGGACAGCACTTAGCTATGCCTTCTGCTAGAGTTTTAACAATTCCAGCATTGATCTTGAACAAATCATCTCTTGTCATTCCTGGTTTCCTAGGAACACCAGCAGGAATGATTACAAGATCCATCCCTGTTAGTGCATTCTCAAGCTGTGGCTGCCCAAGAAAACCTCGTACCTAAAGTCCAACGAACTAAATTCATAAGACACTAATTTCAGTACAAGTACGCAAATTTCATTAAAACTATGTCCATTACTCACCACAGCACCAGTGTCCATGTGACTAACATCGGCGGTGACACCAGGAGCATTAACAACATCGTAGAGATGGAGAACTGATACCAATGGGTTCATCTTCATCAACAATGCAAGAGGTTGACCTATCCCTCCAGCAGCACCCAAGATAGCAACTTTAAACCCTGGAGCACCACCTTTTGCTCGGCAATCTGCTCGTCTCAAACCAGAACTTCCCTCCATCTGCATAATTTGCACAAAAGTAAACTACCAGAAATCATCATATATGAGCAATACCCATAACCAAATAATAGTATAACAAACTCTCGAAAAACTAAACCAAAAACCAATTCAAGAAAGTTAAAATGACAATTTTTTCAATACCAATCAGGACTATAAAGAAAACCCAGATAAATTCAGCTTGACTTTAAGAGTAAAGAATTGAGACCTGGAGATTAGAAGGGTGAAGATGAGCTTCAATTCTTGCAATTCTCTGATTAGCGCCTGAACTAGGTCGCATCTTTGTGTGTTGTATAATCTACTGATCAGAAACTTATAGAGAGATGCACAGGTATGGGAATTGAGTTTGAGGTAACAACTATTGATTGATATAAATAAGACAAAGAGATCTGAGGAGAGATAGAGAGAGCGTGACGTGATTGGGGTTATTGGAATTGGGATGTGTGGAAACAGAAATTCATGATCCTTATCCTTTCCTTCTGGTCTGGAGTTTTTTGTTGCTCTCAAATTTCTGATTTTTTTCGCTCTTGAAGTTTCCACCGATACAGTTTATTAATCCTGCTAAATTTTAATAGTCCTGGTCATTTCCCCCACGTAGCTGAACGGACCACCTCCCCCAACCAATAGGGGGCACCATGGAATGGCCAGAAAGAAAACTAGTTTATTTTTTTGCATACATCGATTGACAATTATCAAATTAAAATAAACGGTGGTATTTCTTTTCTTTTTTCCTTTTAGGGAGAAATTAATCAAATACCATATTTTTGGCATATGATAAAGTCAGAAGACTCAAAAACAATGTAGTTAATATTGAATTTTGGTTTGTACTGATCGAGAGTGATACACTGATATATCTTTATATCGAGGAGATTTTGATTTTAAATATTGGTGAAATATCGGTCAATACATTTTATATCTATAATTATTATATCAAACGTTTTTTTCCATATTGAACCTATTAAGATATAAAACTAATACTCCTTTTTTTAAAATACCATAAAAAACATGAGTAACAATTGAAAACTCTAGAACTAGGATAAGGAAATTCATTTTTTTTTTAATTGAAAACCCTAATTTCGGCCATCTCGATCATTTCGGCCATATCGGTCAACTCATTTCGGGTCATCTCGGTCGAAATTATCGAACAAATACTATATCGGCGATATAACGTATCTCGCCTCGGATGAGAATCGAAACCGATATTACCGGCGAGATTTCGACCATATCGGTCGAAATCGACTACACTGCTCGGAAATACATTTCAGTATACAATCAGAGTTTTTCGAAGGTATACAATTAGACCCAAACCAAATCTTAGAAGTACGAGAGGATATTGACATGAGACTGTGAGCTGGAGGTTTCCCATCACAAATTTTTTCCAAGGAAAAACTACACAAGAAACAACGTGACAGGGAGATACCCATATGCTAATTATCAACTTGAGAGAAAATAGAGATGCGACTACAGAGAGCTGATTTTCTTTAGATCCTTCTTTTTCTTTTCTTTCTTTTCTTTCGTTTTTTCGTTAATCATAATTCTCTATTTTCCTTTCTTTTCTGGTTTTGTTTGATTTTCAACTTTTGCATATTATTTCTTTCCTTACTAAATGATCAACTAATTTTTTTGTGTTTGCAGATTCTCTTGATTAGTATGGATAGTCCCCAGTATTGGACCCTTGCTTATAGATTGTGGTTACTCCTCAAGACGGTTTTGTCATATCGATCAGTTTTGTATCTGGCAGCTTTGTCATATCAATCAGTTTTGTGTATGATCCCATGATTTCTAGTCATTATTATTAGATTCAAAAGCCTATCATGAGTTCGAGTCATTATTCTCAGATCCAAAAGGCTCCATTATTTCAAATTCTCTGGTTTCCCCCTGACCTGGCGAATTTGAGGGCCAACCAAAAACTAATTAGGGGCTACTTTCTTAAAGCAATCCGATGTGTGTGGTTAAAGGGTGACCTAGGGTATGTAAAAATATTAAAAATATCCTTTTACTTATCAAATAATTACCACAAAACCTTTCACTAATAAAAGTTTGAAACCCTAAACCTAAAATCTAACATGTTATAATCGGTAGTTTCGTGTTTGTGTTAACTACCGATTATTGTGTTGTTCTTCATTGTCCATGAAATTCATGCACAATCGGGAGTTATGTTTAGTTATAAACTACCGATTGTATTACTGGACAAAAATTTAGTGGTAATCGGTAGTTTCGTATAGGGTTAAACTTCCGATTTAGCAAGTTAGTGATACTCAAAAACATCCAACACAATTGGTAGTTATTTTTTCACATAACTACCGATTATTCTACTAGATGCAAATGTACACATAATCGAAAAATTATTATTTTTATGTAACTACCGATTAAAGTGTGTTCATATGCACAATCGGTAGTTATGTAGAGCCCGAGCTACCGATTATGCACAATCGGTAGTTAAGTTGATTTTTTAACTACCGATTATGAACAATTGGGTGAGTTTAATGTACTTTGTGAACAATGTGATTCGATTAGTTAATTGGTTTTGTAAAACAGTTGAACGTAAAATCATTTCATTGAATCTAAAAGGCATACAGAGCGTAACATTACAGGAAATGAAATACACTTAAGCATATAGGTTGAAACCGAACAAGGGAAGTTCTTCCAAAATCCGATAGCAATCCTCATGCATAAACTCCTCCCCATGCTTGTTTTCATATTGCTGGAGAGCCATCACCCACTGAAAAACACAAATCAATTATAAGTTTGAATGTTTGAAAACTCTTTTTAATGAACGACTTATTAACGTAAAACACTTACTCTTGCCACAGGCGATTCGATGGGACGAGCTCGGAGTCTCAATCTCATTTCCTCTTTTAAGTGTTCCAACCGTTCGAACAACTCCTCATACCTTGTCCTAACGCCTCTGGGCGTTCTCTGAAATTCATTTCCGTTTAAGGCGACAAAAATCTGAAACAAACGGTTCCACCAAGAATCGGTGGACTGCTGCGCCATCCAATTTTCATTAACGCCTCGGTTGTTGTTGTTCCAATATGCAGTTTCGTACTCGTGCGACATGATCGTTGCCACAATCTAATAATGGCCACATCTTCATCATTAGTGTATTGAAGAGCCATATTTAGTGCTTCAAAATCAAATGTGAGAATGAGAATGAGATTGAAAGGGATAGGGAAGATTGAGGTTGAAAGTGATATATGAGAATGAGAATATCCTTGAAAGGGATAGTTTCCTTTTATGACTAATGATATTTGAGCAATTATTTAGAACAAAAGTACAATCAACGGCTAGTTTTTGAAATTATCCTACAAATACACCTCTCTTTTCTCAACCAAATACCACACACACCTAGTTTTACACTGTACAAAACTCATTTAAGCATCTCCTCTTTGTAACTCACTCCATACCTCTACTTACAAGCATGGAAACATTTGACTCAGCTGAAGATTTGTCTATAACCAAAACATGGTATAACGAAACCCTATGTGAAGATGTCATAGCTGGAAGGGTTACACCTTTGGGGGAGGATCTACATCAAATATGTGCGAGATTATGGAAATCCAAAGCGAAGATCTCTACAACAAATTCACGATAGGTACCAACTTATTCGAATAGGGATAGATGATTATTTAGATATACAACAACGCATCTTTAACCGCACCCATTTAGGCTTGTCGATCCAACAATTTGTAAGCATCTTTTACATAAGCTAAGTTCTAAGATCTTCCAATTATAACATAGTAAACTTGATGAATTATGTTCTTTTTTTTCTATGCATGTATAGGAGGATCTCGCAGAAACACACTACTATCAGGAAAAAAGAGAAGAATTCATATTTGTTGAAAGTTATGAGTTCATAAAGTCCAGAGTGTAATCACTAGTAAATGTTTAACTTTATCTACCGATTATGAAAAAATTTCAAATATTTTGTCAGAGTTTGGTTGTAATCGGAAGTAATTGCTTAACTTTATCTACCGATTGTGAGAAATTTTCAAATATATTCTCATAGTTTGGTTGTAATTGGAAGTAAATGGTTATGTTAATATACCGATTCTGGGAATGTTACTTGTTTTTGTCAGAATACTTATCATAATCGGTAGTTTAATAAATTCTTAAACTACCGATTGTAATTGTACAAAATGTTGAAATTTTACAAAAAATTTCGATTTCCAATTTGGGGCCACTTATGATAATCGGTAGTTTAAGAAATTCTTAAACTACCGATTGTGATTGTACAAAATGTTGAAATTTTTTTAAAAAATTCGATTTCCAATTTGGGGCTACTAATCATAATCGGTAGTTTAAGAAATTCTTAAACTACCGATTGTAATTGTACAAAATGTTGAAATTTTATAAAAAAAATCGATTTCCAATTTGGGGATACTTATCATAATCGGTAGTTTAAGAAATTCTTAAACTACCGATTGTAATTGTACAAAATGTTGAAATTTTACAAAAAATTTCGATTTCCAATTTGGGGCCACTTATGATAATCGGTAGTTTAAGAAATTCTTAAACTACCGATTGTGATTGTACAAAATGTTGAAATTTTTTTAAAAAATTCGATTTCCAATTTGGGGCTACTAATCATAATCGGTAGTTTAAGAAATTCTTAAACTACCGATTGTAATTGTACAAAATGTTAAAATTTTACAAAAAAAATCGATTTTCAATTTGGGGCTACTTATGAGAAAAAAATTCTTTATATTAGTTCGAACTTAGTGTACATATTTTCTGCACACTCTTGCTACATCAGGCCTCAACGGGTTTTTTTTTTTGAAAAAAAAAGTCGTTAAGACTATAATCTATATAAGGAGGGTGACATCTTTTCATTTATGCACCTCCAATACATTTTAACTCTCCAACTTCGAAGAAATTAGTGGCTCAACCTATTCTCAACTAAAACATCAACTTTTTTCATTTCTTTTCCTCTACCGATTCTTCTACTCCTTTTACCCTTAAGTACTCCATTGAAAATGGCTCCAAAATCTTTACCTAAACAACCAAAGAAGGGAAAGGAAAAGATGGTGATAGAGGAGTCCAAAACCATTGAAATCAATTCGTCAACCGATTCCGAGACAACTTACTATGTTTTGGATCCTCTGTGCATTTTAAGGGACAAAGACTTGTCAAGCATAAACCCATACTACAATGAAGCTGGAGAGTACATAGGTCCACTTCGGGCTGATCCTAAGGGGGACGAGCAGAAGAAGAAGAAGCCGGTTGAAACTAGGACCAAGTCCAGAGTAACAAGGAGTGGAAGAATTTCATGAGATCAATGAGATTGATCAATTTGAACTTCTATGATGTGTTTTGTTTCGTTTAATTCAGATGTTTTTAGTTTTTTTAAAACATATTTAATGAACAATATGTAGTAAGTTTATTTGAACAAGTTTTTTTCCGGATGTTGAAATAGTATTACGAAGTTAGATGTTAAGTAAAATCGACATATTCGGTAGATAACTATGTTTCTAAACTACCGATTACATACAACCGGTAGTTATTTATTTCTCTTGCTACCGATTATCCACAATCGGTAGTTATTTATGTTCACTAACTACCGATTGTTGCAATAAAAGTCATGGACAACAAAACCATTATAATCGGTAGATAAAATTGATCTTTAAACTACCAATTGTGAAAGATGAAGAGTTATCGATTTTGGAAGGTTTTGAGAAATTCAATTTGGGGCGACAGTTATAACCGGTAGTTTAAGTACTCCATTAAACTACCGATTGTACAATCGGAATGAAAATAAATCACGATACTACCGTTGTGAAAAACTATAACTCGAAAAATCAATCAAAAATACTCTCGATTTCTAATCCAAAACTAACTCAAATAATTTTCTAATAACCAAATTAATCAACTAATTAATCAAAATTAACACTAATTAAGCAAGGGTAGATTAGCCATTATAGAAATTATATAGATAAGGGATGTACTGAGATTACTTCAAAATGACCTTATTTTGTTTTATTAGTAGCCCCTAATTAGTTTTTGGTGGCCCTCAAATTCGCAAGGCTTATTAAGTGGAATTACTTTCATTTGACTAGGAAAGATTTTCTCTGGACTAAACCTATCTTCCAGCTGTATAATTCTTCAGTCCCTTATTCTAGGAAATTATTTATCTTCACCAAATTCTTGTGGAAACAAGTTAATATCTTATATAAGTGATCATCCCTTCATAAACTTGCAGATTTTACTTATTCAAACCTCTAGGTACAGAAACTTCGATTTTCCCATCATGGCTTCATCTTCTAATAACCAACTTACGGCTATTACAAGCAAACTCCAAGCAACTAGCATCAGGAAAATTATCCTAAGGCCGGAAAGAAAGGCTATGGGCTCCGCCAAATCAATAAATAAAGCTGCTGAAACTTGGTCTAATTGCTTAATTGGTAAACTTATGATTAAAGATGAGTTTGAGACTTCTGAAATGAAAGAAGAGATAAATATTTTGTGGTAGAAATATAAAAACAGAAAGACTAGGGTGCTAGCAAAAAATCTTTTTGTCTTCAAGTTTTGTTCTCAGAAGGATATGAAGGAAGTTCTTAAAAACTCTCCTTGGAATGTTAAAGAGTGTTTTCTCGCTTTACAAGAATATACCATAAAAAAACCACAGAGGACTGGAGTTTTACCAAGCAAGAATGGGATGTTTAGTTTAAAGGTTTGTTACTTGAACATCAATTAGTCGCAGTAATTGAAGAAGCTATAGAAGATTTGGGGAGGAACATTGCTACTGATTTAAAGAACTGTAGGCCAAAATATGGTAATATTGCCAGGATTGAAATAGAGCTTAACAAACCCCTGAAGAGGGGTGAATGGTGGAACACAAACTCTGGTGACGTTATATGGATTAGGTACCATTAGTTAAGGAAGCCGCACAAACTGTTTAATGAATGTTACACCATAGACCATGATGAAAAGAGGTGCGCTGAAGTTGCTGAGATGTTGAAGTTGAGAGCAATGATGGAAGAAGAGTATGCACAGCATAAACTGGAAAAAAAAGAAACTGATGTTGTTAATAATATTCCTATTATTGATCCTGATCTCAGTGAGCCTGAGCCTAATGCTGAAACTCACATAAACAATAAAAGACCCTGTAATCAACAAGACATCTATTTCATCCCACAGTTCTTTTCAAAACCCTATTACATCATCTTATGATAATGACTCTTATGGAGATAGTTTGGATAACTAGGACAAGGCTCATCTAGAGGCAATGGAAGGTGTTGAAATGGATGTAATTGAGGAGTTAACTCACAATGCAAGGGAGAACTATCCTGGATGTCAAGAGCATGATGCAAACATGGTATTTCCTACTTATTTATCTCTTTATAATCATTTATTTCTCTTTGTCCATTATTCTGTTTGGTGTTATTATCCTAGTGTTTCTGTTTGTGTTACCCAATATTGTGTTTTTAACCAAAAGATGAAGGTGATCTCCTGGAACTGTCAAGGTTTTTGTTCTAAGACCAGTAGGGATCATCTTATGCACTTAAATCTCCTTCATAGCCCATACATCATTTTTTTGTCGGAAACAAAAATTAATGATGACATAGTCATTCAGTTGACTAGTGGTTGAAAATTTCCTAATCGTTTTTTTGTTCCTTCTGTGGGTCAAGCTGGTGGATTAATTTTTTTGTAAAAAGATAGTTTTTCACTAGATATTGTTAATCATGAAGAAAAAAATATTTTAGAATGATCCATCTAAAGGAGAATGGTTCTTATCTTGTATTTATGATACTCCTTATAGAGAGGAGCAACTTAATTTTTGGCAAAACATTAAAGACCTTAGTGAACATGTCCATATCCTATAGGTAGTAATAAGAGACCTTAATATTACTCTCACTGCCTCCGAGAGGGATAATCAAGTTTCTAGCTCCATCTCTTCTGAAGTTATTAGAACTATATTTGATTCATACCTAAATAACTTAGGTTTTACGAGTAAACCTTTTACTTGGACTAGCAATATTCATGGTACAGATAAAGACAAATCTAGACTTGATAGAGCTCTTGTCAATAGTGATTGGTTCACTAAATATCCCTATTCTACTTTGACCCATCTTACTCAGAATGGTTCAGACCATACACCTATTGTGCTTAATTTGTATGGTATTTATCTTACTAGAGGTAAAAACTGGATTTTTTTTTAAACATGGCTTCAAAATTCTTCTTGTGTTGATGTTATTAAATTAGCTTGGTCTACTAATATTCATGGTTCTGCAACATATAATCTTGTAAATAAGCTTTCTTGTACCAGGAAGGAGCTTGCTATATGGAATAAGAATACTTTGGTCATATTCAAAATACTATTGGTAGTTTGAAAACTGAAATGGCCTTGTTACAAGAATCTGATAGAGCAGGCTCCAATACTTCTAAAGTGATTCAACTTGAGTAAGAGATTGAGAAATGGAATAGTATTGAAAGAATGTTCTGGAGACAGAAATCAAGAGATTACTTCTATAATGATGCTGATAATAATATAAATTATATCCATATTAAGGCTAATAGAAGACGGTCGAGAAATAGAATTGACTCCTTATAAGATAAGTTTGGTAATTTGTGTCAAGACAGAACTTCTCTGGAAAAACTTCTTATGGATAATTTTTCAGGTATAAGTACTTCTTCTAACCCTGTGGATAGTGCTTCCTTCATTCAATTCATTCCCTCATGTATCACTGAAGAGGACAATGTTTAGATGCTCAAGATTCCGGATGAAGATGAGATTTTTGATACACTTTAATCTATGAAGTCTTGGACTTCTCCAGGCCCATATGGTTTTCCTCCTGGTTTTTATCAGGCTCAATGGCAAGAAATTAAACATGATATTTGTAAGATGGTTATGGCTTTCTTTCATTCGGGTTATCTTTTAAAACAGTTAAACAATACAAGATTTTTTCTGATTCCCAAGCATGAAAATGCTCACAAGCCGGAAGACTTTAAACCCATTGCTCTCTGTAATATTTTCTACAAGTTAATATCTAAAATTATTGCAAAAATAATGAAGCAACACATCGACAAGATTATCTCTCCTATGCAAGCTGCTTATGTGCCATGCAGATTAATCTCAACAAACATTACTTTGGTTCAAGAAGTGGTAGATAGTATGAAGAGAAAGGAAGGTAAGGGAGGCCATCTAGATATAAAAATGGATATGTCAAAAGCGTTTGATAGGTTAGAATGGTCATTCAATATAGATGTTCTTCGAAAGTTTAGTTTTACAGAGAAATGGTGTCAACTTATCCATCAGTATCTCAGTACAACTCATACTGAGGTAATATTGAATGGGTCCCCTTGTAAATCTTTCAAACCTTCAAGGGGAATTAGACAAGGAGACCCACTGTCTCCTTACCTATTTAATATTGTTATGGAGTCATTTTCAAGATATCTAGCTCATTGTGAAGCAACAAAAAAACTCATTGGAGTAAAGATTGCAAGGACAACACTGAAGATTAACCACCTTCTTTTCGCGGATGATTGTTTGCTCTTTTGCAAAGCAAATCTTACCCAAACAAAGAATCTCTTGGATGCTATCAGTCGTTTTAGTGAATTCTCGGGTCAAGTTATAAATTTTGGGAAGTCATATGTGTATTTTAGTAAGAATATGGAGCCTTCTGTCTGCCATGATCTTACTAGAATTCTTCAAGTACAACAAATGGATCTACTCTTGGTCTTCTATTCCTTATTAGTAAGAATAAGAGAATTTATTTCTATATTCTTGTTGATAAAATGGAGAAAATATTAACCAAATGGCATGAGTCAAATTTGTCTCAAGCTGGAAGAGGTGTAATGATCAAGAATATTCTGAATGTCGTCCCTATCCATCATATGGTTTCCTGCAAACTTCCGAAAACCGCTATTAACAATATGAATTCAGTTCAAAAAAAATTCTGGAGAAGGAAAAAAAACAATAAGGGTGGTCATCTTATAAGATGGAAGAATGTTAGTAAGCATATACAAGATGCGGGTTTGGGTTTTAGAGACTTGAAATTGTACAACAGAGCTCTCCTAGCAAAATTTACCTGGAGACTATGTACTCTGAATGATAAAGTTTGGGCTAGGGCTTTGGCAGCAAAATATTTTCCTAATGGTGATCCTTTTTCTTCGGTGGTGAAGCATGATTCATCTTGGAGATGGAAAAGTATACATTCTGAGTTGTAGTTTGTGAAAGAAAATAGTACTTGGAAACTAGGTGATGGTATGAGAATTGAAATATGGAATCATCAATGGATCCCAGAGCTAAACTCTCCTCCGGTGCCAAAAATAAATTTTGAAGATCCACAGAGATATATATTTTCTTTTGAACTTTTTAATGATAACAAGGATGGTTGGAACGTCCAGGCTTTAAACTCTATTTTCTTTCCATCAACTATCAGAAAGATATGCTCCATCAGAAAATTTAGCCAATATAAAGACTGACTTATCTGGAAGCTTGAAAAAAGTGGTTAGTTTTCGGTCAAGTCGACTTACAGAAAGCTTTATGAGGAAAATTTCCAGCCTAATACTTCAGATCATATGAAAAATCTTTAGTTGCGCCTTTGGAAACTGCCTGTGATTCATATAATAAGTTTCATATAGAAATCTATGAAAATATATTGCTCACTAGGAAACGTCTTTCTCATATGGTTAGAGATATGGAAACACATTATCCCTTTTGTAACTCATAGGTTGAAACAGATTCTCATCTTTTCTTGCAATACTCTTTCTCGAGAACTATATGGTTCACAATAGTTGGTATTCACAGTGAAGATTTTATGAGTATTTTTGATAACAACCTGCAAAACCCTCTTTCAGATTCTGAGATAACAAAAAGAGCTATAGTTGTATGGGCCATTTGGAGTGAAAGATACTCTAAAGTTTTAAGAACACTACCTTTAATTCTGAATCATTGGTTCGGAAAATAACCTTTTTTTGGCATGAAAATTCTTCTTGCAGGTCTGATAGAATCTTGCATAAGATTTTTATTCAAGATAGAAACAATTTTATATGGGCTCCACCCTTGCTTAACTCATTTACAATAAATTGTGATATTTCCTTTCTTGATATTTCTAACCATAGTGGGATATGACTAATCTTGCGTAACTCTGCAGGTGAATTCAAAGGAGAAACATGCATCTATGTTGAAGAGGAAGTAAACTAAAAACAGGTGGAAGGTCTTGCTTTATGGGAAGCTGTCAAGTGGGCGAGCAATCTAAATTTAGATAACGTAAACTTTGAATCTGACTCTAGAAGGATGGTGGAGGCAGTAACCAAGGGACAATTTAATATTACCTGGGGAATGCATCACTGTTTAAGAGACACAATTTTTAGTTTTCAAAAGTTTAAAAGCTGGAAGTGTTATTACATTCCAGAAGAAGCAAATAAAGTAGCAGATATCCTCTCAAAAACTGCTCGTATTAGTAAACTTAGTAGTGAATGGAGCATTACTCCTTCAAATTGTATTCATGATTAGTTGTTACAAGACACTAAATCTGTAACTTTCTATTAATCAATATAATTTCTCTTGTGAAGCAAAAAAAAAAAAGTATGAGAGGATATTGCCTCCTTGGCCAACAGATGAGCCACTGAATTAGTAGTTTTAGGAATGAAATTGACCAAACAATAAGAAAAAACAGATTTCAAAAATCTACAATCTAGAACTAAACTTCTTAACTTCCATGGAAAGTCATTTCTTTCAGTACTAAAATCCATCCTTGATTGAGAGGGATAATTTTTTTAATGTGGGGCAATATTTAATGTAGGCATGAGGAACAAATAATATTATACCATTTGTCTTTTTTTTTAAACAGGTCTATGGTCGAATCTAAATTTTTACTTTATACCTCAAGTTTATCCATCTTGTTAACTTTATCAAACTCTTTTAACTAATTTATATTTTCCTAAATTTAATTTATTTCCTAATTAAAAAAATACAACGATATCTCTCTGATTGAAATTTTAAAATATTTGTTTTGGTAAATATATGCATCGAATTAAATTTAGAAAAGAAAACATCTAAAAAAATATTTTGATATTCAATTATTTTTATCAAATATTTTAATTAAAACGTATATACAGTTCGTTTGTTTAATACATATGGTTCTTAAACTTCTTCTTTTTTCCCAAAGAAGGAAGCTTACATAAACAGTTTAAACTGGAATTTCTAAATCTAAAACTGTTATCTTTTTATTATTATTTTATTTTTGCTAAGACACCAAACCCTCTATAATGTTTAGCTGTTGTACCAGCTATTTGATTAAAATCTCTACTAATGTAATCTACTTTAAAAAATTGAAAAGAGTTTGTTAAGTTAAGACAATCATCTAAGACTGTGCTACTTAACCAACAAATGTTATTATTTCTCCTCTTCAAGTAATCTGTTGTGTTTGTTGCATCACTGTAGAGACAAATTGCAGTTTGGTTCCTACCACCAATCCATTGTATAGCTTCTAGGATAGCCAATGATTCTGCCTCTTCAGGATTTCTAGTTATGGCCTTGACTGTTTTACATCCTTTGTATGAACCTGCAATGTCAGTCACAAAGAGACCAATTCCAACTTTATTAGTATTTTCATCTAAAGAAGTATTACAATATAATAAAGAACAGTTGACTGGTAGATTCATTTCAGGAATGGTATCAAGAGCAGTTGCATGTTCAAAATTTAAAGAAACTAAAGACAAAGCATCATTTTGAATATTATCACATGAAAATGATTGTAAGGTTTCTTCAGTAAGATTTATAGCTAGTCTGGCTAGTTGATGTGGGCTAGAAGATTTATCCTGGAAGGTTTTGAAACATCTTTCTCTCCATAAACACCATGTTGTAGTAAGAAAGATAGTTTGATTTCTAGATTGATGAAAACCCATTAATCATTTACCTAGCCAATCTTTAACCCTAAGTTTAGTGTTTATTTCCTGCAAAACCATAGAGTCATTAGGAATAAGAACCCAAACCAATTTAGCAACTTGACAGCGAAAAATAATATGCTCAGTAGTTTGATATTCATTACTATCACACATCACACAAAACATATCATGACTACCTATATAGTCAAAAAGCTTGACCTTGGTTGGCAAGATATCATAAATAATTTTCCATAACAAAAGATGGACTTTGGGTAGTACTCTGACTTTCCATAAGTCTTTATAGACCTGGTTAACACTAGGTGTCATATTGGTGTCACTAGTAAGAAGTTAGTTACAATTTTTCACATAAAAAAGACCATCACGGGATGAGGGCCAGATAATTCTATCTTCCCCAAAGTAAGGGATTCTCACTTGTAAAATATTTTGAGTATTATTTGCAGTAAAGTAGGCACTAATTATGTTAAAATTTCATTGTTTAGTATCATGATCAATAAGATCGGATACCATTAAAGAAGGGTTAGGATAACTATTGCACACAGTGAGAGAGGCATCAGGGATCCATTTATCATCAAAGGCATTAATACAAGAGCCATTTCTAACTTCCAAACAAGAATGCATTCTAACAATATCAAGAACAATGCAAATGCTTTTCCAAACCCATGAAGAATCATGATTTTAACTGTAACACAAAGGACGGACATCATTAAAGTATTTGCATTTTAAAATTTTAACCCATAATTCATTTGATTATGAATTATTTCCCAGACCATTTTTGTCAAAAGTGCCAGATTTAGTTTCTTTAAGTTCCTAAAACCAAGACCACCATCATGTTTATGTGAACAAATTTTGGTCCACTGTTTCATCTAATACCTATTTGATTCTTTTTTCCCCACCAAAAATCTCTTTGAGATTTTTCCATTTGATATATGATACTATCAGGTATCAAGAATGAGTTCATATGGTAGACAAAAGAAGGTTTGAGTACATTTTGAACCATGACAGACCTCCCAGCTTGTGGCATTTGTTTTCCTTTCTATTTTTCCACCATTTTGTCAAAGTGATCAGCAAGATGAGCAAAGGATTCAGTCTTAGATCTATTAATGAAAAGAGGAATACCAAAATATTTGTCATTTAGGTCAATCTTTTTAACTTTAATAGCTCTAATGATAGACAAACATTGATCTGGATGTGTTTTTTTACTAAAAGAATAACCAGATTTATCAAGGTTGACCATCTGCCCTGAGACAGAGCTAAAGAATTTAACTGCTTCCATCAGGTTATTTGCTTCATCGTGTGTTGCTTTAGAAAACAACAAACAATCATCAGTAAATAATAGATGTGACATACTTGACGCATTATTAGTTACTTTGACTCTATGGATCCAATGTTTATTCTCACAATGAATTAAATATATAGAAAAAGATTTCATAATATAATAAATTGGTATGGAGACAAGGGGTCACCCTGCCTCAGACCTCTAGTTGGTCTAAATGCATTGCAAGGGGATCCATTAAGGAGTATGAAAATGCTAGTGGTACTTATACACTGTCACACAAATGCTGAGAGAAACCAAAACATTTAAGCACATCAATCAAAAAAGACCATCCAACCCTATTAAAGTCCTTAGACATGTTAAGTTTAAAGCCCATGATTCCACATTTATCCTTTTTCCTTTTCATTCTATGGACTATTTCAGGAGCAATGATGACATTGTCATAAATATTTCTATTTAGTACATATGCAGTCTGAAAAGGAAAAATTAGTTTGCTCAATAGCAACTTCATCTTATTAATTATAAGTTTAAAAATAATTTTATAATTGATATTATACAAAGAGATTGGTCTGAAGTCAACAGGTGCAGAAGGGTTCTGTTAAATTAATAAATGTTTGATTAGTAATATAAACCTTGCATAAAACCATGGGAGATTGATAAGAATTGAAAATGGTGAATTTAATGTTTCATGAAAGATAGAAATGCTTTTGAATAGTACTAATAGTTATGCAGATTAACTTTTAGGTTAGATAACAACGTTAAATTAATTTACGGAAGTTAGAATACATACCTAAATTAGTTAGCAAGATTTAAGGAAGGATAGATTGGGGTAAAAAAATAATTAAAATCTAGATTTGAAAAAATAGTTAAAAGAGGAAGATAAATGGCATAATATTATTTTTCACTCATGTCCACATCAAAAATTTATTTTATCGGGAGTCGCATTTTAAAATCATTTATGAGAATTTAAAAGATTTGGCCAATTGGAATTATTTTTAAAAAAACTTGCTTTTGTTTTGTATCTCACCTTCTGATGCAGCGGATAATATAAAAATAGAAGAAAAAAGATGTTTTTTTCAGACTTTAAAATATTCGTATGACTACCGTCTATGAACAATGAAAATTATTTAGACTTCGGTTTCCCGAGTATTAATAATAATCAATTAAACTTGAACAAGTTTAAAAAAATAATTTTTATTTTCAACTGCCTAGAACAATAACTTAAGGTCTCTTAAATAGACTTTGGAAAAAAACCCTAACTTGTGCAACAAGAAAAGATGAAAAAACCCAAAACTGACTCAAACCCTAATTTGCTATTTTTGGCAAATGTTGGTCGACCTAAAATAATAAAAGTACTATCAAAACAAAACTATATACCACGAACAGTGACCCAAACGGACTCCTAACAAAGAAGTTATTAACAAAATAAAAACTTTCCTAAAATAGCAAAAACACATATTTGAAGCCCTAAACGATGGAATTTGGCTAAAATCTGAAGACCATGCAACGAAATGGACCCATTTCCTATCAAAATGGACCCCCCTTGAGCTAAATTATGACACTCGAATTTTCATCCTTCAAATAGGCTATAGCTTGCTCATCTGCATCACCTTCATTAAAACCCTGGCACGCAACGACGTTCCCATGTTCATCACTAATACAACACCAGTAACAATAACATGTCTTCCGGAAGCTCTGTCGATATTAAATTTAATAGATCCAAAGGGAGGTGCAGTCCAGAAAAGAGATAAACACGGTTGCTTCATTGGCACTGACAGTAGTGGTCTGCGAATTCACCATGTATTCATTATACATATCCATAGCTTTCATAAAGACTCCGTTTATTCACTTCTATGTTCCCAAAACATATTTGTCTCTTGCTTTCCATGAGCATCACTTCCTTCTCCTGTTTTTGGCATAAGTGCAAAAAAATTGGTGTTGCAATCATAGTCCTTAACCAATTTCGATCATGACCTTGGTAGCCAATAAGTATGTTGTTCCTTAAGAAGATCAGTATAGATAGTAGTACGAGAAGCAATATCCTCTTATGAAGCATCACTAGGTGGTAAGGCTTGTAGTCTCTTAAGATCATATTCAATTTTCTTTATTTCCATGCCAATATTGGCGAATGTAACACTTCCGCGTGACTTTGATGACCAAGTAGATAATGCATTTTGTTGGGAAAATCTACATTAGTGAGTTGTTCCAAGCATATTTTAATACCTCCATAAATCTTACATTCTGCAACAAAAAAACTTAAAACCGACTAGGCTTGCCATGTCTCCTTAAGCTAGAAATTAAGTCAGTCTTGATTAGAATGGGCAAGGGTATGAATTTATATACGACAAGTAAAATAAAATTGTTGTATACAGAATTCTTCATCAGAAGTTGTATAAGCTTTATGTAGCAATTCCCTTATATCGCGTACTAGATATCTCTTATTAGTCCATGTATAAGCTAGGACAATAAAACCCAAATCGATAAGACCATAAAGTTTAGACTATTGTTGAACATAGTGGTATCTCGATGATCAAACTCGGAAACACCTTGTTTATCATATGGGGAAGATGGAGCATTAAATCTCCGACATAGCACCATGGTATGAATGATGCGTGTCGTTAATACAATAAATTATTTAAGATATTCCGAATAATACTAATAAATAATACAACGGTAGTAAGGATCGTTCCCATGAGGAGATGTGTAATTGAATTGTTATTCAGATTAGCAACTAAGAATAAAAGTAAATACTAGGGGGTTGTTTGATTAACTAAAAAGACAATAAGAATAAAAGTTGATTAAGGACTCCTTCGTCGTTTCCAAACATTAACTCAATTAGCATACTTATTTATTATTGTTAGAATAATTCACCGTAGAATAGCAACTAGCACAATGATATCCTCAAAATCCCATGTATCAGTGAATGTTGAAGCGCTCAAACACCACATTTTATCAGTCTGAGCCATGAAGAAGTAGTACACTGATGTGGTTTTGTAGACAGTGGTAAAAAGATTCGTTCAAGACTTGTGAAGATTTGTTTTTAAACCTAGTTTCTAATACTAAAAATAGCAAACTTAAATATAAGTTGATTTCAAGATTGTATAGAAACTGGGACTAAGGATTCCACCAAAAACCAATATTAAAAGAATTAGTTTATAATAATTGTGTAACTCTAGCATTCAAGTTGATTTCTAATCTTGCCTAGATAGTTAGATTTTCACAGTTTTAATCGTAAATCTTAAGAATGGAACATCAAGAATCCCTAGACCAAGCATGTACCATCAAATGAAATCACGACTAATCAATAAAAATCATTAAATTCAACTTCAAATCAATACAAAAATCATATAAAGAAATTAACACAAATATTAAATAAAATAATACCAATTCATTATGGAACTCTAGCATTCAAGTTGATTCTAATCTTGCCTAGATAGTTAGATTTTCACAGTTTTAATCGTAAATCTTAAGAATGGAACATAAAAAATCCATAGACCAAGCATGTACCATCAAATTAAATCACGACTAATCAATAAAAATCATTAAATTCAATTTCAAATCAATACAAAAATCATATAAAGAAATTAACACAAATATTAAATAAAATAATACCACTTCATTATGGAAATTCGGCTTCCTCCGTCGTCCCAGAAGTTGGCATTTAGCTCCTCATGTTATATACTTACTCAAAGTGTTTACAAGAAGAGAAAAAATTAAAAAAACAAACAAATTGACACAGAAAAACTGATACAGATATAACTGTTGCAATCTCTGTTTCAGTGTGGCTAAACAAAAAAATTGACATGGTAATAAAAGACTGATACAAAGCGCAGCAAAGAATAGAGAATAGGTGACGGATTTTTTCGACAGTTCGGAAGCGTTGTATGTTCTTCTTCTTCACGAGCAAAACTGATTTTTTTTTCTTCTCATAATATTTTTCTATCAACTCTCCCATCTCCTAAACTCTCTGTATCCTCCCCCTTTTATACCCCAACGTCGAATCCACTTCAAATCAATTTAAAGATCTCTTTTTAAATGATTATAATCTCAGTAGGGAAAGAAAATATTTTTTCTTCTTTCTGTAGCTATCAAATCTTCTCAACATACTCGGTTTTGATTGTTCTTTTCTTCTTCTTTTTAAGACAATTGGAATGAATATCATGTAAGAATGGAGTCCAGTCACTAGTTTCCTTGTTTACTCAAGAAAATTTCTTTTCAACAAACCCATATCAAATCCGAGTATATTTCCAACTCATTACACGAGATTTTGTTTGATTTTTTTTTTTGAATCTTTTATATTTGTAAAACTCTTCTATTTTGGTAAGAGAATACCTCTCTTTTAAACTCTCAAAATTATTAAAAACTCGATCAAATTTCACGCTCTTGAGAGAATAACTTTCCTTCCATAATTTATTTTTGAAAGTGAGGAGATGGAGTGCCCCTATCTAGAGTAGGGGTGCCTTTATCACTTTCGAGACAATTTTTTCACAAAAGTTTATTTTCCAAAAAACACCTACAAACACATAAAATAACATTATTAATACAAAAATAAGCACTAACAATAAATAGAAATGAGACAAATCAGACACAAAAATATGTCTATCATACACTTGAGGTGTAACCCATTTGAATGTTATTTAGGTTGATCCTAGCAGTTAAAATCATAGCGCAAGGGCCACTTACTAGAGTTGTCTTCAGATGCAATTGCTCCACAGAATCCCTATGCAAGGTCTCACGCTCTCTACTTATGTAGCGAGTTATTCAACAATTATATGGATATCCCAACTCTTTACTAGCATTAGAGTAATCAATAGATTAATTTAGCGTGCACTCAAATCAATCGAGAAATCACTCATAAACCTTCGTAAAGACAAGTGACGATGATTAAAAATCCAAATAGACTTGTAACTAATAAAGCTTCAGCTTAGAAAATTAAATTCATTCTTAACTAATAAACTTGTAATATGAGTTTAGTGATGATTTTTTTGAGCATTGGGTGTCTTCTTTTATAGCCTTTCATGCTTGTCCCTCAAGTATCCTTTTTTTATAGAGTTTAGAATCCCATTGGGACCAAGTTTTCGTGATTTTATATTAAAAAACGTGTCCAAAAAGTGTCTCTCGTCAAGCTAGAATCGGCAACTCCAACCCCTACTTTTTCGTTGACTTTCCAAAAACAAAGTTTTTCTGTCCCAAGTGCCGAGAATCTACGGGTACAATCCGTTTGAAGTGTCGATTATTGGAAGTCCACAAACATGAATTTTTCTGAGTAGAAACATGCCCTGAATCAGCGGGTAACTCCATCTGAAGTGTCGGTTGGAGCTGGAAAGCTTGTTTTTATTTCGTTCATAACTTCTTCGTCTGACGTCAAAATAGGCTTAATATTTTTGTGTTGGCTTTGTCTTTTCGTTTTCTTCAAGATAAGGGTATAGAATTCTGGATTTGAACGAGTTACACTTGGTCTTTGATCCTTCTCCATTTGTAATACTTCAATTCCTTTTTCATTTTAGTACTTTGTAGCTCATATTTGGATGATTCAACCAAACAAGACGAATAACATAAAAAGAAAAGTAACACAAGTAGTACGCAAGAATTATAGCAAATATAAGCACGGATTTGACCTTAAGAATATGTAAGTTATGAACTTATCAGCGACCATAGAATTTGCAAAATATATCAATTCAGACCAAAGAAGGTTTCAATTTTGTTGTTATGGGTATCCATAAACATGAATTAACCACCATTCATGTATGTTATGCTCTGATTTTAATCTTTAATTGAGTTTGATTATATTTAATCATGGAGACAAATTTCATGGAAAAATTCCAACGATTTCATGGAATCATCCTAAGACCAAAATAATGAACCCCAATCTTTTCAAGTTGGATATTGGGTTCTAAAGATAACTAAGGGAGAACGGATCTCAACAATAACCTCTTCAACTAATAGAGGAGACCCTTACATGATCATTGAAGCCATACTAGGTGTTTATTACAAGCTGGTTAACACCGATGAATCGGTGGGGATAGTAGTGCATGGAAAGCGGCTCAAAGATTTCAAGGTTTAAAAAATATTCCATCATTTTCAGTTATTTCCTTAAACCTTCCAATATTTTGTATTTCCTCCAAAATGTTTGCAATACTTTTGTATTTAGTATTTAGGATTTAAATTTTATTAATCTAAATATAATATTATTTCAAAATAAAATTATCTCATAAACCATTCATCTCTATCTACTTACTCAAAACTAATAGAAGATAAAACTTTTTGTCTCTCAGAAGTATATAGATGTTCAGAATCAAAATCATCTAAAAGAAATTCTCGAAGACTGGATTTCCTCCCTCAGAGTAATCTTCATCCATCCTCACAAGAGCTTCAGATGGAAGTCCAAGGATTAGGGCCAATCGTTTTGTCTCCTTTTGTTGTCTATCGATGGTGTCCCAGCTATAGATTATGTCCATTTCAAATAAGTGTTTTTTGATAGCTTCAAGACGTTGGAGGACCCATGCAACATTGAGTTCAGATTTATCTGATTCCTTCAAAGCCTGTTCCTACTATTCAAGAACGACAACAATGATGTACTTTTTGGGGAGCTTGAACATCACTTATATCATTGGAAAAAAGTTAGCTATGGCTCGCTACAAAGCATGACAGTTTCCAGAACCACATGTATCCAGGTGACCAAATTTCTCCCATATCTTGGTGTATAGATCAACATAGGTGGATGGAACACAGAAATATACAACAAGTTAATATCCAAGGAGAAGCCTATTAGTTGTAATTCAAAGTTGATGTTGTTTGGGTATTCAATTGTTGATGCAGTCTCCGTCGCTCTATCATTCGTAATATGTGTATTGTCCAGGATGTCGCTTCAAACAATAACATCAGAGTTCGTGCGCTCACCATATTGAATTAGAGAAAGAACGATATCAATTTCCCGAACTACATTATCCCCTTTCTCTCAACATCAAGATCGTTTTTTCGTTGTGTCCCATTTCCCCCCTAAAAGCAGTAATTCCATGGTTTAGAATACTCCAAACATATAAAATTCAAGTGTGAACCATAAAAATAAAAATATATGCTCATAAATAAAATAAAGTTATAAATAATTTATTAAGGATATTTAACTCGCGATTTTAAACATACCCAAACAACCAAATCATATTACATGAACACAATCACATAATTGTTATACGTAGTAAAACATGAACGATAAAAAAAGATAATAAAAATTAAAACTAACCAGTCAGAATGATTCCCATGTTTAGAACTTCCGATAACATCTCCAACCAATAGAAGAACTAGCTAATCATAGGTTTAGTAAAATCCATAAAAAAAATATAGAAGAAAAGAATAAAGGAAAAGAAGAAGAGAAAATATCCTAGTACCCTCCTCTAAAGGGGTAAACCAAAATTCGCTCTCTATTCTGTGGAGGAGTTGTGTTGAAAACTGTATCTAGGCTCCCTTTATATATGCTTTCGTAACCTCCTCTTGATATCTATCTAACAAGGAAACCTAATCTCATTAAACTCTTCCACCTTCCTTTTGATTATTATCCAATTAGGAGACTTAACTCCTAAAAAACCGACAAAAACCTTAATTTTCACGTCAAAGGAAATCTCAAAATGCTTCCCTTCTTTCTTTTCCCTTTCAGGCCCAACAGAAACCAAATCCAAGTTGGTTTCATGATTTTGCTCATGACTTCTTCATACGAACTCGGAATGACCTCATTCTTTTTGCGTTGGCTTCGTATTTCAATTACATACAATACGGTGATAAGAATTCCTGGATTTGAATGAGTTTCAATTTTTCTTTAATTTTTTTCACTTGTAGCACTTCCATTTCTTAGCACTTTTAAAGCCATTTTCCACTTCTTTTGGTTGAATCATCCTAACATGAGAGAAAAAAAAAAGAGCAATACAAGGTAAAATAAAATAAATATAACTAAAACAAGTATATAATTGACACTCAAAACATGTAGATTATGCACTTATCACGTTGCGCAGGCCAGAACTTCCCGATGCGCCACTTATATGATAGTGACCGGACCTTAAAGATTCACTTCTCGCAAGGAAAATGCACATAAATTTTCGTTTTCAAGCATGGTACTTGAAACGTAGTTTCCATACCTAGCTTCATACTATTCAACTTTCCCCTTGTTCTGCTAAGAGTATAAGGCCATAAAAGGGCAATGGCGATGCCTTTGGAATGCATCATATACTTACAAACATTATCCAGTCCTAAGTCATACTAGCACCTCGGACACTTTAGACCTATTTTTTTGTTTTCTTAACTCTACTTTGACCATGTGTTGGGTGCGTGCACTGATCTTGCTCTTGCCAAAGGTGCAGCAGCTAGGCACATGCCATTTATGCCGTATTGCTTGATAGGAAGTATGATCATCCATAAAAATGACTGGAACTACCTCATCGAGTTTGGAAACAATTATATCTTACCTAGCACTACCGAGGCAGATGATATGAGTTACTAAGTTGTTGCAATCATCTCTCGATTAGATGATATAAGCAACAAGGTGCTAGACCACGAATTCATTACGATGTTGTTGCCTACGTATCCAACCCGTACCTTGAATGAATCAAGCATGACTGTTGTTCATCCGAAGGGTCATTTCGAATGGTCACTTAATATGAAAATATGCATTCTCGAGTAAGAAACACGAATAAATGATGCTTTTGCATAATTCAGGCTTCATCAGGTAAGATTAATAGCAACATGGATGCTTCCTTGGGTGAGATTTATAGAGTCAGTGATGCAAATCCTTGGGTAAGCTTTATAGCGTGAATGATGCAAATCCTTGGGTAAGCATCATCGGTTTCCCACCAACACCTCCTTCCTATATGTGTCTTAATCGTATTTCCACATATTTGAAAAAGGAAAGTAAGTGCCATATTCCAGCTTCCATTTACTTTCGCGACAAGTATAATAATGCATTATTAGTATGATGTTTCCTTGGGTAAGTTACACGGGATAGTGATACTTCCTTGGGTAAGCATTCTGGAGTAAGGGACATAGAAGCAGTAATGCTTCCTCGGGTAAGCATCACAGCATAATTGTTCCTTAGCACTATGAGGCTTCCTCCGGTAAGCAAAATTTGGACGGTGATGCTTCATCTAATAAGCATCACACCATAATAGTGCCTTCGCACTATAATGCTTCATCTGATAATCAACATAGATAAATATTGCATCTCTGAGCAAGGGACAAGCTTAACATCATAACGTTAAGGTGATGCATTCATACCTTAATGCATCCCTGAGAAAGCTTTGATAGACACGTTTTCTTGTCTAATTTGTCCTTAATTTGTTCATTGCTAGAGCTTGATTTTGTGTTAATAGTGTGATTTTATGTGATTGCAGATACTTTGGTAGAATAAATAAATATGGAAAAAATGGGCTTAAAAGTGCTAGAAACACCCTTATCAAAAGTGTTAAAGGCACCCGAGATTTTGTTAAAGGCACCCTCCCAAATTGATTAAGGCACCCATACTTTAGATTTGGGGCACCCATGCCCAAATTCAAAGTAAAATGCAATGGAGGGAAAATTTGATTATATTCTGTTGAGATTCTGGGTATAATTTTCACGTGATTTTTGGGTCAAAAATCACAGAGAATGATTACCATAACTAAAGTGATAAATCATGACCAGAAGATACGTGAAAATCACTAGAAATCTTCAATCACAGATCATGATTATTTTCTTCTCTCGAGAGAGAAATATTTTCGGGAATGAATTGGTGAAGAGAATATCCACAGAGAATCAGTATCAAATACATATATTCATACATCAGAGACGATTAAGAGATACTCAGAGATACCGAGGATCGAATCATATCAAAAAAATCATCGGGTTAATGAGTTCATGTTGAGAATTAATTGAGGGATTTGGAGGTGTTATGAAGCTATAAAAAGGGGTTTCGGGTATCATACAATGGAGAGGAAGCTTGGGGTAAGGTTCATATTAGAAAGAAAAGCTAAAAATATCATTCACAATTCTCTGTTGCTGCTGCTGTTCATCACGTAAAGGAGAAGAAGAAGACGCAGACTACATTCAGAAAGAGTCGCAGAACCCGTTGCTAATACATTTGAAGATTACAGCGCGAAGAAAGTGTCATATTTCCTGTAGTAGTTTCTGCAACATTTTATTTGAATCAGAAACACATCTTTGTAACAGTGATTGCGGTAACATTTATAATCGTTGCAGTTTTTCTGTTTCATTCATTATTGTTTATTTTCTTCTTCCAATTATAATTGTGAGCAAATGAAAAATATGAGGAGCTAAACCCCATCTCTGAGGTGATGGTGGAAGCTATTTTTTCCAAAAAAATATGATAATATTTATTAATTAATTTGTGCAATTATTTGATGATTATTTGCCTTAAATAAAAATTGATTTAATTCTTTTATAGAGTAATTGTGATTTCGTTAGATGGTTT
The DNA here is from genome assembly GCA_023531435.1 of Papaver californicum. Classification (NCBI taxonomy): domain Eukaryota; kingdom Viridiplantae; phylum Streptophyta; class Magnoliopsida; order Ranunculales; family Papaveraceae; genus Papaver; species Papaver californicum. Next base: position 5,827,277 of record JAJJMC010014687.1, read on the forward strand.
ATGCTTTAACTAGGGTTTAGATATTCCATGCTTTTGTTATACAATTGCTACTTTAAGAATTTACTTATTGCAACATTTTAGAATCGAATTAAAATTTAAAATTGCATGATTTTAATTATTGAATTTAATCGTTATAAAAATTGGAAAAATAGTGGAAACCTAGCCTCAGTGTTCTCTCAAATTGATTATCATCTTTACTTGAGTTTTTATTATTTTTAGTCTTAAAAATTAAATTTAAATCAAAATCTTCACAAGTCTGAACGAACTTTTCTTACCACTTTACGAATTACATCAATTTTTGGCGCCGCCGATGCGGACTTGTTTTTAGAATTTTTTTTAGATTATTTTTTTTTAGGTTAATTAGTTTAGTAGATTTTTATTTTATTTATTTTTACTTTGTTCTATTTTACGTTCTTTGGGTACTATTTTTGCTACAGGTTTGGATCTTGGATTGAAAGAAAATAAAGCCAAAGACTTTGGTGATCAAAGACTTGAAGTTAAAGTTAAAGACTTGAAGTTAAAAGTTAAAGCTTAAAGAACGGAGAATGAGACAAAGACTTTTACTTTTAGATTTTATTTTTATTAATTAGATTTTATTTTATTTTAGATTTTGTTTCTTTAGGATTTATTAATTAGGAATTTTTATTATTTCTGTAATTTTCTTTTATTTTGGACACTTTATGGACTTTATTTTGGACTTTGGACATTTTATTAATTTTTAAACCGTACGGAAGGGTATCAAATATAAACTGCACAGGGAAGGACGACAATTACGATATTGTCTCAGCCCCTCGGGTTCGTACACTGACACAGGAGTCGGTGGCCCGAGTTGACTACAACCGATTCATCCCCCGTCTGGTACGGGAGGTAAGCCTCGATCAACCCACGAATCCCCTGCAAGTGGGTTTTCTGTATTCCTTCGTATGCATATATGTTGAGGACTTGAATACGGAACTTATTTTCTAGTAAAGGGCAGAAACTGGACATATAAGATAAGGGTTCGGATTTCATCACCGTATCCTTTCTGCCCGCCTTAGGAACACGTTACCTAACGCGAACCTAGTCCTAAAATTTGACTAGAAAGAGACCTATAGGGTAACGAGCTTATTGGAAAATCATTTAAAAGGATTGTATTGGTTACTTTGTTAGCTTAACTTAAAGTTCAGGAAGATTTATTTTAAGTTGATAGAGCCACCCTGTAACCCAGGGAAAAGTTGCCAAAGAGGCAGGGTTATCAAAGCTCCTTAGAGCTTATCCTGCTTCTAATCGACTTAGTCTAATTCGGATCGCTCTAAGGGATTCGCTAAAACTGTAACTAATTGCCTTTTGGAAGAATAGAAGCTGGTCTAGAAACAATCTAAGTGGAGCCATCATGCTTTTTGTTTGCTAGATTCAATAGGTTTGATTTGGTTGAGTCGGCCTTGTTTGTGTTTGTTTAGAATTCCCTTCCGGTTAGGAGTTATTGCATGCCCAGTGAGCGTGCCTGGAGGAGAGATTCTATTGGTCGTTTGATCAGTGACGGAAGTAGAAACTCTACCTTTGAAATTGAGAATTTAGGAAACCCTTCTTTTGAGAGACGAAACCTTAGTTTTGAGAATTTGTCTCTCAGTGAGGAAGTCATTCCTAATTTCTAGTTGTGCCAGAAATGACAACCTTGAAAGCTTTGTTGAATCCTACTAGGACTTCTCGCCCATCATGTATCAAGCTAGCTGAAACTCAAGCAAACTATGAGTTGAAACCTGGGATCATACATATGCTCCCAATCTTCTTAGGGAAAGAAAATGAAAATCCTTATTTTCATATTAGGGAATTTGAAGAAATATGTAGTACCCTAAAAATTCACAACATGTCTAATGAAGATTTGAAACTTAGGTTAATTCCTTTTTCCCTGAGAGACAAGGCTAAATCTTGGTTATATAGTTTGCCATCTTAATCCATCGAGACATATGAACAACTTACCGCCGCCTTTTTAGCTAAATTTTTCCCTAGGCACAAGATATTAGCTCTTAGGAAAGAAATTTCCACATTTGGGCAACAAGAAGGAGAATCTTTGTATAGGTATGTGGAAAGGTTCAACGAATTAGTAGAACAATGTCCCCAACACGGTTTAGATGATTCTAGACTAGTCCAGATCCTTTATGAAGGGCTTGATTATCCAACAACGACCTTGGTTGAGTCATTGTGTACAGGGAGTTTTGACAGTAAAAATGTTGATGAGGCAAAGACATTTCTGTATGAAATTGCCGAAAAGACCCATCAATGGGAATGTGGTAAAGAACCCCAGAGAAAAATTCTACTGAGCAGAGGTAATGTCAATAGGGTAGATGGAATTCTTGAATCAAATGCTAAATTTGCAGCTATAACAAAAAGGTTAGAAGCCTTAGAATTGAGTCAATCTGGTTGTGGAATAGAACCCAAGTCATATTGGGAAGGGCAGAGTGTTGAAGAGCAAGCCCATGCTCTTTACAATAACACTAGATATGATAACCGTCAAAAGTTTGACCCATATTCAGAAACCTATAACCGTGGGTGGAAAAACCATCCAAATTTTTCTTGGTCTAAGGGCCAAAATCAAGGTCAGACTAGTAACCCTCAGGTTCCCCCAGGTTTTGGTTATACTAAGAATTCTTCTAGTACAACACAATTTCAGAATCCGTTAGAAAAGACGGTCATGAGTTTAGCAGATACTGTAGCCACATTAGCTCAGAGCACTAAGGATTTACATCAGAACACTAAAGATTTTCAGCAGTATGTCAATCAAATTTTACGAGAAAATCAAAGTTGTTCAGGCTAACAGTCATGCAATTTCCAATTTAGAAAACCAGGTTGGTCAAATAGCTGAGTCTTTGAGAGAAAGAGAAAAAGGCAAGTTCCCTAGTCAGCCACAACCCAACCCTAGAAGAGTTCATGAGTTATCCTATGGTGAGAAATCATCAGACCATGTGAATTCAATTAAAACCCTTAGGAGTGGTAGAATGGTAGATAATAAGGTAACCTTGCCCAATAATGAACATCCTTCTGAGCCTATAGCTGAAGAGACTGATAAAGTCTCTAAAGAGTCTAATGCGGCTCCTGCTGAGCCTGATTTTGTAACCAAAGCACCATTCCCACAACTTCTCGTACCAACTAGGAAGGAATCCAACTATAATGATATATTGGAGATTTTTAAGCAAGTCAATATCAATCTTCCTTTACTAGATGCAATTAGACAGATTCCTACTTATGCCAAGTTCCTCAAGGACCTTTGTACACGAAAGCGAAAGCTTAATGTACAAAAAAAAGCCTTTATAGCTAGTCATGTGAGTTCAATCATCCAGAATAACACAACTCCTAAGTACAAAGACCCAGGCTCCCCTACTATTTCTTGTACCATAGGTAAATACAATGTGGAGAAAGCGTTACTTGACTTAGGAGCTAGTGTGAACTTACTTCCATATCATGTGTACCTCCAGCTAGGACTTGGTGACATAAAACCTACCCAGATAACACTTCAGTTAGCTGATAGGTCTGTAAACATTCCTCGTGGTATTGTCGAAGATGTTCTTATTGAGGTCGATAGGTTTATTTATCCTGTGGATTTTGTTGTTCTAGATACTCAACCTGTTCCTGACCCAGAAAACCAGATACCTGTGATATTAGGTCGCCCGTTTTTAGCTACATCTAATGCGATCATTAATTGTCGAAATGGTATAATGAATTTGTGTTTTGGTAATATGACTATTGAACTGAATATTTTCCATATTAATAAACAACCGCATGAGTTAGATGACACGTGCATTGAAGAGGTGAACATGATAGGAACATTAGTTCAGGAATCATTACCAGACATCTTATCTGATGATACTCTAGAGAATTGCTTAACCCATTTTGGCTTAGATTTCGATGATGATAGCACCATTGGTCAAGTGAATACTCTGTTAGACTCTACCCCTATGTTAGATACTAATACATGGAAATCTAAGTTCGAACCACTACCAGTTTCTAATTCTACCTTAATTCCTTCCTTAAAAGAGCCTCCTAAGTTGGACCTCAAACCATTGCCAGATACTTTGAAATATGTGTTTTTAGGCCCATCTGAGACTTTGCCTGTAATTGTAGCATCCGATTTGGATAATGATCAGGAAAGTAGGCTAGTAACCGTACTTCAAGACAACAAGGAAGCTCTAGGGTGGACCTTAGCAGACATTAAGGGTATTAGTCCCACTGTTTGCATGCATCAGATTCATTTAGAGGATGACACTGAACCTTCTAGGGAGATGCAACGTAGAATGAACCCTAACATGAAAGAAGTAGTTCGAACTGAGGTGCTTAAGTTGCTAGATGCGGGTATTATCTACCCAATTTCAGTAGTAAGTGGCTCAGCCCCATTCAGGTTGTTCCCAAGAAATCAGGTATCACTGTAGTCCAGAATGAAAATAATGAATTAATCCCAACCCGAGTGACCACGGGTTGGCGTGTTTGTATTGACTATAGAAAATTGAACAAGGTCACAAGGAAGGACCACTTTCCCCTTCCTTTCATCGACCAAATGCTAGAGCGATTATCTGGACATAGTCATTATTGCTTGTTAGATGGCTACTCTGGTTATAATCAGATTGTTATTGCCCCAGAAGACCAAGAGAAAACTACTTTTACCTGCCCCTTTGGTACCTTTGCGTATACGCATGCCTTTCGAGTTGTGTAATGCACCCGCCACTTTTCAGCGTTGCATGATGAATATATTTTCTGACATGGTAGAACGGTTTTTAGAGGTCTTTATGGATGATTTTTCTGTGTTTGGTTCATCGTTTGATGAGTGCTTGCATCATTTGACATTAGTGTTGATTAGATGTAAGGAAAAGAATTTAGTGCTTAATTGGGAGAAATGTCATTTTATGGTTCGATCAGGAATTATTTTAGGGCATATCATATCTTCTAAGGGTATAGAGGTAGACAAAGCCAAATTTGACCTTATTAAGAATTTACAGGTTCCCAAAACCGTAAGAGATATTAGGTCATTCTTAGGGCATGCAGGTTTTTATCGTAGATTTATTAAGGATTTTAGCTTGATTTCTAGACCTCTTTGCAATTTGCTTGCAAAAGATGTTAAGTTTGTCTTTGATGATGCTTGTTTAGAAGCTTTTGAGAGGCTTAAAACTTTACTCACTACCGCCCCCATAGTTCAGGCACCTAACTGGAACCTACCCTTTGAAATCATGTGTGATGCTTCAGATTATGCTATTGGTGTTGTGCTAGGTCAACGAGAAAACAAATTACTTCATGTGATTTACTATGCTAGCGAAACTCTGAATGATGCCCAACTAAACTACACAACCACAGAAAAGGAATTGTTAGCCATTATTTTTGCCTTAGACAAGTTTAGATCCTATCTCTTAGGTTCTAAGGTCATAGTCTTTACTGATCATGCTGTTTTAAAGTATCTTCTGTCCAAAAAGGATACTGAACCTAGATTGATTAGATGGATCCTTTTGTTGCAAGAGTTTTATCTAGAAATTAGAGACAAAAAGGGTGCTGAAAATATAGTAGCGGATCACTTGTCTAGGCTTGTCTTTGATTTCCCTGATGATTCCCCTCCTGTGAAGGATAGTTTTCCTGATGAACAACTTTTCCTTGTTTCCCAATTACCTTGGTATGCAAATATAGTGAACTATCTTGTTACTGGTCGAATGCCCCAACATTGGGGTAAACAAGATCGTTTTAGGTTTTTAGCCGAGGTTAAGCATTTCTTTTGGGATGATCCTTATTTGTTTAAGTATTGTCCAGACCAGATTATTAGGAGATGTATACCTGAGAGTGACCAGTCCAGTATTATTTTCTTTTGTCATGATCATGCTTGTGGGGGTCATTTTAGTACCAAGAAAACCGCTACTAAGATATTGCAGTGTGGATTCTATTGGCCTTCGTTGTTTAAAGACACCCACCATTATTGTATTACTTGTGAGTGTTGCCAGAAGTTAGGAACAATTTCCCGTAGAAATATGATGCCTTTGAACCCTATTCTAGTTATTGAGGTCTTTGACGTGTGGGGCATTGATTTTATGGGTCCTTTTCCTAATTCTTTTGGTTACTTTTACATCCTTGTTGCTGTAGATTATTTGTCTAAGTGGGTTGAGGCGGTTTCGTGTAGAACAAATGACCACAAGGTTGTGGTCCAGTTTTTGAATGATAACGTTTTTGCACGTTTTGGTACACCGCGGGCTATAATTAGTGATGGAGGGTCGCACTTTTGTAATCGACCATTTAGGATTTTGATGAAGAAATATGGTATTACCCATAAAGTAGCTACCCCATATCACCCACAGACTACTGGTCAAGTAGAGGTTTCCAATAGGGAGATAAAACGTATTTTAGAGAAAACAGTTAATCCTAATCGGAAAGACTGGTCATTGAGGCTTATTGATGCCTTATGGGCTTACTGTACTGCGTTTAAGACCCCCATTGGAATGTTACCTTATTGTCTAGTTTTTGTAAAGGCATGTCACCTACCTGTCGAGATAGAGCATAGAGCATATTGGGCTATAAAGCAACTTAATTTTTCGCTTGACAAGGCGGGAGCTCATAGGAAGCTTCAACTCAATGAGTTGGACGAGATTCGTAGAGATGCATACGATAGTGCTAGGGAGTATAAGAACAAAATGAAACTTGTGCATAATAGAAATATTTTAAGAAAGTCATTTTCTCCGGGTCAAAAAGTTCTTCTGTATGATACCCGTTTGCATCTATTCCCCGGGAAGTTACGCTCTCGGTGGACGGGTCCTTTTATAGTTCGCACTGTTTATCCTCATGGTGCTATTGAGATTGAGACACTGGATGGTAGTAGTTCTTCAAAGGTTAACGGTCAGAGATTGAAACCCTTTTTAGAGCCTTTTTCTACAGGTGATGTTGAGGAGGTCCCTATGGAGGACCCTGCTTACCTTCATTGACCATCAAGGATGTTATTGTACATTAGTAAATTTTTGTAGGTTTTGTTTTTATTTTTTCTGTCTTATTCTCCAAAGAAGGATTGTTACGCTTCGCCCAGGTACTATCTTTCTGACTTACCTCTTTGTTCCTCTAGTTAACTATATTTTGGTATTGCACTTTAATTTGAAACATTGAGGACAATGTTAGGTTTAAGTTTGGGGGTAAAGGAGAAACTTTTAGTTGAAATTTTGAACTCCAGAGTCTAGAAACTTGTGAACAATTAAGGATGACACTAACCATTCTAGGTAGATGGAAACTTAATTCTTTTTATATAGGAATTGTTGTGCCCAGCTAAATGGTCTATTCATAAAAGGATTCCTAGCTCAGGTGTTAGAAATAATATGATAGTTGTCACCATATCTCGGAATCTATCTTGACCATATCACTCTTTGTTTTTACTTCTGCAATTTTTGTGTTTCTCTAAGTGATTTGGTGGGGCACCGGTATCAAATTATTATCACTGCCAGGATGAAGTGTTTGAGATCAAGCCTCATTATTGTATTAGTTAGACCATTATTCAACAAAAAAAAAAATTGACACTTTGATAGCAATACATGTGTGTTCTCCCT
>JAJJMC010014687.1:5841425-5874886 GCA_023531435.1 Papaver californicum
ACTAAGCAGGGGACTTAATATAGACAGTGGAATTTTGACAAAAATGAAAAATGTAAATTATTTATGTCCCATACTAGAAATATCGAATTTACAAAAAAATTAGTCCCGTATCAGAAATATGGATCCTGATTTCAATGTCACATTTCGCACGAAAAATGAGAGTATAGGTTCAATTAATAGCTATATGAACTCTACACTAATCTTATAGCCTTTTTCTATAAATATATGCATATAGAAAATATCCGAACTTCACCCGGATGAACTTTCGATATTCTACACACACACACACAAATATATATACAATGTGAACTTATACCGAGTGCAATGATTCCCGGTTGAATTCCTTGGCTTTAAGTATCAATAGCCGTGATTGGGCCATGATATACACATTTTTGTGTCTAATTTGTTCCTAATTCTCTGTATTAATAGTGCTCAATTTTATACTTATTATGTGATTATCATGAATTAGTAAATTCATCCAATCTCCAAAAAGTCCAATTGTTTCGAACTTTATAGTTTTGGAATGGGATATTTACGGAATCCCCATGAATATGATCAAACCTTATTCCATGGTATTTACATGAGATTCCTCTTTCTTATTCTTAAGAAAGCCCCCGAGAGGTCTTAGTTGATCCATTATTTATCCTTCATCTTTTGTTTCTTTTTCATTTGTTTCGAGAAAGATATCGATCCATTCCGATTCTTTCTTTTTCTATTGATTCTTTTACGATCAAGATCTATGGATCCATTTGATCTATATTTCTATATAGATCTTGTTCATGGATTAGCAAAAATGTGCAAAAGCTCTATTTGACTCTGCCATTTTATGAGTCTCTTCCTTTTTGCGTATGGCATCGCCACTCCCTTTGGTAGCATCCACTAATTCGGAACTTAATTTAAAAGCCATATTTTGACCCTGACGTTTTCGGGATGCTCCTAATAACCAACAAATGGAAATTATTTTTCCTTGTGTAGATCCTATTTCAATGGGAACTTGATGAGTCGATCCGCCTACACGTCTTGTTTTTACTGCTATATCGGGAGTTACTCCACGAATTGCTTGATGTAAAACAGATAATGGATTTGTTTCTATCTTTTGTTGAATCTTTTTCAGGCTCGATAGATAATTTGATAAGCCAATGATTTTTTTCCGTGTTTCAGAATAATGTTAACCAACATGTTAACTAATCGATTAAGATAAATTGGATCGGATTTGCAGTTTTTTCTTCTGCAGTACCTCGACGTGACATGATTTTATGTGTTTGTAGGTATTTTTGGGAAATAAACATTTGTGGAAAAATCGGCTCAAAAGTGATAAAAGCACCCATAGAAATTACTAAAGGCTCCCAAACTAGTTGATAAAGGCACATCACTTCTGGATAGGGGCACCCCCTTTCAATTTCAAAAATTCAAAAAAGGCGAGAAAATGTTTTCTTTACGTGAAAATTGTTGTGATTTTTAAAATCAATTTTTGGGGGATTTTAAACGGTTTAAACCTTATCAACATGAAGCAACAATCATTAGAGGATGAAACACGTAAAATACAAGAGTTTAAAGCCGTAAAAACAAGTTCAAAATCCCATTTGCAGCCGGAAAAAGAGTTTCACCCTGATTTGGATTTAAAAAAATTAGAGTTTTTTTGGATTGATATTTGAGTCCTTATCAATTGAGGATGAGTTATTAGGGTTTCTGGAACCTATAAATAGCAAAGACGAGGAAGAAAAATCAGTTGCAACGGTTTCTTCAACTGATTTTTCTTCGCTTTGCAACATTTATCTCAAGCTCCACTGTAACAGTTAATCTGTAATGTCTATAAACGTTACAGATTTCCTATTTTATTATTTTTAGTTTCTTTTCTTATTCTCAAGCACTTTTGAGCCATGTACCAATATTTTGAGAGTGTTTTGAGCATGATGAGATTAACCCAACCACTGGGACAATGGAGGAAGCCATATTTCATGAACGAATGGTAACTATTATGGATTTTTAATGACTTTTGCATTGATTTTTAATTGATTTATGATTTTTCTTAATAAGTTGTGATTTTGTTTGATGGTGTATGCTAGGACTTAAGAGCTTTTGATGCGCCATCTTGTGATTTACAATTAATATTTTAGGAATCTACTTTTGGCAAAAAACAAGTTCAATAAAAGATCTACAATTGTTAAAGAATCATTATAGAAATCATACATAAGTGATTTTGGTGGAATCCTGAGTTCCAGTTCTTCCCAATATTATTAAATTTTTTTACTTATTTTCTAGTTTAAATTAAAAGTAGGTCTAAAACGAATCTTTACAAGTATCACCAATCCTTGTTGTATCTCAAGAGCACAACGCCAACCATTGTCGCATCCTCGAGTATCCCTTGCATGACCAGTCCTTCAACATCCCCTCGAGCACTCCTTTGCATTGTCCTTAAGAACTTTTTTATAATCTTAACTTCGAACACTTTCAAGCTTGTGCCATTTCCAAGACTACATACTTCCGAATGTAGATGGTGAGTTTTGTCAAGGGTAAAATAGTAATAAAGTATCTCTCGAAGCACCAAGTCTGAGAAATATTTAACATCAAAATTCTGCAAAGAGTTTTAGGGTGGGTGCATATCCATGTCATATCTCAGGAGCTTATCCCTGTCCTCTCTATATGTATGACCAGCTACATATACGATAAAAAATTACTGAATGAATCAACATTCATTACTGCGTAAAATCATCAGAATAACACTGGTGCTCACTACGAATTTCCCAGATATTCTATGATTTTACATCAAATCTCAAGCTCCTAAATGGATTTCCCACTAGTATAGAGCAATTTGAGTATTTTTTGGTGTTATATTCCGCAACTGGATTCCCAAAAATTATCTTATATCAAAACTCATACCCAACTGAGCAATATTGACTCACTAGAGTATCTATATAGATTTATATAGAAGATTACATACGAATCTACTTGACTAAAGTACCACAACGGTGCTTAGATACCAAGTCAAAATTGTACCAGACACAATTTCAAGCTTCTACTAGCTAAACCCATCCTCAACCACATTAATCCTCGCATTGAGAGACAATTAATGTGAAGAGCATGAAAATAATTCAATTTAGGGTTTTGGAAACATTGAAAAATAAGTTCGCAACACTTATAAGCGTTTTAAACGATCAATGAAGTGTTTTCCAACCCTAATTGCCAAAATAAAGAACTAAAAACTATATTTACAACGCTTACAAGCGTTCCAAAGAATATGGCCACAGTTCGTATGAGCCTTAGTAGCCTATGGCCACAGTTCGTGTGAGTCTTAGCTTAAACCATTAAGCTTGCCAGGCCAAGTTTGCCTGTCCGAGCTTGTCATTCCAAACTTTTCAAGCTTACCTAGCAGCAAGCTCGCCTGTCCAAACATGCTCGTCCAAGCTTGCCAGTCAAAACTTTGCATGTCCAAGCTTGCCTGTCAAGCGTACCTAGCAGCAAGCTTGCATGTCAAACATACCTAGCAGCAAGCTTGCCAGTCTAAACTTGACCGTCCAAGGTTGCCTTTCCAAGTTTGTCCATCTTACCTAGTCGCAAGCTTGCACGTCCAACCTTAGGAAGACTTATCTATCTCACCAAGCATAAACATACATATTAGTAAAAACAAACGATAATCATGTGAAAAACTTCAAAATAGATTCATATATATAATAACTCAAATCATGGATGTAGAATCATATATGTTATACATATAAGAAAATAGATAAGAAATCATTACGATAATGGAACCGCTCTGAAACCCTAGCTTTATCCTCTTGTGTTGTTATATCCTCCAAGACTTGCAAAGTGATATAAAAGGTGTGTTCTTAATGTCTTGGTAGTCTTCTTATATAGTGTTCTTGATATCTAGGGATTAAAATCCTTCCGGGACCGGGTTTCCTCCTCTTAGAAGTCAAAAACACGTCAAAACGGACCCCATAGGTTTACCACAGTCGGCATGGTCGATTTCCATGAACCGTGGAGACTCTAGGACCAAAATAACTACAATTATTTGTACGCAAACTTCCTCCAGTGGCATAGTTGGGAACTGCACCGACTGAAATGTTGTAGATGACTTTTTCTTCCTTCGGTTGTTTTGTCCATAACTCCTTCGTCCGAACTCGGAATGACCTCATTTTTTTTGCGTTCACTTTGTATTATCGTTATCCTCAAATGGTATTAAGAACTCCTGAATTTGAATAAGAAAGATTTGTATTTGGCCCTTTTTTCACTTGTAGAACTCAATTTCCTTAGTACTTTCATGTCGCAATGAACTCTTTTCTTCTTCTTTGGCATTAGAATGTTTAAATAATTTGAGTAATTCACTTCTTAGCTCTTTTGTAGACACTTTCACTCTTATTAGGATGATTCACCTAATAAGTCATAAGATAGAAAACAAACGTAATAACAAGTAATATGCAAGAATTATAACAAATATTAGTATGGATTTGACACTAAAAACATGTGAGTTATGCACTTATCATTTGGCTAACATGGTACCGGTTGTGAAAAAAATGGAAAGATCAGATGCTATGTGGACTATCAATACCTTAACCAAGCGTGTCTGAAAGATGATTTTCCATTACCACGTATAGATACCTTGGTGGAAGCCACATGATGTTCTCTTTTAAGGATGCATTTAGCGGGTACAAACAATTATGATGGCAGTAGAAGACGCATTCAAGGCACCGTTCCAAACACCATATGGCAACTTCTACTATGTCGTTATGCCTTTCAGATTTAAAAATGTGGGAGCCACTTACTAAAGGGAGATGACACTGATATTCCATGATCTCTTACATAAAATAATCGAAGTTTAAGTAGATGACATCGTAGTAAAGTCAAAAGCGAGGGAAGATCATATCACGCACTTGAGACAGGCGTTTGAACGATGCCGTAAATTTATGCAGAAAATGAACCCGCTTAAATGCGCATTTGGGGTGACCTCAGGAAAATTCCTAGGCTTCATGGTTACATATGAGGGGACACCGGTCGACCCTGACAAGGTAAAGGCTATAACCACCATGAAGCCTCCCAAAGACGTAAAAGAGCTATATACCTTCATCGGGAGCGACACTTCATCCCGAGTCTCGCTCATCTCCTGACTATGTTTTTCCCTATGTTAAGAAAGAATGTTAATTTTGAATGAGGAGAAACTCAATGCGACGCCTTTTACAAACTCCAACAGTGTTTGGTCAGTCCACAGATACTTCGGCCCCCGGTGAAAGGAGAACCCCTTTACCTCTATACAGCTTTCACCAACTTGGAAGTAGGCGCAGTTTTAGCATAAGACAGGGGGAACGATAACCTTTCACCCATCTATTACGTCATTCGGATCCTGAAAGACGCTGAGTTACACTTCCCAAAGGTCGAACAAGCATCATAACTGTGATATACGGGACACAAAAACTGAGGTCGTACATGCTAGTGTACGAAACCGTCGTTGTCGCAGTAGTTAATTCCATCACATACTTGGCAACAAAGACAATCTTAACGAGGAGGACAGCAAGGTGTCTTCTCCAACTATTTGAGTTCGAACTAAGGTATCAGAAGCCTCGAGGGATCCGTAGCCAGGCAATCGTGGATCTCTTGGAAGCCTTCTTAGAAGACGATGATACGGCTACCCATGATATAAACTGTGGGTCATGTCCTTCGACGGATCCTCATACGAGAATTTCGGAGGGGCTGTTATCGTGTTTGAAACTCCGATGGGGGAACTCATATCCTATGCTTTCAAACTGGATTTTCATTGTAGCAACAATGTCGCAAAATAAGAAGCGTTGATACTAGGGCTAAAAATGGACGAGGAGCTTGACCTCGGGAATCTATAGGTCAGAGGAGACTCCAAGATGATCGGTAGTCAAGTCAACGGTGATTTCAAGTAAATGAAACGTATTTAGCACCGTACCAGGATGAGGCACAAAGCCTAAAGTGGGATCGACTATGATTGAACACATCAAGAGGAATTCGAACAGGCAAATAGATGCCCTGGCTACGCTCGTGGAAAAAATTCAGCTAAACAATGAAGAAAAAGGAATTGTAACGATAAAACTGATAGACCTGCCGAGTAGGTGGAGAGATGACAAAACTTTCGAGGATGCGGATGATTGGCGGAGGATATACCTCGAGGACCTGGAAAAAGCTGACAGAGAGCAAGTCATCCTAATGAAAGTGTTTAAACAATTCCTAACCATTCGAGGTGCTCTCTATCATCGAGCACTCGGAGGGTTATTGGGACGATATCTAAGTAAAAAGGATACAGAATAAACAATACAAAGGATACACGAGGAGTCATGTGGACAAACGGGTAACATCCGGTTGTACCGAAGTCTACAAAGACTAAGAGTATACTGGCCAAGCATGACGGCTCAAGAAGTATCTATTCAAGATAGTTGTAGGGATTGTCAAGATCCACCACAACCATCATAAGTGCGCACGGAAGAAGAGGACAACTGGAGGCAATAGTATATAGATTACATTCAACATGGTAAACTCCCCAAATGAAGGCAAGAGGCACTCAAAATATAGAAGAAATTCAGAAAGATTTTTCATGAACGAAGGGATCCTATATATGAGAAGCTATGGCAACACGATTGTGAGATGTCCGTCAAAAGAAGAAGCAGTAAGGGTAATGACCAAGTCCCACGATAAGGAACATCAAGGAATGTGCAATCTATTTTTGCAGATCTATGGGGGGGTTCTACTGGCCAACCATGGAGAACAACACAACAATATATGTAAGGAAGTATGTAAGCTGTCAAACACATGGGTCATTGATCCACGCACCTCACACTCAATTGTATAGCATCATCACACCCTGGTCGTTTCATATCTGGGGTTAGAATTGATCGGACCAATAAATCCAAATTCTTTAAAGCGACACAAGTATATTATTATCGCGACTGAGTACATATGTGACAACTCTTTTCCACTGGAGAAGCGACCATACTGAAGCAAAAGGCAAATAGGTTCATCCTTCATGAAGGAATCTTATACCGTAAGAGTTTCGAAGGGAACCTACTGAGATGTCTGACAGGACCCAAAATCCCGACAATGTTGAGAGAAGTTCATGAAGGAGAACATCAAGGCAAAAGGAAATTATTCCTCCAGATTCATGAAATGTATTACTGGTCAACCATGGAAGATGATGCAGTTGTGTTGGTTAAAAGGGGCCATCAGTATCAGATTCATGGGAACCTCATTCACAAGCCATGCCTTCCCCTATATTATGTAAGCATCCATTGGCCTTTTTACAGCTGGGGACTAGATCTCATCGGCAAAATCAATCCGACATCATCAAAACAACATGATCACATCATCACAACCACTGAGTACTTTACCAAATAGGTCGAGGCCATCCCTCTCAATAGCACGACTGGAGCAACCATAGCGGCTTTCATCAAGGAATACATCATATGCAGGTTGGGTGTCCCTAAACACATTGTCACAGATAATGGTACTCATTTTGCTAACCAGACTGTGACGGAAATACTTCAAAAATACAGCATCAAGCAAGTGTTTTCTACCCCGTACTACCCACAAGGAAATGGGCAAGCATAAAGTACCAACAAGACACTGATTCGGATTCTTAGTCGCACAGTGTATGGTAACCCCAGATCGTGGAATGAAAAACTGCCCATGGAGCTTTGGGCATAAAGGATGACACCAAGAAGCTCCACATGGACTTCCCCCTACTCACTTGTATACGGGGTCGATGCCATCCTCCCTGCCGAGATCAACATCCATTCATTACGAATTGCAGCAGCTAGTCGAATATATTGGAATGAGCCGAAATCCCCAGGTTCCCGGTCATGGAGATGGACCTCCTAGATTCAATATGGTCCATGGAAGAAAGATATACGGAGGCATATTGACGAAGAATTTCCAAAGCTCTCAAAAAAGCAGTAAAGCCCCGAATGTTTCAGGTTGGGGACTTGGTACTTAAGACAGCCAAGCATATCCAACAAGACATATCTGTTCCAAAATTCTCCCCAAAATGGGAAATGCCTTACGTGATTTCTAAAGCAGTAGCAAGTGGATACTATAAAATTGTAGACATGAAGGGAGTCGTAGTGGGAACGGTAATCAATGCCAAATAGCTTAAAGCATATTACGCATAAAAAAATATTCTTTTCTTTCAGTTTCAATTCTTTTATTTCAATATTACTTCTTTTCAATGAATATTCAAAATTTGAAATTCAAAGCCTACTACATCAATTCAAAAGTTTATTATTGATTCAAACCTCACCCACTATCTTGAACAAACCTTCAAGCAACGAGTAATTCCGCTTATACAATATCTTCATCCTTTTCTGAAACCTCCCGATCCTAACTTTCAAATCCTAAATTGACTTCTCAATCTTAGTTGACTCCCTTGGAAAGACCTTCTCCTCCTCAAAGATGGATTTTTAAAAAGGAATAACTTTAGCTACGATAGCTACATGATATGTTTCGATAATATCAAGACGTTGGCGGAGCCAACTCACATTGAATTTCAAGACTTCACAATTGGTTATCATCTCATCCCACTTTCGTATTTCCTGATTAGTAACTTCAAGGAGTAACGCCTTGCTCATATCATCAATTATAGGAAGAAGACCAACAACCATTGTCACCAGAACAGGGGAAAAGCCTTTCAGTAACTCTGAAGTAGCAATGTGACCCTATCTTCTCCAAATCTTGGTATAAAGAGGAGCATAACATTTTGGTACTATGAAGCCTCCCACGACATGGTGCTTACGAGACAAGGACTTCATATGTATCTCGAAAGGAAGGCCTGCGACCGGGTATTCATGAATGGTGAGACCAAGATCACATATTCGAAAGATTGACTGGTGTGTCAAAAGGAGTTTCAACCTCGGCGTCAACATCCCTATCCTCCACGGCAGGAGGAGACCCCCTGGATTTTCTTTTTCCCCGGAATATGTCCACAACCTCCATCTCCTGTCGCAAAATCAGATTAAAACATATGTGTTGGGGTGCTTCCCTGGATTAAAATGAAAAAAGAAAAGCTTACTTACAGTAGTAGGTCTGCTAGATCTGGTGGTATTTGAAGATGAACTACCCTTTCTGGTAGTTCTAACCCTCAACATGTATGAAACCTTCTTAATCTGGGGTTCCTGTAAGAAAGATGAAGAATCACCAAATAAGTCGGTTTCTCATAAGTACCAGAATATACAAGAAAGGAAAAACTCTTTACCGGTCTAGGCACTCATGAGTTGCGCTTAACAAGAAGGTGATCCTGATTTGATCCGCTATTATCAGACATGATGTTATAAGAGGATACTGGACTCTGCAAGCAGTGAAGATGACAATTTTGGCAGGAAGAAAATGCTAACAATCCGTTCACTTATATAGAGGAGAAGTAAAATCCTAATTTTCGAATTTCAAAAAAATCAACAGAGACTCCTTCCGAAAGGGAAGGATCTGAACATGACCAACATGACTCGGAAGATGACTGTTGTGACTCCTAGGTTCCATTGGATAATGAGATCGTGATCAAGCTATACATCTCACTCAAGTCAACAACATGCACGGAGACCAACTGCGAAGAAAATCAATCAATAATGTCACTTCTCAAGAGAAACTAAAGGAGGAAAAGTGTTAGCCGCACCTCTCCTGGTTCACGGCAAGTTGGTATTTCTAATAGGAACAGGGGAGCCTATTATCCCCAACCAAGTCTCGGGATAAGGGGCGCATATCTCAAACATCCAAGAAGCTAAGTACACTTTCTTCTACTCTTAAAATCAAGTTATGCATATTAATCATTATAAGCATACTGTCACCAACTAGTGCTTATTGTGCTACACTATTGTTACTCACTAAGAAGGGGACTTAATATAGATGGTGATTTTTTGAAAAGGGCTAGAATTATAAAATTTCCCTCTGCTAAGCAACAAGAATATATATGTGTGTATTTATGCGTATATGCTTAATATAGAATATTGTGTCTCTACTTATATTCCACAAGTGAAGTGAGAGTGCAGGTTATATCTAAACATTTTAAATTTTCTTTGTAGCCTCCTCAATGCTCATAATCTTCATGCCATATCGAACTAGTCTCAAGTCGCATAAATTCTACGGCTGAATTCCTTGAACTTGCCTCGAATAGGCATTGATGTTTTAGCAACATCCATTAAACTCGGGAATAGCTAATGCTTAAACCTTGAATTACATTATAGCTTAACGCTTCATTCGCAAAAAATGCTCCTCAAATTGCTCTTTCGAGCCCAAATATGCTACTTTAGCACATTGCTTAAATATAAGCCACAAATTATGCCCTACTCCTCTTGGATGTGCCACAACCAAGAAGCAATGCCATAAAAATGCATTGAACCTCTAAGCTAGCCTAACCCTACCCTTCTCTCTTATCACTGCCAAGTTAGCACTATCAATTTGGCTTAGCACTGCATTAGCACCAATTAGCCATATTAACGCTAAAAGTGCTAACTTTTCTGGCTCTAAACCCTAGCACCTGAGAAGCGCCAACTAACCTAACATGGTCTTAGCTAGCATATTTTATCTTAATAAGGCCTTATTCAGCGCATCACCACCTTGGCACCTCAACCCTAGCACTAAAAGTGCTAACCTAACCTAGCGCTAAAAGCGCTAACTTTTCTTGTCCAAGTTCCTTAACCAAGGCATCCTCGAGAGCTTCTCTCATGAATATCCAGCGCGTCACATGCCCCAGTGCGCCTCTAGCTAGCGCGCCCCCAAATCCTGATGTGCCCCTAACAAAGTCTAACGCGTCCCATAAAGAATAGCGCGTCCCTAGCCTCTCCGATGCGTCTCCAAAGCCTATACGCCACAAGGAATATATGTCTCCAAGGACAACGCGTCCTTGCTTAGTTAAAGTCCAGCGCGTCTTAGCTCCTTAGTGTCGTGGCCTTCTACGTCTCAGCTCCTCAGCGCCCTAGCTCCTATGCGTCACCATCCAAGCCTAGCGCGTCCAAGGCCTACGCGTCTCTAGCCAAAGGCTAGCGCGTCCCATAGTGTCTAGTGCATCTCTAACTTCTCTAGCATGCATCATAGTGGCTAATGCATCCCTAGTATCCTCTATGACTTAGCCAATGAGTCTCAAGCTCTATCACGCCTCTTGGCCCAATGTACTCATACTTAGCAATAAGTACATTAGTGCTAATACCTTAGTGTTAACTATCTAACTGGAGTGCTAACTTCAAACCTCCTTGGCGTTAGCTTCCGAGCCCTAGTAAAATTGATATTTATTAGAAGTTGTGCATATTGGTCTTAATCCTGAGACATTAGCACATTAGATTTTTATTATTAAAAGAGCTAGCACATTCTTATTTCCGCTAAGTAGCTAATACTAACTTTACTAGCTACTTCCATCAGAAATACGCCTTTCTTCTCAATATAGGTCAACATTAAATCTTATATGATTTCTAATAGGTCTCCCTACTTAAGAGACCCTCTATAACATTTGGCCTCAAATGCCTCTCAGGCTTACGATAAGTCACTTCTAAGCTAATATTCAGCCATTAAATATGCTATGTTACTTTCAAGCAAGTACATGACCATTAAAAATACCATACTCGACACTAATCAGTATGACTATCAATCTAGTGAGTCACACAACTTGCCTCACTGACTTAGCAAGTCATTTGACTTGAGTTGACTTAATCAAAACCATAGTTGCTTATGATCTCACTATTTCCACGAGATATCAAATACAACATGGGGGGATTTTCATTGGGGTATTGGTTTGGAGGTCTACGGAAATTATGGGTGTTGGCACCACCTCCACGAACAAGAAGGTAATAAGTAGTGGGCGGTTACAGAGAAGTTGAGAGGATGAAGAGCAGTGGTCAGACAGGTCTTCCCTACTTTCCGGGCACCACCCATTTATGATCTCCATAATCATCACTTCTCCACCTCTACCTAACTTCCACGACTTACGAGAAACTAGTATGTCTCCTCTGAACTATAAATAGATGATTTTCATCTATTCGAAACAAGACAGACAAGATAATCAGTCTGGAGAAACAAAACATACAGAATTAGTGATTCCTCTTAGAGAATCCTTTCTTCTTCACACTACCTATCATACTGATATTTTCTCAACCATCTTTGCTTCCCTCCCCTAAGACCTACCCAAATCCTTACCATTTTTGTAATCGAAGCATGATATAAACAACCATTTCTTAGTTTAGGCTCGTCCTGTTCGAGCTTGATCTCTTGAACCTACTTGAAAGTACAATTTTACTGTATATTTGTTTTCACCCTAAAACACTAGGTCGACATATGGAAAAGGGAGGAATGCCCCTACTTGGTGAAATAAGCAAAGTCAAATGGCCTACAAGAGCGGCAGAGGATAAAATACCCTCGTCCGATTAAGTAAACGAACACCAACAGCCACAAGGGTGGCAGAGGTCATAATAGAATCATAATATGCCAAGAACATCTAAACGAGTCCATGACAAGTACAAAAGTAAATGACATGAGTGCGAGTGCAGGATCATGTATCCAAGTTTGTACTCGTAATACTTCATCCCCTCCCAAGTACTAACAAAAATCCGATAGCCATGGATAAAGGTCATATTGGAAATCTAATGCACTGACACGAAAATCCATGATATACAAGCACAAAATGACCGTATAATGGTGAGTGTAATTATAATCGTAAGTACCTCTACAGGGCGGGTATGACCATTTTCATCAGCCTAGAGAAGGTTACGATGTAAACCGGATATGATAAAAACGATCGGCCTTGCAACAACGAGCATTGGTTATAGTCTTATGATCCATAACGCACAAAAGATGGAAAAAATATAAAAGCAAGATAACATAAATAGAAGGCACGACACACGTCTCCTTTACATACAACAGAAATACGGTTTGAAACATAACAAAAAAAAGGGGGATAGGAAAACCCCCAAATTCCCCAAGGCATTCTAATATTTTAAGGCAAGATTCGAGATGCCGCCAAAGGTGAATTAAGAGCAATTTCCACTACTTGCACTGCTCTATACACGTCGAGACATTGGAAATAGGTAGCAACATGGCGTTCCCGATAATAGAGAAGATGTTCAAAAAACAAAAGGGGGAGTATTATACCCTCACGCCGCACCTTTTGCAAAAGACAATCAACATCCACAAAACGGGAATGAGAAATGTTATTCTCACCGTCGAAATAATAAGAAAAACACTCAAGGCACTAGACATCTGAGTAAGGCGAGCAACCTCGGAAAATAAATGACCACGCGCCATAAGATAAAAAATGGGAGGGAGAGTATAAGGAACAGATAAAGTCTAAACATAGCTTTCTAAATGAGAAAGACCAATATATAAAAAAGGAAAAAAAACCTAATCGAAAGCATTTAATACTCCACTAATAAATACACAGGGAAAAAAAGAAGGCAATCAAGCGGAAACATATTCAACAATCAAAAATCATAAGACAAGAAAGAATAGTCAAATAGAAAAAAATAACATACAACAAGAGTACACATGTCTAAAAGTAGTTACCCCAACATCTAATAATTACAAACAAAAAAGTTCTTAACTAAAGATCTGTAACACGAAGAACTCGAAGCAACTTGTCGGTACGGTAGATATCTCGGTCAAGTCTCCAACGTATCTCGGTAGCTTCCATAAGAGATTTCTCGGCAAAATTCAATTCATTATTCGCCAAGCCGTACACACAGTAAGCGTCTTCAAGAGCAGCAAAATCGATCTCACCAATTGGAAACACTTGATAGATAATGTTAGCATGATACCGTCGACCATGAACCTCATTACTGTCGACATACACTTCTTCCCATCGTGTCTCTGCATTAATACGGGCTTCAAGCAGACCCGCCAGTTTTGTTCCAAATTACGAATGAGAGAAGCAACTGCTGGATAAGACATAGGAAAATGATACAAAATGAGGGGATACAAGCCCCACTTATAAACGTCATTAGTGAAGTAAACACAACCGCAATAAATACAAATAAACGCATAAATAAAACCATAACAAATATACCATACACGCTTAATAACCATCAAAATAACAGACATGCCATCATAAAATCCCAAACAAAAAAAAGAAAAGAAAGAGAAAAGAAGAAAAGAAAGAAAGAGAATCATCATCATCCAAGGGAAGGGAAAACGAAAGCAAGGAAAACCAGTCAAATCAAAGAAAAGCACAACATTTTACAAATACTTCCAGCAATAAGAAATCAAGCATCTCCCTCGAGAACGGCCAAGTCTTGTTTTTTCTTCTCAAGCTCCCCGTGCGCCTGATTTACCATGGCATTAGCTTGTGTTGCCGTTTCACTGGCACCAGAAACAACCGAGAGAAGTTTCTTCAGAGCGGTCTTCTTTTTCGCAGCCAACCGTGTCAAGGTTTCAATGTCATGTTCCAGTTTAGCAATATCTACGGAGAGATTCTTGTACGGATCATGTTTACCTTTGACCGTGTTCAGCATCTGGCCAAGCCACGCGACAGGAAATTGAAGATCCACGGCCGTGAGGATCGAAGTCTCCCACTCTTTCATCTTGTCGGCGCTAGAAGGAACGTCATCGACACGAGAAATCCCTTCGGCAGCTTCGAGAAGATCCCTATTCATGGAAACTAAAGTCTTCATCCTCTTAATAATATTCGTCTGCACTAGATGGCCGCTCTGCTCTACTATTTTTCTGTAAGTAACAACCAGATTGGAAGGAATCCAGAATCCATGAACTAGTCTATAAGATTTATCCGTTCCAGCCTCATATGCGGTCACGACAATAAGAAAGTGAAATTTAGGATCTTCTGGCATGGCTAAAAAGGTGGCCACGTCTACCTCCTTTGATGCATCCAGGGCAAAGTTATCTTCGATGTGTCTCGCACGCTTTGATCCATTGGTAACGCTTGAAGCATCTTTCTTGAAGCGGAACTATTGTCGCGTTTTTCATATTCTAAAAAAAAAGGGGGGGGGAAGTCGAGTGGGTTACCGGCAGAGAGGGATTAAAAAAAAGGAGGTATAAAATTATTACCTCAGAAAGTGGAGGATTGGGAGAAGGCGTCCGAGCGGGCATACAATAAGGCACCGAATGGAGGTATAAATAAGATAAGAACCCGAATTAAAGAGAACAAACATGAAATAAAGAAGGTGCACTTGGAAAGTAAGGAATTACCAGATGCAGAAGGATACTCGTCAGAAGGCACATGGCCTCGAGATGTACCAATTTGGGAGGGAGAGGAACCGCCATGACTGGAACTAACCAAACTGGTAGTTGTTTCACAAGGTTGA
The DNA here is from genome assembly GCA_023531435.1 of Papaver californicum. Classification (NCBI taxonomy): domain Eukaryota; kingdom Viridiplantae; phylum Streptophyta; class Magnoliopsida; order Ranunculales; family Papaveraceae; genus Papaver; species Papaver californicum. The sequence continues at coordinate 5,856,662 of JAJJMC010014687.1, forward strand.
TCCCTAAATCGAGAAGTAGTAGCAACCAAAGGATTAATGGAGATGATATTTACACGAGGAGAAATGGACCCACCATCGCGCATCATATCAACACCTAACCTATGCATACGCTCTGCCAAAGAAGAGGAAGACGGACTTATAACAACTCGGGTTTTAACCTATAAGGGAGACATAGGAGATGATGTCAACCAAAATGAGCACATAAATATGTGGAACAAGTAAAATTCCCGCGTTAAATCTAGTCCTTTAGCCTACAACAAGATGACCATCCACGCCCGAAATGTTAACAAAATAAATCAAAGAAATCCTGAGCACAAGACATACATGTCCAAGTGAAGGGATGGGAGTTGATTTAGGGACTTGAAGCATAGTCGGCTTTTTCCTCGGCGGAGGCGGAAGCATCAACCCTTTCTTTGATTCCTTTTTTGACTCGTCATTGGTCGGGGGAGTCCAACTAGTGGTCAAGGGATATATAGGGTGACCTTTTGAGCCAGACACGAGACCCTGCTCCCCCCGCCACTAGGGCATTCAACTTAATACGACCTGACACGTGCATTATCTTAAGATCCTCTGAGGATAACTTAGGTGGATGAACCAGAAGTAGTAAAATGAAGTTTAGAGCCTGTCTTCGAACTTATGTATGAAATAAGTACCAATCCAGGGAAACAAAAGGGACACGCATTGGAGAAGGTTGCTGAAAAGAGAAATGAACGAATGGATCATGCAGTCACTCTTCTCCTTGAAGATGAATCAGTCGAATTTTTTTCCGACATTGATATCTTTGGTGGAAAATGGGCACGAAATAGGTTAAGGGATCCCTTGGTCAAACCTTAGATGATGGGATACTCGATCGAAATTATAAGACATTGCTATGAAATTACCCAGGTAAAAGTCGGGGAGATAACCAGGTTACACGGCCATGACCGAGTCAAAGTCGTCGATTGTCAGAACTTGGAAAGAATCTAGAGTCACTTCCTCAACCTCCATAGTGAAATCATAGTGGAGAGAGCCAGAACGACCGCCATGATAAAGAAAAGGTGTGAATTCATTAACAATATCCATAAATTTGACAAGGGTATTTGATAGACACAATTTTGTGTCTAAATTGTTCTCAAATCTCTATTTTTTTAGTGCTCAATTTGGTACTTATTGTGTTATTTTGTGTTTGTAGGTATTTTTGGGAAATAGACATTTGTGGAAAAATTGGATCAACAAGTTGTTAAAGGAACCCGGGAATATTACTAAAGGCACCTAGGATGATTGATAAAGGCACCCAACTTTTCTATAGGGGAACCTCTTCTTCATTATTCAAAAATTCGAAAAAGGGTAGGAACCAACTTCTTACGTGAAAAGTTCCTGATTTAGGTTGAAATCGATTTTGGGGGGATTTTAAAGAGTTTAAACCTTATCAACATGAAGCAACAATCATTAGAGGATGAAACACGTAAATTACAAGAGTTTAAAGCCGTGAAACAAGCTGGAAAATCAATGTTTTTGATGGAAGATAGTTTCCTTCCCTGACTCGGATTTACATGAATCTGAGTTTATCTTGGATTGGTTTTGGGTCCTTATCGATTAAGGATGAGTTGTTAGGGTTGGTGGAACCTATAAATAGCAAATAGGATGAAAAAAAATCAAGGGGGGAGGCTCGGAAAGAAAACATGAGAAAAAAATGAAAGTTCTGATGTTGAATGGAAGAACATGGATACAATAACGGTTTCTTCAACCCATCAACAACGTTTATCTTCAGCTTTGCAACGTTTATCTTCAGCTCCATTGCAACAGTTAATCTGTAACGCCTAGAAAACGTTGCAGATTTCCTATTTTATTATTTTTTAGCGTCTTTTCTTTTTCTCAAGCACTTTTGAGCCATGTACCAATCTTTTGAGGGTGTTTTGAGCATGATGAGCTAAACCCAACCACTGGAACAATGGAGGAAGCCATATTTCATAAATGGATGGTAACTATTTTTGATTCTTAATGACTTTTGCATTGATTTTTAATTGATTTATGATTTTTCTTAATTAGTTGTGAATTTGTTTGATGGTGTATGCTGGGACTTAAGAGCTTTTGATGTGTTATGCTTGTGATTCTAATGTTTCAGAAGTCTACTTTTAAGAAACAGAGGCACTAAAAGAGCTATAATTGTTAAAGAATTATTGTAGAAATCATCCAGAATTGATTTTGGTGGAATCCTGAGTTTCAGTTCTTCCCAATATTGTTAAAGTCTTTTACTATTTTTCTATCCTAATTCAGAATTAGGTCTAAAACGAATCTTCACAAGTCACAGGTGAACGAACACATTTTATGAGGTGACTAATTCTTTATTAGTATGGATGAAGACTTTAAACTTAGCACGTCTTGGGAGGTAACCCATGCTCATGTGACACGGTAATATCTTTCCTTAACTCATTTCCTTCGATTGGTAACAGTTTCTCCTTGTTCATGCTTTTAAGGATTCATCTTTAGAATATTGAGGTCAATGTTAGATTTAAGTTTGGGGCTAAGGGGGGAACTTTTAAGTTGAAATATGAAACTCCAAAGTCTAGAAACTTGTGAACAATTCAGGATGACACTAACCATTCTAGGTAGATGGAAACTTAGCTTTTTTTCCTATAGGAATTAGTGTGCCCAGTTAAATGGTATATTCATAAAAGGACAGAGTTCAGGTGTTATAAATAACATGATAGTCGTCACCATATCTCGGAATCTATCTCGACCATATCACCTTTTGTTTTTATTTTTGCAATCTTTTGTGTTTCTCTAAGTGATTTGGTGGGGCACCAATATCGAATTGTTATCGCCGCCAGGATGAGGTAGAGTGTTTGAGATTATTTAGACTATGATTTTTCTTTAAAAAAAATTCGAGCATTGACACTTTGATAGCAATATATGTGTGTTCTCCCTGTCTTCGTCTCCTAAGCAAGTGTAGAACGCATGATCCATGAGAACTATCATGTACGATGCTGATAAGGAGCATGCACTTGGAGTCATTTGATCGAATCATATTGTCATTACATTTAATAAAATAAAGATAGTTGTTTCATTTTCAATAAATCGATTGCTGGGACCCTTGTATATATCAGTTGAGTCGATATTAATATAAGGAGTAAGACCAATGGGAGCGTATCTCAATCCATTAGGATTCATCTTGGCACTGACCTTCAGACAGATATGGGAAACACCGTTCACCCTAGTTAACATGCGCAAACTTCATCATTTCCATATATATCTTCTAAATCTTTTCATGTGATTGAACTTTAATAGATTCTGAGTATCATAGTTGAACAACTATCTAAGTAAAGTTTTGAATTTTTGTATGAATTTTAGTACGCTGAGTGCAAACTCTTGTACAAAAATTGGACTCATAGAGTAATGATTCCCATATTCGAAGAATTTAGTATGCTAACTAAATAGCTTGTTTAGTGTTTACCATCAATCGTTCACAGGTAGCTAGGATTTGGAGTAGAAGGTTTTGTTGGTATACCTCTTGTAAACCCTCACGAGACAAAACTCGTCCGATAGGGACACCTATGGGTTTAAAGGCTTATTACATATGCTAAATGTAGTCGCATTCATGCGAAAGTGAGTTAGGACTGTATTTTATTTTTAGATTAGATTTGCTCGAGGACTAGCAAATAATAGTATTCTTAGTAAACCTCCCCTTCCCACGCCAGAGGGCCATGCGTGGGTAGTAATAGTTGGTGAGGACCGTCTCAACTGTACCATTCTCGCTCATGACCCGCTCTTCACGACGAATAGATAAAGCATTAACTGAGGGGGCGTATTTAGGAAAGTGTTCTCATTCCCAAGCTTGAAGAAAATTTGTCGCAACAAAGGTCTCAACTTCATGATAACCGTCTACCATGCGGATGTCCTCACAAAGGAGATCTAACTGACGATACAAACCTCCCAAGAACATGGGAGCCAAATGAAAAGATATACCTCGTGACATCAACATGACCATTGGCACAAGCTCATTTTTTATGGTGTCCCGAGGACTATGTTCGAAAAAAATCATGGCAAAGCCAATACATGAGAAATGCAGCTAGTTCAGCGCGGGGATCTTTCTCCTTCTGGACAGGAGAGCCAACTTCCCCATCAGTAAAAGTCGGAGCCCAATATTTTACCCACTGAGGGAAAGAGCACGTTTATTTACCTTGACACCACCCGGAAAAGCTTGGCCTCGAATAATCCGACTCGGTGGGGAAGCAGCATAATCCTTCGTAGCATCGGCTATCATTTTTTCACCATTCGGACGGGCCGCAGCGCCTTCGTCAATGGCCATTGTGGCCTTCCCCTGCCTTATCAAGGCCGAGGTTACTATAGACTTTCCCTTGCTTGATTTCTTTGACTCAACAACACCCCTCTATGTAGGACGAATACCCTTTGTTCGAGAGTCAACCCCTTCTTTATCGTGGCTTCTCAAGATTTACCCTTACAATCAATCAAATAGGCACACAGTGCCCTGTCTGAGTCGTTCATTATTTCATAAAAAACCGATTCATGTTATAGGTGAGACCCATGAACCAGTAATCCCATGAGGGCAATAAAGTCTTCTAACACAGGAGCCGTTTCACCGCAAACAAAAAAAAAAAGGTATGAACCTGAGATATCCAACGAGAATAAAGCTGGAGCACATCGCTTTTATACTTAGCAACCACGCGGTAAATAGACGCTTCTATTGCATAATCTATCCCTAAGGAGCGGGGCGTAGCCAAGCGATCAGAACTTTAGCGGATGTACTTAACCCAAGATTCCTAGTAAAGGGAGGTTTCCGACGAAGAACGAGAATCCACAAGTGGAAGATGGTAATCCCCGAGTTGAATAACCATGCATAGGATCTTGTTAAAAGCATGGAGAGGTCTCGGGTTTCATAGCCCTTCACAAATCTCGGTTAGAATATCCACTGGCTTCGGCTTCGCTCTCTGATTTTTCCGCTTCGTTCTCCATCTTCTCCGTTTTTCTTCCTCTTCCATCGAAGAACGTTTAAAGGAGTTGTCCAACATTAAAAATAGCAAGAAGAAAGGATGTGTACAGTAAGGGGAAAGTAAAAACCGTAAAGAAAGTCTTTGAGGTTCCAAAAGGTAAATGGACACGTCATGTCAGGAACGACCAATCGTCGCGCGTGGTTAGAGGAGCGTGCTAGGGAGTTAGCCAAGAGAGATCACTCATATAATGTGTGAGTCGACTATTGGTCTGCCTAATGGATATCCCAATAGCCTTGGACTAATGTTAATACCTGAAAAAATGACTACCCATTGATAAGGGGAAGTCATTTCTATTTAGGTAGGCCCGGGCCTATAGTTATATGAAGACTTGGGGACTACGCCCAAACTCTTGAGAGAAGGTCCACAAACATAAGGATAAGAAGGTATAAAATGAGGAATTAAGGGTAATATTGAGAGGATGGCCTCTTGGTAATAATACTAAGGGGTTTGTGAGGATATATGTGAGAGAGGGAGATATGAGGGAAAGTCTATAAAAGGAAAAATGATAGTACTGAAAAGGGGATCTTGTCTCCCTGACCCAACAAGGAAAGGTGTAGTCCTTGTTGTGACTAGGATTGGTCTACCTTTTACCATTTTACCCTCAAACATTCGATATCAGCTTTTATTGGTTGTTGACTAAAGTTTCACAAAACATACTGAGATTCGCGTATGCAATTATGTTTTCCAAGTGAATGTACTCGTCACATGCATCCGCTTGACAACCATAAGATTAAAACCTTAGGGCTACAGTGATATTTTTTTTCAACACTAAGTCCCCGTATATTTTGGGCATTAAATTGATACCTGAATTTACCCGATAAAGCTATCCAATAATCCTAATGACTAGGTGGCGCATTGTGCGGAAACGACGTTGGAAACTTTCGTCAGAGTATACACCTATGTTTATAAAATAATCACGCACCATCTGTTGGTGACCTTCCTCTCGAAATCTCCACGTATATCTTCTTGTCAATGTTATTGTTGGTTCCCGAGCTCGGGATATTTTCTATGTGTATAATTGTATCATGGTGTTGGTGACCATTCTCTCATTGTTTGAATCTGCATCCATTTGATCCAACTGCTGCATATATGCTTTTTGTTGTTGGAGAGCGATTATCAAATCTATACACATTTTCTCATTTTCTAAATTAGGATCCATAAAAAAAAGAAAATTTAATTAAAAAGACTGAAACCAGTAATATATTGGAGAATTGGATGAATTTTTATGAAAACTGAAAATATAGTAGTTGTATGTGTTAATTACTAAATGAGAAGAATTTATATAGATATAATAGGGATATAGTCGTTGGTGAGCGGTTAAAAATGTAGTCGTACATTGTCGACCAAACCTTGGCCATCAATTCAATCATCCCCGGGAAAGACCCACTGCCCAAAAGTGAGTTTACTTATCCACGTGGATTCCCAAACGGAAACACATACCATTCTTCATCGGACTTGCTATTAAGAATTTATATTTTATCTCACATTGAAAATTTTAGTTATGCTAGATTTTTGTCAAATTACCTAGCGGTGCCGGAAACATATTATGCCTGGTCAAAGACAACAAAATTGGCCACACCATTACTAGGTAGGGTAAAGAATGTAATTTGAGTATCGTGGAAAATCCAGAAGGGAATCCCATGCCTAGTTAGTAATTCGCAATGAATGATTCAAGAATTACTTGGAACCGCATTAAACCGTGTCCGTTTTGCGAACTATTGAAACACCGCACCTAAAACGCGTATACTCTCTTTTGTTAAACTTTTAAAAACAATTATGAGTGGAAGGTATTGAACTCCTGACCTCTGTCACTATCCTAGACTTTTATCATTGGGCTACACCCTAGTTACTGAAAATACTTTATATATTATATAAGAGCGAGGATCCGTGCACATTCTTATATACACTATATCTCAAGTAATTTGTGTCGTTTCTTCCATAAAACTCAAACGAGGACATATTTAAAGATGATATCTTGATGATACGTTCCTTTTATAAGATTTTTTATTCTTATTAAAAATGAGCATAATCCAAGATGCCAAACCTCACCATTTACCAACCTTAATGTCAACCATTAATTTTCAATGGATGATTTTCAAAATGGTAGATGTTGGTGTTATACGTCTTGGATTGTGCCCATTTTTTAGAAATATTGATTTTTTAAAAAAAAACTTATTATCAAAATATTAGCTTCAAATTCATTCGTCGTTTGAATTTTATGAAAAAAACGGCACAAATCATATGAGATAGTGTGTATATAAGAATGTACACGGATCCTCTCTTAATATGTAATATTTTGCTCAAAAACTCTTTTCATATTATTTAACGTAGCCAAATTTAGAGTGCTGAATTAATATCGCAAAAACAAATTATACATATATATACCGTTCTAAATTACTCTCAAATAACAAACTGTTGACCGTATTTGACTTTTATAAATGTGTAAAATACTCGTGCAGTTCCGTTCTGAATTACTAAATAGGATCCCGTGTGAGAGTAACGGCGAGACCCGCTTTACATTTTTCCAATCCTAGTGATAGAACCATTACCTAATTCACCGTTGGATCTCTCCTTTTCAGTGTAAGTGTAGAATTTTTGATGTAATTCTTTGAAATTTGGAATGGCAAGTGCAGAAGTAGGGACAACAACAGAAATAGGGACAATCACTGAATGGCTAAACCTAATTAAGCTCTAGTGTGTGGATGGGAATCCAACCAATCTCATCAATTGCTGTGGCAGGTCAGTTCTAGAGAGAGAGGAAGAAATGGGTGAAGAGGAAGAGATTAGTGTAGAAGAAAAGATAGATAACAATTTGAACAATGGCAAGGGTTTTCTGTGGAAGTTACCTGTCTTCAAGACCAAAGAGTTAGGGAAGCTTGGCCCTGCATTTGGTCTTGGTGTTGGTTGTGGTGTTGGTCTTGGTGTTGGATTCCTTGGAGGTATATCAAATTCTCTCTCTCATCTTTTTTCACAAACCTTTATCATAGTATCTCCTCTAAGATTATTGAATTTGATTTATATTTTGTTGAATTTGTTTATTAGGTGTCTTTGATTTTGATATTTGTTTGTCTTTTGGCTTTGTTTACTACACATTGTAAAATTTGTAATTCTGCAGTACAGACTACAGAGTTTGGCCAAACAATTTCTCTTCTACGTTTCGCCGCATTTTTTTACTTCCATGGGTTAGCTTTCTTTTTTAATAGGAAAGAGATTTTATTAGAAAAATTAATTTGTAGCTACAGATGTGTTCTCTTTAACAAAGGTTTCCAACCAATTGGGTATACAATCATCCCACAAGACCGGAACCACATTATTTCTAGCCTCTTTCGCCAAAGAATCAGTAACATTGTTTGATTCCCTGTGCACATGACTACATTTCCATTCCTCAAAGTCTTTAAGAAGAAACATACAAGATTTTATAAACCCATTATTTGTCCAAATCATTGAACCTACAATACCACTAGTAGCCTTAACAACATTAAGAGAGTCCCCTAGTGCAAATTTCAATGGGTTAGCTAAGCCACGTTTTTTAATATTTTCTCAAGAAAAGAGTAATGGATTTTTATCACTGAGAACTAGTGCAAATTTCAGTTAAGTTTCTATAATAAAGGAATACAGAGAGATAGAGGTCAAGCTGCGGAAACACACATTTCCTCACCAGCAGTGGCCAAAAAGAGTGCTTAAAAATCCTGCAGATATTTGACAACCCATTCAATCTTAGAGAAGTTCATCTGTATAATATTTGATACCTATAAATCCTGAGATATTCAATAGGGATGCATCCTTATGAAAAGGAACCGTCATGTAAAATTATCAAACTCATATCACAGCTTTTCCAAGCGACATAAATATCACATTTGGAATTTTAAATCTACTCTTCCTAGCAAAAACATGTACTCATGGAAAGAAACATGCAAAATTCCGGAATGCCGGAATCCATATCTTATAAGTGGTTGTATTAGAGTTTAGAGGATTAAGAAGCTTGTCAAACAACTGTTGTATATTGCACTCTCTTTGTTTTAAATATCATCTGTAGAAAGTTCAAAAGAATCTTAGAAAATCTGACTTCTAACTTGTTAAGTGAAGGATAGGTGAGTATGAAGTCTTAAGGCAGTTTTACCATTGTGAGTTCAAGATTATTTTGTCTTTTCTCTTGGAAAAAGATAATGTGGTGATGATAAAACAAAGGAAATGAAACATTAGAAGTTATAGCCAACAAAAATTACTTGTTCTTTGAAAGGGTGGGGGCTTACTTTCTGGATAAAATTTCGACTAATAGTCTTTAATCTTTATACTGAGAATTCTTTTTTCCTTTTTAAACTTGTTTGATTATTTTATGTGTACTGGGTTTATCTGGTAACAGCTTAGATGGAACTCGTGTTGAATACAATTAGAAAGAAAGTTTCCCTAACCTCTTACTTTACTATGTTGTCTACATGGGATAAATTTGTGCAAAGCATTCTGAGATTCTATTGGAGTTGGTGCATGTTCTCATCTATTCATTCTATCAAGATAAATTTATGGATTATATAGAGTCTGAGCAAGAGCAATGTATTGTAGGGTGATATTATCCTGGAGTTCAATACTTATTATGCATCTGTTATATAATATGTGTTATTTACCCTTATCCCAGACTGCTCTTCTCTTTAGTTCAATTTCTAGCCAAAAATAGAAAGGATTTGTTATTTCGAGTGACTTTCAATAAGCAATACTTACTTTCTCTTAATTAGTAATTTCAGTAACCATTATTTCCTTTGTTGTCCTTCTGTCTTAAATGGTTAACATATGCAGGGTTTGGTTAGACTATTATCTCAGTAGCTTATTCATCATGATAGTTGATGGCGATGAACCTGTTGCTGTTTTTGTTTTGCACTGGCTTCCACACTTAATTATCAAGCCTAAGTCGTGCTGGCTAATTAGATAGTGTGTATTCAAAGCATAAAAGAGGTGGAAAGGAGACTTGAGGCCATATTTCTTATCATTCTGGCTGAAAGGAAATGGGTTTTCATTTCTACCACTCAGGTTTAGGGGTAGGTCCTGGACTTTCTTCTAAACTGCAGCTAGGAGTTGGTTTTGGTGCTGGATGTGGAGTTGGGGTAGGCTTTGGTTACGGCATGGGAAAAGGAGTTGCACAGGATGACAGTGGGCGACATTCCAATCTTGGGAGACTTTCTCTGGAGAATGGAAAACTTCCTTTTCGGTAAGCACGTCTAGTTATGATGCGTTTTTAATACACCTTGTCTTTCTACTTCTAAACGATAAGCAAACAGATATGAATCGTCAGCACTGTACATTTAGTTCAGAGATCAAAAGATTAATTTCCAGAAACTATATCTCAACCTGAACATCTGTTTTTGAAAAATAAATAAATTAATCAAAACCTGCTTGCGTGTAATGGTGGAATTGGGAATTTTCCTCAATATAGCAACTTCTTATTCCTTTGTGTTTGCTTGAATTAAGGTGTTTGTTATTCAACGGAAACATGAAATTGACAATTTTCCATGATGTGGATTATAGTGAATATGCAGAGCATGTCTTATTCGCATGTTCTGTATATCATTGTGTGTGGCTTGGTTTGTCTCTATATATTCACTAATACAACCAGGTCTTAATGCTGATATGAAGTAGCCTTCGAAGCATTGACATTCAGCTAGCCTAGGCACTTCTCCTATTCCCTCTAAATTGGCCCGACCTGCTGGCTCATTTCGAAACTCAGTTTATATGTGACTATTTTACAAAAGCAGATAAATCTTCCAAGCAGTTCTATTGCAATCAGAAGATAGATAACTACTTATATTCTTCCTTCTACTGAAGAAGGATGTCTGCAGTCTGCCCCCAAATGTGGGTCATAGAGCAACATATCAGTTTGACTACTTCATCCTTTTTTTTATATTTCCTGTCATCTGTCAGGCAATATTATGATGATAAATTGCTAACAAGTTTCAAACTGAGGCTGCTGGTACTAACGGCCAACAACTTACTCTACTAGTGAGATGTGCTAGATGCTTCTTCAGAAAGATTATGCATGTGAAATAGGCTTAATCCTTTACTCTTCATCAGGTACACTGCTGATTAGCTGGAAGGGGCACTGTGGCTTAGAATTTGATAGGGACTTCTACGAAGCAGGGTCATGAGAAGATTATGTTTTTATAACAAAAATGTTAAAGACTTCTTAATATTTTGTTCAGTCTTTTTAAGCTGGAGAGGTGAAAAATTCCTCCTGTTTTATAAAGACATGTTACTGTCCATCTCTTCTTTATGTTTTACAAGATTTGAACCTTTGGGCAGATGTTACTGCTTCCTTCAGTCATAGACATCATCAGTGTAATGTTTGGATGGGGATTCCTGATTTTCTTGGATCATTTAGATGTGCAAGACTCCATTTCTCCATTTGTAAGGTTTTCTACACCAGTTAATGAAGTTCCATCTTCCAACAAAAAAGAAAGAAGCTACTCGAATCTTCAAATTTGAGTATGTAGCTACTTTGTATTAGATAGTCAAACAAACATTGAACCGATGTGCATACAATGGGACAAGCCTCTCTTGTACGGTGTTGAGAATGAAAGACCTTACTTCATTGATCTTGATCAAAATTTTCACCACACGCAATCTCTTAGTTCACCACGTTGACTTTGCTGAAGCTATGAAAATAAAAGGAAGAAGTGTGAAAGATCAAGTTTGATGTGTTTCAAGTTGCTTCCGTCCAAGCTTTTTGCAATGGTTCTCTTGACGCTCAATCTGACGGTTTTGGATCGGCCCTTTTCCTGACTATTGATGCTGTGGTCTTATGAGTGCGGCGTCAAGTCTCTTAACGCCATATTCCATAGACTTTACGCTTTGGAACCCATTAGATGATGGGTGGGCTAACACAATACGTCCAATTTGAAAACGAAATGTCTTAAACTTTTGTTGGTTCACTTATACTAGGCTCAAGTATCGAACGGCTAAGTTCCTCAAACATTTTAGTAGGTGTACTCAGAATTAAGAGTTTTTGTTATTTTTCTTTGCTACGAATTTTTTTCCACATCCCAGCTAGTTTAGCACCTAGTTATCAAGTTCACGCATTTTTATCGAATAAGTCGTGATTATTCGTAGACTATGTATTTCCACATAAAATTATCATATATTTATAACCCGATTTAAAAATGCATTCACAATTTTCCTGAATTCCGAGTAGATTTGTGAATTAAATTCACCATATTACAATCAAGTAGAAGATAACAATCATCATTTTGTATTCTATTACAATCAAGATGCTTCACAAAAACAGAATGACGATGTTGATGAAATAAATTATGATCAAGAAGATTGTTGATAAAATCAATTGAGTTTAAAATTATGTTTAGTATGTGTGTCAAAATTATAAATATAATTAAAAATTATATATATACATAGCGCATTAAACATACATTTTTATATTTTTTCAGAATCCCACATATTTAACGGGATATTTAACCAAATATATATTTTACATAGCCGATTAGTACGCATATTTTTACCATTAGCATCACCTGCTGGAAAGTATTCTGTCATATAACGACTTGAACCAAACGATACTCCATTGTACAGTGAAGCAGACATTCCTCTTCCATTAAAAGGAAGGAGATAAGCATCCGGCTTGCCAACCACCGATATTTACGGGAGCCTACTTGTCAGTAGGCTACCGACTAAGACAGTGCATGCGAGATCAAAGACAGATATGAGACGACGACTAGCATATCATGTTTGAGGGCTTTTGAAAAGAGATGCTTGGGGTTATGTTGACTAAGTCGGTACTCCAAGGTGATCCTACCAAACGCCACAACATGAACTTTCACCAAAAATCTCTCTTTTTTTTCTTATTTTTTTTTTTGCACACAAAGTATCATCGACTGTATTGACTTAGACCTGCTTTTATCAGCATCTTTCTTTTTGTTAGTGCACTCAAATGGACAGAGTAGATTAGAAATATGTTTCTGGAGCAGAAAAGCAAGCATGGTATTCACCAGTCACCATTCGTGTACATATTTTTTATAACAATGATAGAATGCATGGCCCTAGATTTTTAAGAAAGCTTGCTATGATAATGTTTTCATCTTTGTATTAGTTAGTGGATTAAACTTTAAACTTTAAATCTTTTGACTAAAATAGTTAAATTTTATAAATCCTCAAAAAGAAAGACAAGATTTAGAGTTACAACCCAATTAAGTAATCAGCTGTATTATATGTGAAAGTGAAACCAAACGAACTCTTTGTGAATCCATACGGACGTATTTATATTCAAACCTAATCCTTCATTCATTCCATGATACGTCCTCATCCTTTTAATTTCGTCATCAATTCATTGTGTATTAACTTTCCTCCTGGTAATGTTTTGATGAATTGATGATGAAATTTAATTTGATATGTCATTTACTATTTAATTGGAAAATTAAGTAGGTTTACAAAAAAATTGCAAGGAAAGTTAATTCTATTTATGTTTTCAGGAGGCTGGCATTTAGTTATATAATAAATAGTATCGATACAATCATGAGTCATAAACTCAAAATGGATTAATGGTTAATTTTTATGAGTCATAAATGAATATTTACAAAAATTTAATTAAACCAGGGGAGTAGTAAATTACTTCCCAAGTTAATACTGACATTTATATTTGGTTAAAGAATTTTATGGCCTCCCTGGCCTGTCCTGTAGTACAATAAAAACACATTTATTTACCGGATCCCCTAAAAGCAGTTATTCTCTTTGCAAATTAATTGGAAGTTATGACAATGGCCGGTCAAAAGACGGATTTCCTTGTAATACCTTAAACCCGTATGTAATCAGATCACTAATTAGACAATGACTCTAGCTCTCCTGATTGAATCAATATTGCAAATTTTGCTTGTTGGGAATGATTCAGATTCTCAGAAGGACCAGCTAAGGTTGAAACGGGAACATAAATGCATCTGGTACTGGTAGATTTTTATCTTAGGGACCCGTATTAAAAGCTCGGGTCAAACCGTACCCTTTGGTCAGCGGTTTTGTTTATCAACCCGTATGAGTTGTGAATCTTGTGATTTGTCCTTTGTACGTCGGCTAGCTAGCAATCTTTTCTCCTTCTGTGGTCATCTGAATATGTGCGTGTTGTACAACACCACCTGTTATGAGTAAAGGCATGCATTCCAGAAATCAGAATAGTACGTACAGACGAAAAGGTAAAATAACTAAGAACGACAACCCACAATGTTTCCCCAAGATGTGGCCTACTTGCAGATTTTTTAACAGCCGCGTCAATAATGGGCTCTGACTCATAATAACTTCTGAGATTATTTACATCCTGTGTCTAGAGATTGTAGACGCGCATAGAAATGCATAAATTAACGGATCCAAAAGAACGAAGTGCAAATGAAATTTTATTGTCAAATTTGGTCCGGGTTAAATTTACATCCGGTTTGGTCGAAAGATTCGGAGTTCAACTACGGGTAATCCAATTTTTAGAATTAAATTCCAATAAATTAAATTTAAATCTAAAAAATTAATGTCTGGTTAAGGTAATTTAATTATTTTTGTTTCTACCCGGAATTCAATTTCATTGTACTATTGGACCAGTGTAATAGAAATCTATTATTTTGGAGGGAATCGGATTTCTACGAATAAAAAATCTTAATTATATAGAGTTGATTTATCATGTTCCGTTGGAAGAATTGGAATCCTATGAATTCAACTATGGGGTTAACGGATTCTTGGAATTGAATTCAAATCCAAAAAGTTAACGTTTGGTTAAGGTAATTCAATTACTTTTGTTTTTACCTCGGAATCCAACTCCATTATACTATTGGACTAGTACAGTGGAAATCTATTACTCCCTTTATTTCTAAATGATAGGTTTATTTGGTTTAGCACAAAAAATAAGAAAACTAATGATTTGAACTACTTTTTTATGTTTTTTTTCCTTATTTGTCCTTGGAAGAGAAGTGGTCCCTTTATGTTTAGATAATAAAAATAGTAGAGAAAAGTGGTCCCCGTGGGGTAAACTAGTAACATATGACTTTCCATTTATGGAAACAAGCCTATCTTTTTGACATACTCAAATATAGTAACCTTGTCTATCATTTTGAAACAGAGGAAATATTTTGGAGGGAATCGGATTTCTTGGAATCAAAAATCTTAATTACATGGAGTTGATTTGTCCCGTTCGATTGGAAGAATTGGGCACGTTCCCTAAGAACTGGATTACCTAGACTTCAATTCTTTGAACCGAACGTGTTATTAAGGAAGAGTATACATAATCTTTTCCTTCCTTTTTATTTCCGACGACACAACTTCTAGTTCCTTTTATTTTAACGATATTGAAAGCTATATCAACTATCAAAGCATTTCCATCTTCAAAAATAAATAAAAATCAAAGCATCTACATTATTTGTCTCAAAATCTTCTAAAAGAACAATAAAATACGTAATCTGTCCCTTCTTTTTTGTTTCCGACGAAAATAACTTATAGTTCTTTTTATTTTGGCGACATTGAAAGCTCCACAATTATCATAGAATTTCTATGCTTCAAAAATAAATAAAAATCAAAGTATTTACAGTATTTATCACAAAATATTTTAAGAAATAATAAAAATTATGGATGGTCTTGTGATGGTAAATTAGGAAAATAATATTATTGATGATTTAAGGTTATATTTCGCCTACATAATAGGTACCAATAAGAAAAAAAATACAAGTTCAGACAACTCGGTGCCCCGAGCTACATTATAATTGTTAAGCCTGTAAATTGATAATTGGACAACCGATATTTATCTAGATCCGCATAAAAAATTACGATATTATTTGAGTTTTTGGATATCATATATTTTTCTCCTTTATCGAAACAAATAATATCAATTAATGTCATATATCTGATATCAGACAATGTGTATAAATATTGTTCAAATTAGTATTACAAAGATGCATTAATCTTTAGATTACATACCTTCATAAAAATCTGATTATAATTTATTTAGTTAGATTAACTACGTTTGATCATTCATTCTTTATCTTCATCCAAGTCCGGTTGATTATCGTGAATTCAATTAGGGTTTTCTGTAAAACTAATAAGTCGGTTCAAGAATAAAGTAAATAAGGAGTTAAAGAGAAACTCAGGAGAGAGACAGTGCAGAAATTTAAATTCTTACTATGGAAAATCTCCTCTTTTTTTTTCTTTCCCCAAAATGAGTCTTTCTGACTATATGTAAACTGTAATTTTCACATTAAAGATGTGATCTACATGGGACCACTTATGTTCACGTGTTGATGGCGTCTTTGACTCCATGTGGGTTACTCTTTCCCACCTAATATTAGCTGGACCTGCAACCAAATGTTCTTATATTCTCTCAGTTATCAGGTCTCGGTATCTGACAGCTTCAGGTCTCGTCTCAGCTACCTGCTCCAGAATTCAAGTCTCTTGTGTCCATTACCTGGTTATGATTAATTCTTAAGTCTGGAACTCAGGTCTCGAGTTATCTGACTATGAGTTTTATCTCAACTCTCGTCTTTAGATTCTTTCAGATGTCAGTTGTTAACAGATGTTATATTTTGTCATCGACATACTTGCCCATAATTTAATTAAAATTAGTTTGAGACTATGATTTATTTAAACTTAGTTGCTTTGACATAAGATATATAGTTTTTGATGCGCTTCAGGAGATCTCGGGTTCGAGTCACCGATGGATCAATACTGCAGAATTTGATATGGAAGGTAGTGTTAACTTGCCCCCTTGTAACATAATCACCTCCATATCCGCTTCGGCTTCCTTGGATAGTTCCTCATGAGGCTCGCTGGTAGGCTAGCACGGCAACATGTTCAACTACTGTGGTACTGTTCCGCAATCAAGTGATATGGTTGTAAGTCGCGTCAACAAAATTATACAGTTGATGGAAGCGACCCACACTTTTCAAGATCCACAATCCGAGCAATTACTATTACATAATTGTGCTGGTGTATCCAGATTGTACTTCACAATGCGTACTACAAGTCCCTTTGCTCTTCAACAAGAACAAGCACAGTTTGATTGTTTCCTCTTCCAATATTTGCGACAGTTAATCACTGGTGATGGCCCTGGCTTTGGACCTATTCAACAACGCATTGCCTCTCTACCCATTAAATATGGTGTCCTGGGCATTTACTCCATGACGGATACCAACCATTATTGCTTTGTAGCATCCTATATCCAGACTCAAGCCTTACAAAAGCACATCTTATGTAATGTTCAGATCCTTAAGGTTAGTCAATAGTTCCAACAGGCACTTTACTAATACCTACAGGTATGTGACATTCCTTCCTCTAACTTCAGTCTCGACGAAGCTGCCTCCCATCCTATGCGTTCTTTGGCAGCATCTTACTTCGAGGCCGTTAAGAGGAAGATACCTACTTCTTTTACCATGTCGGTGTGTGATTCTGCCCTATGAAAATGTAATTGAGTTAAACATGTCTCAATATTTTCTTATGGTTGTACCCATCAGTGGACTTAATAAGTGTATTGGGCCAAGGCAATTTAGTTCCATTCTTTGTTATCGTTTAAGGATTCTTTTATTTGTCGAAGATAAATTTTGTCTTTGATGTAATAAAGATATGGACATATTTTTAGATCATGCCCTACATTGTGCTGGTGACGTGGGTCTCAAGTAAAGATATGACTTAGTCAGAGACATGTTTGCCGCTATATGCGCCAAAGCAGATGTACCAGCTCGCAAAGAAGTTGCTTTGGGTTTCTTTTCTAGCAGTTATAACGTTTTGAAACCCGCTGATATTCTTGTGTACAATTGGAAGAATGGTCAAGATACTTTTTTTGATGTTACTGGGGTATCACCTTTCACAAAAAGAGGAATTCACAATTTCACACCTGGGCAAGCAATCTCCAATGCAGTTTCTAGAAAACGCAAGAAATATTTAGATAAATGCACGACCCATGGTTATGGTTTTAGTATTCTAGCATCCTCCACGCTGGTGAACTTGGGGAAGACACAATAATTTTTCTGAAGAGACTGAAGAATCGTTTTGATAGGCAAGACGCCAACGCCAAAGTTGGTAGTTTTTTTTTCCATAAAATACGGATTGTCATTCAAAAAGGGGTTGGGGAACATCTTGTCGCTAGACTCCCAACCTTCTCTTTGTAAACTTTTGATCCTCTTCTAATAAAATTATCGATTTATTGTAATAATAATAATAATAATAATAATAATAATAATAATAATAATAATAATAATAATAATAATAATAATAATAATAATAA
>JAJJMC010014687.1:5874896-5885903 GCA_023531435.1 Papaver californicum
AATAATAATAATAATAATAATAATAATAATAATAATAATAATAATAAAAATAAAAAAAATAGACTAAGATGGACCAGGCTCAAGATTTTCTCAAAGCGGTCCCCATATCTGCGCTCAACCAATCAATTGGTCCTCGATAGTTCCGGGCCGTTTTATCCTACAAACTTGGTATTCCTTTGTTCGTGGAGAACAACGTTTGCTCTTGTTGTGGAAGAGGGATGGATGTTTTTGGTGACCATGCTCTTCACTGCGCCATCGAGGTGGTGCTTAAGTTCAGGCATGACATGGTCCGAGACGTGGTCACTGACATGTGTTTCAGGGAAGGTGTGTCAGTGCGGAAAGAGGCTCCTCTTGGCTTCTTGTCCGACGATGAGCGCTCCCTACGGCCAGCAGATGTCTTTGTATATAATTGGTAGAATGGACGGGATATATGCTTTGACGTCACTGGAGTGTCCCCTTTCACAGGAGGAGGGAGAGTCGCCTTTTCACCCGGTCTAAGCATTTCAAAAGCCATTACCCGGAAACGCACCAAATACCTTGACAAGTACGAGGCACACGGTTACGGACTTGGTGTGTTGTCCTTCACGACCCTAGGTGAACTAGGAGAGGATACGATAATTTTTGTAAAGAGGTTGCAGAACTGCACAGCCAGCTTTGATTACAACCACAAAATCGGCAACTCTCTTTTCTTCAGACTAGGGTTAGTTATCCAAAAAGGAGTGGGAGCCCAGCTTGTGGCTAGGCTTTCCTCTGGTTCAGTGTAAATACCTTTTTTCATCCAATAAAATTCTCGTTTATAATAAAAAATAAATAAAATAATAATAAGAAGAAGAAGAAGAAGAAGAAGAAGAAGAAATATATTGATGTATGTATAATTAATGGTTATAGTTTTGGTACTTTAGCTTTTACCACTTTGGGTGAACTTGGTATTGAAATTATTGAGTTTTGTAAAAGGTTGAAGACCTACATAGCTAGACATGATGTAAATATAATATTGGTATAGGTTTAGTTATCCAAAAAGGTGTTGGAGCCCAACTTGTTGCTAGGTTCCCATCTTATTTCTTGTAAAACAATTCTTTTCTTTTTAAAAAATACTACTACTACTACTACTACTACTACTACTACTACTACTACTAATAATAATAATAATAATAATAATAATAATAAGAGGTTGGTGGGTAGCCTAGCTACAAGATAGGCTCCAACACCTTTTTGGATAGCCATGCCTAACCTATAGAAAAGAAAGCTACATATTTTAACATTGGCGTCTTGAATAGCTAGGCGGTTCTTCGGCCTCTTAAGAAAGACTATTGTGTCATCACCGAGTTCTCCCAAAGTTGAGAAGGCTAAGACGCCGAATTTGTACCCAAACACTAAGCATTTATCCAGATATTTGTTGTGTTTACGTGTGTCGGCGCTAGAGATAGCGTGGCCCGGAGTAAACGTACGAAGTCCACCACCCGTGAAAGGTGAAACACCTGTGACATCGAAACATATATCTCGCCTATTTTTCCAGTTGTGGACAAGAATGTCCGATGGCTTCAAAGCATTATCCTGGTATGAAAGGAAACCCAAATAGACTTCTTTCCTAGCATCCACTCCCGCTTGGAAACATATATCTGCAAATACATCTCTAACAAGATTGTGACGGAATTTGATCCCTACGTCGCTCGCACAATGCAAGGCATGATCGCCAAAGACATCCATTTCCCTGGTACAACTTGTGCAAACACTACCTTTATAAAAGAGAGGAATACCCAAGCGATAGAAAATGACCGAGCTAAACTGCCTAGGCCCAATGCATTGATTAAGCTCGTTAATTGGTGTGGCCATAAGATAATCTTGAGCATGTTTTAGTTTGTTTTAATGTCAAAGAATTTCGCCACGGACTGTCAGGTTGAACTTAGCTGATATCTCATTCACCATAGCATCGAAGTATTTTACCGCAAAGTAATGCATGGGATGAGGGTCGGTGTCGTCGATGTTGAAAGAATAAGGAGCTAGGCCACAAACCTGTAGGTACTCGTGAAGAGCCTGTTGAAAGATGTGATAAGGGTGTAACATGCGTGTTCAAAATAGTGGCTTGAAGCGGGAAAGTCTGAATGTATGAAGTTGTATAACAATATTGGCGTGTATCTGACATGATGTATACACAAAACCCTTCATTTTTGATTGGAAACGAAGCAAGGCGTTGTTGTACAGGTCCAAAACATGCGCCATCACCAGTGATAAGATGCTCAAGTATTAAATGAGGTGTTGATCGAAGTGTGTTGTTGCCTTGTGGAGATCTGCAGGCTTTGTGGTACGCATTGTGAAATATAGCTGAGAGACCCCTGTACAATTTCTAAGTAATAGAAGTTCACTTTGGGGGTATTATAGCTTTCGAATGGTGAACATGAGTTGTAAAGTCTTGTTCACCCTGTCCATAACTATGTCAGTGCAGAAGCTACCATCAAGACTCACTGGTACTCCTAATAGTTTCACACCTATGAATGGTTTACTAATGTTGAATGGAAATAAATTTGTATCATTGCATCTGGGATCAAAAGCAGGCCATAATAACTTAGTTTTATTAATGATTAAGTGTAAACCAAATTTGTTACCATCAGACTAAATGATATGAAGAGCTTTAGATACTTGTAAAGAATCACCAATTATAGTGCCATCGTTCAAGTAGCATGCGTGCAAACTTAAACTACATTGAGAAGCAATGCTCATAACCAAGGGGTGGAGAGTAAGTGCGAAAAGCAATGGGCCTAAGGGGTATCCCTGTTGTACCCCTTGAGCATATGAAAGAACATGCTCATTGTAATATAACTTGGTTGGTTTGCCATAGCAAAATTCCACCCATCTAGAGATGGTTGGGCACTTCTATCTCACTTCATTGATCATGGTGGTTCTCTCAATAAGTTTGAAGGCATTTGTAAAATAAATAAATAAAATAGATAGGTTATGCATGTTACCTTGTGTCTCAAGGAGCCTATTGACTGAGTGTAGAATTCTTTCACCTCCAAATGGTATGCCTACACCAAATTGATGGTTACCTAGGTAATTGACCATTTCATTACAAATTGAAGTGGCAGTGAGTTTGGACACAAGCCTTCTCCATATTGTGCCAACATCTGTAGGTCGTAAGCCTCCACCTGGTTTTAAGAAAGGGGTTAAATGAGCGTTGGAAATCACCCAAAACCTTGGAACATTTGCCAGCAAGTAGAAGATTAGCCACAACAGTGATAGATTTTAACAATTTTTCATCCACAGTAGCAGCATGACCACTCATTGAATCTAGAAAGTGTTGGGCTCTCAATCCATCTCTACCACATGAAGTTCCCTTGGGGAAACTCTTTAAGGCATATAAACTGCATTGGATGTGACATTAATTGCAGGAGTAGTGATGTCTTCAGCAAGTATAGATAGTGGCATTGCTTGGGAATATTTTTGCCGCAGATCCATAAGAGTGGATTCATTAAAAGGTGCAATGCCATTGGATGACAGTACCCTGATGGCAGCAGTGTAATTCCCATAACTCATTTTTTTACGACAGGCATTTAAATTGGTGGTATCTTGTTTATTCTTTCTGGATTATGTATTTGACTGTCTTCGATTGGAAAGTTCAAACAATTTCTGAGTTAAGACCATACAACCAGATGGCTCTTTCCATTTAAACAGGGCTTGATTAATGGATGCAATTTGAAGTTTTTTCCTATTGCCATATTTTTCTTCTATACGATATTTGGGCATATAGAGGTTGAGAGTGGAATAGGAAAAAGTAAAAGTTATATCCATGCTGATAGGTCTGTGTGACTGAGTATTACCTGATCAAGAAAAGCTTTCAGAATTCTTGAGAAATTCTATCGGCAAGGAAGCGGAATGCTAACAGTTGTAGTGATTTGCTTCTGAAAAATATTATTGAGCAGGTCTAAGGAAAGATACTGGGGTTGTCTATTGGTTCTTCATGTGAAGGCTCAATGGTGTCATCAATGGGTTTATAATAATAATAATAATAATAATAATAATAATAATAATAATAATAATAATAGGGGAAGACCTTATAGCTTTAGTGACAAGGCTTCAAAACCGTACTGCAAGCCTAGACTACAACTACAAAATAGGCAACTCCCTTTTCTTTAGACTAGGCTTTTCCATTCAAAAGGGTGTTGGAGCCCAGCTTGTAGCGAGGCTACCCACTACCAATGTGTAAAGGATTTTCCTATCTAATAAAATTTTCTCGTTATTTATTAAAAATAATAATAATAATAGTAATAATAATAATAAAATAATATTAATAATAATTGGGAGAATGGCCGGCAGATATCCTAGTGTAAAATTGGGAGAATGGCCGAGACGTGTGCCTTGACGTTACAGGGGTGTCCCCGTTCACTGGAGGCAGGAGAGCCGCCTTCACGCCCGGTCAGGCAATCTCGAATGCCATAACCCGTAAGACCAACAAATACCTAACCCAATGCGAAGACCATGGATATGGATTTGGTGTGCTCGCGTTCACCACCTTAGGCGAGTTAGGTGAGGACCTGATAGCTTTTGTGTTAAGGCTGCAGAACCGCATTGCAAGCCTAGATTACAATTACAAAATAGGAAATTCCTTTTTTTTTCTTAGACTAGGCATTTTCATACAAAAGGGAGTAGGAGCTCAGCTCGTAGCGAGGCTTCCTACCACTAATGTGTAATCGGCTTTTCTTATCCAATAAAATTTTCGTTTTATAAAATAAAAATAAATAATAATAATAATGGAGAAGTCAACACGAGAGAGAAACTCTGAAATAGTGGGCTTTAATGGAGAAGTAGATGAAGTCGTCGAGTTCTTCCTCAGCTGGGATTCTGGTCAGCACCCACTTCTCAGGTATGAATTCTCTGATTCAGCTTTCTTTCTCCCATGCTAGAACTCCAAGAACAGTTTCCACTGTTGTACATATAGGCATTTTAGTGGATTCAATTTCTAGGGTTCTTATTGTTCTATTTCTAGGTTGTAAATCTAGTTTAAGCTTCTTCAATTTGGTTTCCGGGAACCTTAGTGAGGCACATTTGCATTTCCTTTTAGTTCAATTTCACCACTTGTTCAGCCCTAGGTCCTTCCCTTTTATCATGCCCACAACCAGGTCTGCTTTGGGTTCAACATGCAGTGTTAAAGGGGGTTCCCTAAATGAATATCTCTTCCATTGTCCATTTAAGTGCTTTGATGGTTGCACTAATGGGGTTGGAGGTAGGGGGTTTAGCATATCTGGCTTCTACATGCACTTACAATATAGACACTTGCCAACAGAGGAAGCCAGATCTACCTGTAGAAACAGGATCAGCACAAAGGTATCAGTGTTCAATGCTTGGGAGCAGGTCTTATCCAGTTTGCAAATGTGGTTGTGCACTCAGTGCATGCACACTTACTCATGGAGGAGGCCCAACCGCAACCATGATGAATTCATACCCAAGCCACACAATGGCATGTCTGTAAATTTTCTGGTTTATGGGATTGACAAACCACACCCACCATCTCCAGAATCAGAGGCTTCAGTTGACCCTGTTGCTCCTACCAGTTCTCCTTTAGATATGCTTAACTTTCTCTTCAGGAGGAATGTGACCACAGTTGCCAGTATCCTACAACATAGCAGGCTGAACTTTTCCAGAACTCTAAAGTCCACTCTAGAGAAAGTGATAGCCAACTCATATGATCTGGCAGTGTGGGTGCACCTTCTGTTGTTGCCTATCTGCACACTTAGCTTGTATAATCCAAGGAGTTCCATGGAAGAGAGGTCTGGCACAAGAAAGAGGCTTCAACCCACCAGCATCAACCATGCTCTACAGCAATGAAATAAAGTTGGGTATTTCATCCTTGTGCACAACCTACTGGAGCAACCAAACACACAAAGGGGAAAGACAACCAATATGAATCAGAGTGGCTCAAACCTCTCTGCTTGTAAGAGGAAATTGAGTTATGGCCAATACACTGCAGCCATCAAGGTCTTGTCTTCTAATGGACTTGCACCAAGCACCCCAGCTACCTTCACTGAACTGAACCATAAGCAATCCAATGTCCCTCCACCAGGCATTCCAGTGGACCCCATCCAGGTTGATGCCCTGTGTGTGGACAAAGATGTTGTCTTAAGTATTATTAAAGTTTTTTCTAAAGGAACCTCTTGTGGCAGGGATGGCCTAAGGGCACAACACATACTTGATGCATTTAGTGGGCCTACTTCTGCTGTTACAGAGGAGATTCTTATCCCCTTAACAAGGGTGGTCAACATGTAGATTGCAGGGAAATGTCCCTCCATGTTGGGTGAATATGTGGTCAGTGCCCCCTTGACCCCTCTCCTCAATCCAGGAGGTGGAGTGAGGCCAATAGTTGTAGGAACCATTTGGAGGTGGTTGTGCTCCAAACTGGCAGCAACAACAGTCAGCAAGGAATTGGCTTCCTACCTAAGTGACCACCAATTTGGGGTGGGTGTCCAGTGTGGTGGGGAAGCCATCCTACACTCTTCCAACAAGCTTCTGGAGGTGCAGGCTACCTCTCAGACCATGAGCATGTTGCTGATAGACTTCAGCAATGCCTTCAACATGGTGGACAAAACTGTGATGCTCCATGAGGTGAGGTGTAAATGCCCAAGTATCTCCAAATGGGTGGAATTTTTGCTATGCAAACCCAGCAAAATTGTACTACCAGGATCGCATTCTTCTTTCTGCTCAGGGGGTTCAACAAGGGGACCCCCTTGGTCCCTTACTGTTTGCACTAACTCTGCACCCCTCATCACCCAAATAACATTAGAGTGTACCCTTGAGATGAATGCTTGGTACCTAGATGATGGTACAATTGCAGGGGATACTCTGTAGGTTTCCAAAGCCTTGCAAATCATCCAGAGGGAAGGCAGCAGCAACGGGCTCTTTCTCAACATCAGCAAGACATAGCTCTTCTGGCCTGTGATAGACCCCAGAGCTTTGCAGGAGGGAATCTTCCCTGCTGGAATCAATAGACCTGCTCAGGGGGTTAAGCTCCTTGAGGAACCAGTCATCTTAAACACCAAACTTTTGTAGAGACCTGGTTCAAGGCAGAGTGGAAAAGACATGTCAGCTAATGCAGACTTTGCAGACCCTACATGACCCACAGAGTGAGCTCCTGCTACTGAGAAATTGTGCTGAGGTCTCCAGACTCTTCTTCACATTAAGGACAAAAAACCCACAAGCCCTTCAGCTCCCAGCAGCTCATTTTGACCAGCACCTCATGCAGTTTCTCAGGCACACAGTGACTGGTGATGGGGCAGGTTTTGGTCCTATTCATATGTGCCTAGCTATCCTGCCCATGAAGGATGGAGGCTTAGGGGTCTACACCATGGGTGATGCCTTGCACTACAGCTTTCTAGCCTCATGCATACAAACAAAACAACTGCAGAACATCATCCTAAAAACACACTATGTTGTTGATAAACATCTCAGTCTCAGGCCCAGGCCGGGTTCACACAAGTATGTGGGTTTTCTTCATATTTCTCCAGCATCCAAGACACTGCCCCGCGCCCTATGCACTCTTTGGCAGCCCAATACTTCGATGTGGTCAAGAAGAATATCCCCAATAGCTTCAACCTGAATGAGCGAGACAACATCCTATGGCAATGCAACAAGTTAAGTCATGCCCAAGACTTTCTTAAGGATGTCCCCATAGCTGGGCTTCACCAAGCTATTGGGCCTCGGCAGTTCCGGGCTATCCTCAGTTACAGGCTTGGGTAGTCACATTTTGAGGAGGGGGGCCTATGTTCTAGCTGTGGGCGAGGAATGGATGTCTTTGGCGATCACGTACTCCATTGTGCTAGTGAGGTGGGCCTCAAGCTTAGACACGATTTAGTCAGGGATGTGCTAACATACATTTGCTACAAAGCAGGCATACCCGCTCGTAAAGAAACCAATTTGGGCTTCCTCTCGGACAATGAGAACTCCTTGAGGCCGGCAGATATCCTAGTGTATAATTGGGAGAATGGACGAGACATGTGCCTTGACGTCATAGGGTTGTCCCCGTTCACTGGAGGCAGGAGAGCCGCCTTCACGCCCGGTCAAGAAATCTCGAATGCCATAACCCTTAAGACCAACAAATACCTAACTCAATGCGAAGACCACGGATATGGATTTGGTGTGCTCACGTTCACCACCTTAGGCGAGTTAGGTGAGGACCTGATAGCTTTTGTGTCAAGGCTGCAGAACCGCATTGCAAGCCTAGATTACAATTACAAAACAGACAATTCCCTTTTTTTTAGATTAGGCATTTCCATACAAAAGGGAGTATGAGCTCTCATAGCGAGGCTTCCTACCACTAATGTGTAATCGGCTTTTCCTATGTAAATTTTCGTTTTATAATAATAATAATAATTGAGGAAGTTAGGTGCAGATTTTCTTGCATCTCTAGGTGGGTGGAGTTCTGTTACGCAAATCCGGCTAAGCTCTATTATAATGACAATGACCTCTTGTCTACTTAGGGTGTCCAACAAGGGGACCCACTGGGTCCTTTACTTTTTTCTCTAACTTTACACCCCCTAATACTCAGAATTGCCTCAGAATGCACTTTGGATATGTATGCCTGGTATCTGGATGATGGGACAATTGTAGGTGACACCTTGGAGGTTGCTAAAGCTCTACACATTATCCAAGCTGAGGGCAGCAGTAGAGGCTTATCCCTCAACATTAACTAGACAAGGCTATTTTATCCCAACACAGACCCCAGGAGCCTACAAATTGGTGTTTTCCCAACAAGCATCAGCAAGCCAACTAAGGGAGTGAAGCTATTAGGTGGTCATGTCAGTTTGGATGTTAGCTTCTGTGATGACTTGGTTCAGCACAAGGTGAAGAAGACCCTTCAGCTAATGGAGTCCATGAAGCTCCCGCAGGACCCTTAGAGTGAATTACTTCTCCTCAAAAATTGTGCAGGGGTGTCTCGCTTGTATTTCACCTTGAGGATTACTTGCTCTTCAGTTTTGCATCGGGCTGCTGAGAAATATGACCTGCACCTAATCCAGTTCCTTAGGCATCTAGTCACGGGTGATGGAGCTGGTTTTGGCTCTACCAGATGCGCATAGCTACTCTACCCATAAAGGATGGGGATATGGGAGTGTACACCATGTTGGACTGCAGCAGGTATTGTTATCTAGCTTCTTGCATACAGACAACTCAGGTGCAGCACTCATCCTCAAAGCGCTTAGGGACACAGACATTCACCAGAGATTCCAGCAAGCTCTAAACACCTTCTGTCAGGATTGTGGCTTGGACCCTTCTTCTCTCAGTATTAAAGCAACTTCCCCACTTCCCATGCATGGCCTAGCAGTATTATACTTTGATATGGTGAAGAAGAATATTCCCAGCTGCTTCTGACAAACTAAAAGAGACTGCATCTTGTGGTAGTGCAACAGAATGGCTCATGCCCAAGACTACCTCAAGGACATCCCTATTGCTTGGCTACACCAAGTTGTTGGGCCTCACCAGTTTAGGGCCATCCTTAGTTATAGATTGGGTATACCAATTTTTGTTACGGACAGCCCTTGTTCCTGTTGTGGTAAGGTAATGGATGCTTATGGTGATCATGCCCTACATTGTGCTAGCGAGATGGGCCTCAGATTCAGGCATGATCTGGTTAGGGATGTTTTTGCTGACATGTATTTTAAAGCCGGTGTCTCTGCATGCAAGGAAGTTAAGTTGGGCTTCTTAGCTGACAATACAAACTCACTGAGGTCTGCGGATATACTTTTTTATAACTGGGAGGGGGGCCGAGATGTGTGCTTTGACGTCACAGGGTGTCCCCTTTTGCCGGCAGCGAGATAGTTACTTTTACACCTGGGACGACTATCTCCAATGCCGTTACCCCCAAGCGAAACAAATATTTGGTCAAATGCAGTGACCATGGATACGACTTAGGTGTGTTCGCTTTTACTACCCTAGGTGAGCTAGGAGAGGATACGGTGGACTTCATGACAAGGCTGCAGAATTGCATGGCTAGTCACGATTACAACTACAAAATCGGCAATTCTCTTTTCTTTAGACTATGCATTTCTATTCAAAAAGGTCTAGGTGCTTAGCTTGTAGCTAGGCTACCTACCAACTCAATGTAACTGCCTTTCTCCCTTTAATGAAAGTTATTTTATAATAATAATAATAATAATAAGAGTATGGTCAAGAAGAGTATCCCCAGCAGTTTTCACCTGACTGAACGTGATTACATTTTGTGGCAATGTAATCGACTGAGCCATGCTCAAGACTACCTCAAAGCTATCCTTATCACTGGGTTACACCAATCTATTGGGCCTTGCCAATTTAGAGTCATTCTTTGTTATAGGTTGGGTATTGCTATGTTTGCCAAGGGTAGCTCGTGTTCTTTTTGTGGCAGAGCTATGGATGCCTTTCGGGACCACGCCCTACACTGCGCTAGCGAAGTGGATCTTAAATTCCGGCATGATCTTGTGAGAGACGTGGTGGCAGACATGTGTTTTAAAGATGTCGTCTCGTCCCGCAAGGAAGTCAAGCTAGGATTATTATCATACAATGCAAGCGCTCTCAGGCCCGCGGATATACTTGTTTATAATTGGGAGGAGGGTCGAGATGTTTGCTTCGATGTCACAGGGGTGTCCCCTTTTGCAGGTGGCGATAGGGTTGAGTTTACGCCTGGGAACGCTATCTCCAATGCGGTTACGCGCAAGCGTAATAAATATTTGGGCAAATGCAACGAGCATGGATACGGCTTAGGAGTCCTCGCCTTTACGACTCTGGGGAGTTGGGAGATGACACGATCAGCTTCATGACCAGATTGTAGAACTGCATGGCTAGCCACGATTATAACTACAAAGTTGGGGATTCCCTTTTCTTTAGATTGGGCATTTCCATTCAGAAAGGGGTAGGGGCTCAGCTTGTGGCTAGGCTCCCTACCAACGCTATGTAAAAACGTTTTTCTCCCTTTAATGAAACTCTTTTTTTAATAATAATAATAATAATAATAATAATAATAATAATAATAATAATAATAATAATAATAAT
>JAJJMC010014687.1:5895093-5941290 GCA_023531435.1 Papaver californicum
TCGGTCGACCTTCACCCTCAAACCGTCCACTGAACCGTAGCATCAACGGTTTTAAAATTTAATGAATAGTGGCCTACCGACATCAACGGCGGTTTGAGAAAACCGGTGGTTCGGCCGGTTTTAGGCCGGTCTGGCCAATTCAGCCGGTTTCATGTGCAGCCCTAATACAGTTTGGCCTCGTAAAAGTATGTCTGCAACTCCTTCGTATTTTGACAATGGCACAATGGCCTTCTTTCGGTTCTATTTTTGGGCATATTTCTTGATGCCCCCTTCTTCATTAACTAATACAGAGAAGCAAACTTTAGGGTTGATACTTCAGCTTAGTGAGTTATGAATACTAGTCTTTTTAGTGTTTGATTAGATAAGCTTCATTTTATTGGGGGGGCTATTAAAAGGGGTGATAGCTCTGAGAGGGCATTTTCCCGTTTTGTGAGGCACGAATAGATTTTTCTTTGAAAGGATGCACGTTGTAAAAAAAATGCCCGTCATTGCAAGTTGGTCAACTGAAAATGCAGACAAAACTTCGAATCAAGAAACAAACATTTCATTTTTCTCTCCTCATCTCAGAAAAAGTAAAAAAAATAATCAACATCTTCCTCCTTTCATCAAATATGAATAAAAATTACTTGTTTTTAATAAATATTATATAATTGATCTTGATTAGAAGTTATTCTTTAATTTTAATAAAAAAAATTGTTATTAGATTGATTCTTCTCAGCATTTTTATAGTGTTTCTTTCTTCAGATCGTTTCGTAATTTATTCTCTGCAATACAAATATATTGGTGATTTAACGGGATCAGACTTGAGTTCTTCTTTAACAAAAATAGATTTAGGACTTTTACAGTACATTATGCATGAATTTTTTTTTAAAAAATTGCTCATCATCTCTTTTCCAATTAAAAAAAAATATCAATGGTCAAATTATAAATCAAACATTATTCCTTCATCAGTTTTAATATATAAGAATTAAAAGTTGTCGTTGTATACAATTTTTTTTGTGATTTATTTATGCTTTCTATCTTTTCTTATATTTTTTTATTCTATAATTTTTTTTCTAGAAAAAAAAAATTAATAAAATAAAAAATTAAGTATATGTATTAAATCAAAAAAGTATATGAATAAATAACTTCTATATGTTTTTCAACTTTACTTGACCCCCTAAATCTTGCCCCTAATCCCTTTCTTATGATGTGGTATCACCTCCCATCTTCCTTGAGCAAACAGGAGGTCATTACAATTAAATTGGATCACTAATATAATGCCACGTCGTGGGAGAAAGATTTAAATGCAGCAAGCATTTTTGCATATCATGTCTGACACTTGGCATGGTAGAAGGTGATGAGTTATATAGGCGTTACACCGTGTGAGAGCGTCGTAACATTGCTGTTATCAGACGTGTGACACACCGCCCATTAGTCAAATATAGCGGGAGAGACAAGAACCTTCATTACACACACAAGTCATTTTGGATTAAACGAGACACGTGTTCTTCAGAATAAAACAAAACAATTGAATAAAGCAAAAATCAAATTTAATGAGTATGAGTTCGGTCCACTTATTGGATTGGTTCAGTCTTCAGTCCTCCCTTTTATGAGTTTATTTATCCCCTCAAAATCCAGTTTATAGCTAGCAATATTTAAGTATATACTGTATTTAGGGTTGTATACGGTAACAGTTTTTTACGAAAACCCGTTAAAATTGAACCGAACCGTTTATTAGTGGAACGGTTATGGAAAAAAAATGTGGAAAAATCGGTAGTCACGGTTTCGGTTTTGGTTTGGCCAAAAACCGAATCGTTATGCCATGGAAAACCGATTATTTAGAACTGTTGATCTAGATTTTGATAGATCTAATCTAGACCCTTCAATACCCTTGATATATAAGCCCACCCTAACTTTCTAAACCTAATTCTCTTCTATTTTTTTTAGCAGCAGTCTCTCCGCCTCCGGTTAGGGCTCTAAGTTCTCTTATTCGGTTCTTCTCCCTCTCGTTCACCATCACAGCCACCACCTTCTCGTTCACCATCACAACCACCACCTTTTCGTTTTTCTTCTTCATCCTCTGATGTAAAAGTAATTATTAGCTTAAGTTTATATCAATCTTAAGGTATTTTCACTTCTCTTATTATCAATCCTGATACTGTCATTTTTGATGACTTCAAAAGGTATTTTCATTTCTCTTACTATCAATCTTTATCTTTAGCTGTAAAAATGATTGAATTAATCAAATTAGCTGTAATTAATTTTTAATTAATTATCTGAGTTTTGTTTGTAGGTTTCCACCAATTGTTGCCATAGTTAGTTCTTCATTGCTTCTAGGTATTTCTAGTCTTCCAGATACCATATTTAGGGTAAGTCTTTTGTACATGTAATTAATTTAAATTTAACTAAAACATAATGATTTCGGGAATGTATCATTTATGATATGGTTTTTATGTGGTGTAGAATGCTATTGAGGCTGCTCTTGCAGATTCAGAGTGTTATACAGTAGAGAATTCTGATACTCGCCCTTCCTGTTTCCTTAACAAGGTTTTTCTTATTTGAATTAAATTGATTTTGATTCAGTTAAAATTCACTCTTAAATGGAAATTGAGAATTGTTATTGATTTTCATTTACAGGTACTTAATAGTGGTCATTATTTTGTGAGCCTTGCTCTTTCTGATTTTGATTCAGTTAAAACTGTAGGATGGCCCCATATTTTGTTAAGTCTGGTTGTTGTGTTGCCTGAAACATAGTTCCCATGTTTACCCTAAGATCTGTAACTTCTTAAGTATTTGGTTAACTGGGTAAGCAGGAACAATACTAATCTGGGATGTAATAGAGCATGCAAAAGCATTACAAGTTGGTTTTACTTTAATTCACTCAATTGTTTTAAGTTATTATACTAGTCGGTCTTACATTTTTTAAATCGGGAAATTTGTCTTGAGCTTCCTTGAATGGATGCTTTGTTGTTAGTTCTTCAACACTCTCAAACTAAGTTGATTGTTTACTTTTATTAAATGGTTTGCAGGCACCTTATAGTTTGGTATACGGTTTTCAAGTCTGACGACAGTGAAGCACAGTTCTATCTGGTACCTTACTACCTTTTGCTTTCAGATATTTATGTAACTTTATTTCTTTGGTGTCTGTGATCGTAGGTCTATGTATCGCTGCAGTTCTGTTTTATACTTATATAAGTAAGAGATTTAAGGTTGTTTAGTTAACCTCTTCCGCATGTGTAGTTTCACATTATTAGCATGTTTTCTTGTTCTTTGAAATCAGTGAATCCATTAGAACTCATATCATTATTTTTTATTTTTTTTCCTTACACTTGGTTGGGTGATTTGAGAAATTTTTTCCCCATTTCCTGTCATACTATTGGAATCTAGTGTTTTTATCAATTAAATTTTTTTCCTTTTTTGGCAGGACTTCTGGTTTCAGAAGTCGAGGTGGTCAAGTGAGCAAGATGTTGGAGATATCAGGCTTGGGAATTTATTGTAGCACATCTGAGGGGCCTTCGAATTCAACAGGTATTGAAGATACTGGTGATTACCAATTGTTCACTGATGCAAGAGTGGGAAGTGATACAGATGATTATATTGTGGCTCCATTTGATGTTGTTGTATCTTTTGTGGTACGCAAGTTTGGTTGAGACTCATATGATTTTCATTTCTAGATACTAGGGAAGCCGTTATTAGGTAATCATTATGCCAGTTATGTTGCCTCCGTTTGTTATTGGTTTTTAATTGAGCTGATTAATGCATTGAACTGATTTTTAATTGAACTGTGCAGGCTTTCCTCAAAGCTCAAGTATAGTTCAAGCGAAGGAGAGGTTTCAACTTTCAAGTAGTACATGCTAGGCTGTTACAGAGATGGAAGACCAAGATTCTCAATCAACTCCAATTACAGTAAGATTTAGATTCAAGAATGTTGTAGCTTAGTCTGATTCAAGAATGTTGTAGCTTAGTTTGTCCAAAAGACAAATTGTTGTAGCTCTGTTTCAAGAGTGTTTGTTTATTTAGTGGGTTTATGTATCTGTTTATTTAGTTGACTATATATGACTTTTTTTTTTTTTTGATTTTTTTTGATTTTTTTTTAAATTTTAGTTTTCCAAACGGTTAAACGAAACCCGTTGAAAAAAACCGAAACCGAGATAAAACCGAGTAAAACCGAACCGACGGTAAACGGAACGGTTATGAAAAAATAATTGAAAAACCGACCTTGCCAGTTTCGGTTTTATTTTGGCACAAAACCGGACCGAAACCGACCATGAACAACCCTAATGTATTGTTATTAAAATGAGCATTAATGTCTTAACTCTATATTTTCATTTATACACTTCTATTAGTACAAAATTTATTTAAAAGGTTACATATAAATTTCAATAAAACCTAATTAGCACTTTTTTTAGTAAAACTAATTAGTAGTGCTGTTCGGGTGTTAAATTAACCCAATGTAATATTCTCACCGTTTCAAACAAAGATAATTTAGTTGGTTTTGTACGAAAATTAAAAAAGTTAATTATTAGAATTATTATTTTATATATTTTTTAAAATTTATCCTTTAAAAAAAATGGTCCAATTTATATGCCGATAAAGAAAAAAAACAAAAATATTATTCTCCTCCCTATCTCATGTCGTGGATGAGCTGTAAAATAAAATAAAAGACGTATCCTTCCAATCAAAAGAAGCATCAAACCAATCTTCACCCTTCTTTCCTTTTATCTTATTTAATTCTCTCAATCTTTAATTCTTATTCTTAAGTCTTACTTACAACTGATTAAAAAAGAAAAATCCTACTTATAAATTAACAATGAATCATCATAGAAAATGGTATTACCATCATACCCTAAGTTTAGAAATATTTAGGTAAGATTGAAATTAATTTTAGGTGGAATCCAGTGATTCAAAAAAAATATAAAAAGAATCAGGAAAATCAGTCATGATGATTCCATCTCTGATTCTTAACATAACCACCAACTCCATATACATCCCTATTGCCATCAAAGATTCAAACCACCACCAACAATGTTTTTGTTTTTGGTAAAATATTAATAACAAGTTCTTCATGAATCTTTTTTGATCGTTGTCGGTAAAATCGTCTTCAAGTATTAGAACCTCCGCCACCAACAAAACCGTAAACACCATCA
Organism: Papaver californicum; assembly: GCA_023531435.1. Lineage (NCBI taxonomy): Eukaryota > Viridiplantae > Streptophyta > Magnoliopsida > Ranunculales > Papaveraceae > Papaver > Papaver californicum. The sequence goes on from JAJJMC010014687.1 coordinate 5,900,223, forward strand.
ATATTCTAACCTAATCCCTGAGAAATGGGTTCAAGAAATTATTCGCGAAATTTAATCTTTCCCTTTTGTATATGTTTGGGGAAGAACCGGAAGATCTAGAGAGAGGACATAGATAAAAAGAAAGATAGAAATAGAAGACTTCACGTGAAAAGATGACGTGGTTTAAATTTTTTTGTACAACTCATCGGCCACATCAGACAGGGAGGAAAATAACATTTCCGTAACATGAGAAAAAAAAGGAGAGAAGAATGATTTTGATATTTTTCTAAAAAATCAACGTATCCTTTTGACATAACTATATTTAGTATCCAAACAAAAGGGAGTATTATGTGTAATTAACCTAAGCTTAATCTTATTGAGTATTTGCCTCGGTTTGAATAAGGTTGTTAATAAAACCTTTGGGTTTCATTTTATAAGAGAGGCAAAGGACATAATAGACAGGCCGAATTAGACATGATGATACGTGATAAATTTAGAAGGACGTCGATCGAGGAAAAACTTATTTAATATTGACCTAGATAATTTGAATATATCTAACAGAAACCTTCGGAACCACCAATGCGCATCGATATCATAAGCTATATTGTAAACACAAAGAGAAACAGAGGTCGATCAAGATTGACAAGGAAGGAAGCAGTGATTTTTTTTTTAAAGGAATATAATGTGTCCAAAGAGCTGGCTTCAATACAGAAATACAGAGAAGTTAGTAATCCACGTTCTAGAACCATGACCTAAGGCCAAGCACTATGGTGAGGTTTTCGCTTGGCTATGGCCTTAATCTAGCCAAAAACAACTACTATGGTGCATCACTTGGCTATAATGTGGCCAAAACCTTTGGTTTGGCTAGAGGAGGGATCACATATGATCCCTTCTCTAGCCAAGCCATAGCGACAGATACTTGGTTTCCGTCAGAAAAATGCACTTTACGAAACCCAGTATCCGTCTCATAAGTGGGACGAATACTTGGTTCCCATCACATTTCTAACGGATTTTAGGTATCCGTCTCGTGATTTATATTTGTTTGACATTTTTTTGTTTACACCTCCCTCACATCCCATCATGGTCATCCTTCACCCTTAACGGCTTTATCTTCTCCACCCTCGGATCCTAACGGATTTTTTTCAAATTTTTTGAGAAATTTTATCTATAAATACCAACATTTTTCTCTTCTAAAATAACCCCAAATCAATTTCTTTTAGCTTGATTTCCTACTCAAATCCCCTCTAATTTATCATTTTGTCTCAATCATTTAGGATTTTCTTAAATTTTTTATACAACTCAAAATCTCTTCTCTTATTTTAGTTCAATATGGTTAATAAGAACTTTCTTCAACAAGAAGATATTAATCTGACAAATGCTTATGTTTCTGTGAGATGTGATGAAATCATTGGTTCTCTGCAAGCAATGGATATATTTTGGGGACGTATTCACGAAGTTTTTGTAAAACTTAATGGAAATGATAGTAATAGGGACCCAAGTTCCTTAAAAACTAAGATGAAAGCAATAAAAAAAGACGTTAAAGAATTTGTGTCGATTCTTAACATTATAAATCGGCAAAAAGAGAGCGGTGCTTCACACGAAAATTTGGTAAGTTGTATAATTGAATCTTGGTATTTCCGATTAATAGGTGATATTTTATAATTATCTTATTATTTTAACTACAATGTTTCGAACTCGAGCTGGTCAGGAGCAATTTCAAATCCAAACAGGGCAACCATTCAAGTATGATACTAGTTACGAGATAACGCCCGGGTATGATTATCAACTCACTGTCGAGCAGAACAGTGCTTTTTTTAAACAACATTCAAACTTTACAGCAGCACAAAATAGCACGGAAGTACTACCTAATGGAGAGATTCGTTGCAATACAAGCATTTGGCGAGGGCCATAGGTACAAAAAAGGCTAAAAAAGAAGCAAGAATGAAAAAGGACCGCAAGCAGGGTATTTTTAGGGGATAAAAAGGTGGTACTTCAAGAAAGATGGATGAATCGATTATCGATCAAAAAGAGGTAGAAGTACTCGAGTATTTTAAACCATCACATTTAAGGAAGGAAGAAAAAGAGCACATATGCAAGCCAAGTTCTTTGAAATTTGGTATGGTAACCCAACAAATACCGTCTCAATCGCAAGAGGAACAAGATAATGCAATTATGGTTGTGGATCTTAAAAAACTAGCCCCAGCGAAGTGAAAATATTATCGAAAGAAACAAAGTGATATTTTGATGAAGTTGAATATAATCGCCTTCGATGATTCAGAGGATGATGAAGTGATCCAACTCTAAATATTTTTCCCTGAAGAAGCAATTTAATTTAGTTATTTTAATTTCCAGTTTAGTTATTTAAATTTCCAGTTTACTTTTAGATTAATAGTATTACTTTAATTTTAATGAACTTCCAATGTTGTTGTTTGAATTAGTAAAAACTTTAAATTCGAGTAACTAACTTTGTCATATGAAAACTTTAACCAACGACTCTATTTTTCGAATTAACACCGATGAATATTTATATAAAAAATTATCATTAATTTAAAACAAACTTTGTTAATTAAAAATTAGAATTACAACTGCTCTAAAAGTAAGATATTTTTCCATTAATAGATAAAAACTTAAAATTACATATTTTCTTAAATTTAGGTGATACTTAGACCTAATATATCTAGACATGGATAACATAGTACCAAGCCCCTACAAAGAGATTAATCTTCCTTTATTTCCTGCTACGAGCTTCTATAATACTTGCAGCTTCAAAATGATAAAACAACTCTCCTCTCCAAGTGGTATATGCATCTTGTACCGCAAACCTATCCCCTCTATGCCTAGCGAAAAACTCGTTGTACTTGATGCACAACTTTTTAACATGAAAGAACCTATCAGCAACATAGTCGTCCATGTAATCAAAGCGTGGACCCTTCCAAATAACTAAATCTTCTACTGGATCAAAGCAAGCCATACAAATTTTGAGAATATTGTGTTTAACTAAAGCTGAAGTGGAGGAGAATAAGAAGAAGTGGATGTTTGGTGATGAATAATCTAAGAAGATGTGAGGAGTGAAGTGCAGAAGATGTGAATTTATAGGGACATCTGGAAAGGAGCCGTTGCAAAAAGCAGATTTTTTTTAAAAACATATCTGTTAAGGTCCAATGACTCGTTTATTAGAATCCTTAATATTCAAGCAACCACAATCAAACCTAAATTAACATTCATTCAAACTTAAAACTGCAAAAAGATAAAGAAACTATCATTCATTTATGGTTCGTTCAAATCCGTACTTCCATATCCACCTCCATGTCCATTAGAATCATCGTCTTCGTAATCTTCGTCTTCATCGGAATCGGTGTATTCTTCCTCTGCGTATCCATCTTCATAAGCAGGTTCACCTACATTCTCATATCCCTCTAGAACATGTTCATAATATTAAGGTCCACCATCCGCATCATCGTTTGGATCTTGACCATAATAATCAAATACACCTTCTTCAGTTTGACTAGGATATTCTTCTTCCTCGACTGAGTCCGTATCATCAGCCCCTTCTTGTGAAGAAGTTACTTGACATATTCCATATCCGAACCCTCCAAGCGTGAACCTCTATATGGTTGTGTTGGGTTTACTACTCCTCTACTGGGACGATTTCTAATATGCGCAATAAGATCAATCCTTAATTGTAGGTGCAATTGAAGGTTTTTAAGACTTGCAACAAAAATAAGACGATTATCAATAAGCTCCGGCATTGGAACAGGAACAACTGCAGCCCATTCCCTATACCGAAGTTCATGCTCAATAATCATGTTGTGGAAAATAAGACAACATTTCATTATTAGGTCTAAGTCAGTGTCTTTCCAATACTTACAGGGCGATCCGACAATTCTAAATTTCCCTTTTAGTAATCCAAAAGCACGTTCAACATCCTTCCTTTTAGCCATTTGATACCTGTTAAATCTTACTAAGTCTGGATAACCCAATGTTCGAGAGTAAGCTTATACAATAGTGGTCAATTTTGGGTAGATGTCGTCGGCTAAGAAATAACCCATCTTGTATTAGTGAACGTTGATGACATAATTACATGGAGGGGTTATACCCTTGAGCATGTTATCAAAAAGGGGTGAGTGTGCCAACACATTCAAGTCGTTATTTCCCCCTGGCATTCCAAAAAAAGCATGCCAGAAGGCCCAGAACCATAAATCATATGATTCCACCGCCTCTAACACCACAAAATTGTACTTCTCTTTACCCCGATGTGTTCCTTGCCAAGCGATCGATCAATTCTCCCATGGTCACTGCGTACAATCAATACTACCTAGCATTCCAAGAAATCCTCACTCGATATTCTCAGCTAGCAACCTCCTCATATCTTCAGGAGTAGGTTCGCGCAAGTATCTTGGTCCAAAATGGTGGCATACTAAATTGTAAAAATCTTTTTATATAATAGTATGTTGTCGTGGCTCTCATACGAGTGTAGTCGTCGATATTATTAGCGGCTATACTTTTACACAAACTTTTCATCACGACTACTAATTTCATATGTGGAGAATGCCCCATTACACCAGTTGCATCCGGACGTTGATGCTATTCTTCGTCCACTTCAAGTAATTTTCCTAACAATTTCTCAAAAATACTTCATCCATGCCTAGACGTTGTTTGAATTGTCTTGAAGTATACCAGTTCCGGGAGTGAAATAATCATTCATCATTTTTCCATCATGCCAAACTCGATCTCGGGTAAGTCGTAATCATTTCTACACTTTCTTAGGTACCGGTTGACGAATAATACACCTACGAACATCCAATGTCATTAGCTGAAACAACATTGCGGCTTTTTCATCGTCATCCTTGAACTATCCAAATCAATTACGTATATTTGTCTCACATAGGCACGCATGAGACTCATATTGTACCTTTACAACAACAATTTCAATTTTAATTACTCAATACCCTACTCCATATTGGGCTCAATCAACATTCAACACCAATAAAATAGTAACAATTTCATTTCAAATACGCATTTGATCAACAATACATCACAAAACAAGTAATAATCATGGATTTCATACTATATCTATGTTCTAATGTTTTTATTCAGTTGTATACAATGTAAACAATCAATCAAACATCATCAATATCATGATTATCAAAAAAAAATTGCATTTACAACCCTAATGGTAGAGTAACTTACCTTTGATGATTTTGTGGATGAAATTCGAAATTGAAAAATGCAATATAATTACCAATGAGTATAGAGCAAACCCTTTAAATTTCATGCAACAAATCGACCTATAACACATTGAAGATCAAAAAGGGGTAAAAATGGTTGGAGAGGGGAGAAATTTTTTTTGTTGTTGAAAGTGTTGAATAAGGAGAAACCCGAGCGTTTCTCGATATAGAAAAGCTTGCGAGATGGATACCTGGTTTCCGTCTGATCAAGTCAACCAGTTGACTTAGACGGATACTTGGTATCATCTTGCACTATTCTGATGGATATCTGATATCCGTCTCAGCTAGCCAAGTCATAGTCAAGCAACATAGTGAAACTTTTTTAAGCTCTTTATCGCTTGACTCTAATTAAGTTACAACCAAGCGAAACGCCTTACCGTAGCTTGGCCTAAGGAGATGTTTAAATATTTTTTTTAAAGATTTGTTTAGGGATGTCATTAGAGGTTAGGACTCTATTTAGCAATCCGAGATAAAAGACTTGGAGCTTAGCCCCTTGACCCATATGATTTATTAGCATAGTTAGTATCTGGATTATTATTAAGATTATTAATAACATTAACTGCATTACTATTATTTTACTGTTTTTATTTTTTATTTTTATTTTTCGTTTTCTAGTTTTGGTAATTTAAATATGGATTTAATTTCTAGTTTAACTCAACTTTTTTGGAACTAAAGGTTTAGTTGTTGTTATTAATAAAACCGCTGGAAAATTAATATATATCCATATTTTCCCCTCTATGCTCTCCTGGCTATTATTGGCATCACATTCACCCCTAAAGTTCACTTATTCCTCGTAGCCATTAGGATTTATTAGCAACAAGCTAGCCTGTTCTATAGGAAATTGTAGACTAGATGGGACTTATTTTTATCAAGTAACTAGCTTGTTTCTATATGAAGTTATTTTTTGTATATGTATATTGGAATACTATAATTAAAAGATCGATGGATTCACATTCCTTTAACAAAAAAGAATAACGATGTACGTTATCTGTACTATATAGTATTATATTATGTTATAGACTTATTGTGAGAGAATAAAATCTAAGCAACGCGTGTCCAAAAACTATTGGAAAAGGAGCGAGACAATGAGACGAGAAACACTGAAACATAGCCTTTTAAAGCATTAAATTGACAGCTGCAAAGTTGATAAGATTTGAACCTGAAAATATTAATGCATGATCGACACGGGGGTTGCAGGAAAGTAAGGCACACTGTTCAAAACAGATAGCCTTGCTGCCTGACCGACACCAGGTTGCAGAAAGTCTGACACAATAAAAAAGTAATGATGAGCGTTGATGCGTGAAGGACACGTATCAACTTCACAAGCAGCGGAACAAAAAGGACTAAAGCATGACGATTCACTTTTAAGAGCTACGTGTCAGACATGCTATGATTCAAATAAGACCGCAACATTCATCCTAATCCAAAAACAATAACTTAAATACAAGACCGCAGAAGAGATGCGGGATAACCAGTAAGAAATTACCAAAAACAAGCAGTACACATGCTAAGACTTGCGGGAATCATGATCAAGTCTTGCGGAAATTACAAATAAGCTTTGCGGGATTGTATTTCGCACCCGGGATTGATAAGAATAAATAGGTGGAAAGGTAGATTGGTGGGATCCATCAAACTTGCTATAAATACCAAGCTCATAAACAGGAAAAGGGACGGAAAATTTCGGAAGAAAAATTGGACTGAAGGCATTAAATCATAGGCAAGAGTTTAGGTATGAGACTTTGTGTAAACTTAGTTTGATTGATACTTGATTAATATGATCATGACTCATAATATACTTTTCTTCTGTAATTTTTAAGGATGAATAATAAAAATACAAATCTTTTACCCGTGGATGTAGACAATTAGTTTGTTGAACCACGTTAAATGTTTGAGTTAATTATTTTCTAGTTTTGATTGATTTCCGACTTTTAAAAGTTAACAAAGGATGATTTTATGATATGGAATCAAATTTTTGTATGATTCAGATAATATTTTTTGTGAACCAAAGATGCCAGATTTTTGGTAATCACAATTTGGCGCTAGAAACAGGGAGGTAGTAAAGAATTTATTCTACCTGCCAAAATTTTCTTCTTGAAAATCTTGAATCATGTTAGGTTGGAAAATTCTTTTCTTTAAAATACCATGATTGAGAGTCATATTGAAAGCATTTTACATATGGTTTTATTCTAAGTTAATCAGTTGAGGTATTTATAAACTTTATCTTTGTGTTCATACACATTATTTCATTATTTTATACCACTCATATATGATAAGTTACCTACTATATTCTTCAAGTTGTTGATTTGAAAATTTAGTTCATAAATTTTCGCCAAACAATTATGTATGCTTATCAAGTTTTTAGTTTTTAGTTTTTATGTTTAGCAAAATTGAATTTTCGAACTTGATATTAACTCGTTTGCACATGAACTTTTAAAACCTGTTGTAAGTTTTAATATTTTCTTTCTATCAGATTGCATTATATATTTATTACGGATAATAAAACCCTTTAAAACACATAACTTATTATCTGAACTCTTTTAGAATATTGCCAAAGAAATTCCTACAACAACATAAGACTGAGCAAAGAAGAAATCACAACATCTCAAAAGGGATCACATAAATGGAAACAGTAACACATAGAACCATGCAAGATCAAGATGTCAATACAGGAAATCAGGGGATTCAGACAATAGAGGTTCCTCAAGAAAGGGAAATGATGGGAGAATCACAAGGGCAACAACCCATGACTGATCAAGTAAATAACTCTGAAAATCAAACAACTAGTAATTCATATGAAGAAACTTCTCAAAATAACATTGACCACATTCAACAATTAATGGAAGAAATGGATGAGATTCGCAAGGTACAACAGACTTGTGCGGAACGAATTGCACTTTTGACCCAAGAAAACCAAATGCTCAAAGAAAAAGCCCAGCATGGTGCAAACCATCTACAACTAGAATACAGTGGCAAGAAGCAAGCTCCAACATACCCGCAAGAAGAAAAGCAAAAGTTAATAAAGATCAGAGAGTGATGCTTATGGAACCCGCACGTCAGAGGAATGAACCAGACATATTGAATTTTGATGATTCAGAAATGCAAAATAACAGATGTCGAAAATATTGTGAGGACATGGAGCAAATGCGAGAAGAAATTAAAATTTTGAAGAATAAAGAGAGTGGGCGATTAGAAGAAGTGTTAAAAGAAGCTAGAAGAACGTCATTGGCATCACACCTATCGTATGCACCAATACCGCATAACTGTAGTATTCCCATCTTTGAATGCTATGATGGGACTAAAGATCCAACAACTCACTTGAAGTATTACAATCGCATCATGACCAGGTGGGAACAAGATGATGTTGTTATGTCCAGGTATTTTCCCTCAAGCTTGAAAGGGATAGCTCTAGCATGGTATGATAACCTTTCAGAAGGGTCGGTGCATTCTTACACCCAATTGACCCGCAAGTTCCTAGAAACATATATGTAGAATAAGCCCGCATAGGAAAGCATGGACAAATTATATTCCCTTGCATCTTGGACAGAGGAGTCTATCCGAGATTATACGGATCGATGGCAGACGATCTGTCAATCAGTAGGGGATGTAATTCCAGAAGTTGCTATCAACTGTTATAAATGGGGGATAGCCAACCGATAAAGCCAACTTTTTGTTGATATTCATGATAAAAACCCGAAAAACAAATGAGATCTCAGAAATATTATTGAAAAATATGCAAGATTGCAGTACATACAAAAACAGCATCCCAGAATAATGTCTCAGCATCATGGGAATGCCAACAGGGCAAATTTTGTAGAACCTTCAACCAGTTCTAGAAAGAGGGGTGCGGGAGAAACTCCTGACGTTGAATCAAAACGAGCAAAGTCTGAAGAGAAAATTTTATACGCCAATTTAAGGAGAAAATTTTCACTAAACTCAACACTTCTTACTCAGAAATCCTAAATGCAATAAAGAACATACAAGATTTTCAGTGGCCATGGACAAAAGAAAAGAAGCCTCAACACATGCAGAATTCGAAGGAATATTGTGAATATCATTGCTATCGGGGCCATTCCACAAGCCGATGCAGGAATCTAAAGATGCAAGTGCAAAAGTTGATCGATGCAGGGGAACTAAAAGAATTTATTTATTTACCTGACCCTCCACCAAGACTCAATAAGGGGAAAACAGTGAATATTCCGCAAAATGATCAAACTATTAACATGATTTCCTATTTTGAATCGGGTCAATCATCCATGAGTGCAACTATTGATAAAAAACAGCACAAAAGGGTTCGTAGTCACGAAGTCTTCAAGGTTGCGGGAAGAGTTGCTGAAGCATGGGAAGAATGGATGGCATCCCCGCTCAGTTTTTCTGCGAACGAAGTTGACCAGGAGATTGAAATGCACAATGATCCGCTAGTGCTTACACTGCCTTCTTGCTACACAATCTATGGGTTTAATGGACTAGCTTCAAAACCAAAAGGGGAAATCTTGCTTGATGTTGCGGCTGGACCAATAAGTATTCTGACAAAATTCAGCGTAGTGGAGGTTCCATCTCCATATAACGCCATCATTAGTAGACATTGGGTCCATCAATTGAAAGGGGTAACTTCAACATACCACCAATACTTGCGGTTCCCGACACCGCAAGGGGAAATGGAGATAAAAGGAGACCAGAGTGAAGCAAAATCTTGTATTCTTGCAGAAATCCGCATGAATGAAGAGCGACAGCAGCAACAACGAAACAGGAAAAAAGAACGAAAGATGAAGGCTAAAGAAGAAGCCCTAAGCCAATATATGATAAAGACTGCAGGAAGTAAGGTAGAAAGTGAAACAAATGAAGGCATTTCAATAAAAGAAAGCATGCCAAAAATTGATGAAGGCAGTCTTCTAGCATAGCAATTAAAGGGGGCTCCCACATTATTAGAAGCTCCCAAATCCACTTTTACATCCATTGAAGAAACCAAAATTATCAACATAGGAACATAGGAGTTCCCCAGAATGATTAAGATTGGAACATTATGGAAACAAAAAGGGAGCGTACTTTGTCACTCTACTTAAAGACTATGTGGACATTTTCGCATGGAAGATGAAAGACATGCCAGGTATCGATCCAAGTATTGTTCAACACGAATTGCGCATACACCCAGGAACAACACCTTTTCGACAACGCATACGCAAGGTAGCACCTGAATATCATTTGTCAGTTGAAAAGGAGTTGAAAAAGCTCATGGATGCAGGATTTATTCGAGAAGTGCAATATCCAACTTGGATATCAAACATGTAATTGTGCCCAAGAAGAATGGCGGAGTAAGAATTTGCATAGACTTCACCAACTTAAACAAGTCATGCCCAAAAGATAGTTATCCTCTTCCCAACATTGATCAGTTGGTGGATGTTGTCGAAGGACATGAGGCTTTATCCTTTATGGATGGGCATTCAGGGTACAATCAGATTGCTCTAGCTGAAGAAGATCAAGAACACACTGCGTTTTCCCTCAACACGGTTTAACTGTTATACCAGAATGCCATTTGGGATAAGAAATGCAGGAACAACTTATTAGCGGCTCGTAGACGCAATTTTTAAACCATGGATAGGCTGCACACTCGAAGTTTATGTAGATGACATGCTGGTAAAAAGTAAATTTTTAAAGGATCATTTACAAGATTTGAAAGAGATATTTGAAGCCTTGCGGAAATTCAGAATGAAAGTTAATCCTGATAAATGCATTTTTTGGGTTACATCAGGAAAGTTTCTGGGGTACTTGGTTACCAAAACAGGGATTGAAGTTGATCCGGAAAAAATTCAGTCAATTGTTGATATGCCGTCTCCAAGAAATGTTAAAGAAGTACAGAAATTGAATGGTTGTTTGGCCGCACTCGGCAGATTCATTGCTAGATCACCGGACAATTGCAAGCCCTTTTTTGACACTTTAAAAAATAAAAATAAATTCGTATGGAAAAAGAACTGTGAGCAAGCCTTCCTAAGTATTAAATCTTATCTCGCCACATTGCCCGCTCTACAAAAGCCAGAACCTGAAGAAGTGCTCGCCTTGTACTAGCTGCAACCGAAGATGCTGTAAGTGCAGTATTGGTACGAAAAAATGACAAGGTAGAAAAACCAGTATATTACATCAGTAAAACTCTTAACCTTGCGGAAAGAAACTACACCAAAATTGAACAATTAATTTTAGCCCTGGTTTTTCTACTCAGAAATTACGCACGTATTTTCTGACACATTATGTGCGGGTGCAAGCAAAACTCCGTTAGAATCTGTGCCGAAGAATGTTGGAAACGTGGGAAGAATAGAAAAATGGAATGCACAACTGGAACAGTTTCACATCTTATTTGAAATACAAACTGCCAAAAGTCGCAAGTCCTAGCAGATTTCCTTGCGAACTTACCAATAGATGATGATTTTGAAATCCAAGGGCTTCCTGGAATAGAAGAAGATGATTCACAAGATATTTTAAGCTCTGTAAATTCCCGTAGATGGGAAGTATTTGTCGATGGAGCGCGAAATAAAGAAGGTGCGGGAATCGGAATTGTGATTACAACTCCTACGGGAGATCGAATGGTACATGTATTTCGTTTTGAGTTTGGTGAGCATACAAATAATATAGTGGAATATGAGGCTGTGGTTCATGCTCTTCGACTTATCATTGAATTGGGAATTTGTGATATGCGGCTCACAAGTGATTCACAATTGATAATTCGGCAAGTTGAGTTGAAATATCAAGCGCTTGATGAAGATATGATAGAATATAAAAATCTTGTGCAAAAATTGGTGCTTCAAATCCCAAATATAACCTGTCGACATTTGTCCAGAGATAAGAATCGCCATGCTGATGCACTAGCATTTATCTCTTCAATGATAAAGGATCAAAACACTAAAGTAGTCAAAATTGGGCGCATTTATGAGCCGTCAATTACGTTGTGGGCAGTTGAAAACATGGAAGAAGAAGTTGAGGAACATATTGAAGATGCAGCTGACAAAGATGATACATATTTTCCACAAAAATTAGAAAATGAATTATCCAGAGAAGATTGGAGGGTTTCAATACACCAATACTTGCAGGATGGGATTTTGCCCACAAACACTAAAGAGGCAAGAAAGGTGCAATCGAAATCTGTGAATTATCAGTTGTGGGATAAAATTCTATACCGCAAATCTTTCTTGGGACCTTTGCTTCGATGTTTATCACAAGAAGAAGGGCAGAAAATTTTCAAAGATATACATTATGGAGATGCGGGAAATCATAGTGGAAGACGATCACTTGCATTAAAAGCAAAAACGCAAGGATATTACTGTCCATTTATGCATAAAGATGTGGAAAATACGGTAAAAAGATGTGAAGAATGTCAGCGTTATGCAAAAAGAATAAAAACACCCGCAACAGAACTTAATTCTGTACTCAGTCCCTGGCCATTTGCAAAATGGGGGATAGACATTGTTGGGTCATTAGTAGAAGGCACTCAAAAAAGAAAATATTTAATTGTAGCTACAGATTATTTCACTAAATGGGTTGAGGCCAAAGCTCTTGCACATATCAGAGATACAAATGTTTTCAAATTTTTGTTTGAGAATATAATATGTAGGTTTGGGATTCCGGTAGCCGTAGTTTCGGATAATAGACAACAATTACAAGGGAAAAATATTGACATGCTTTTCGAAGCATTTAATATTCGAAAGAATAAGTCTACTCCACTCTATCCACAAAGCAATGGGCAAGCTGAAGCAACAAATAAAAAAATTGCCATGAATTTATAGAAAACTCTAGACGGCCATCATAAACGATGGTGTGAATAGCTTCATAATACATTATGGGCATATATCACAACAAGAAGGGAGTCCATTGGAGAGTCACCATTTCTTCTCACATATGGAGCAGAAGCAGTTATTCCAATGGAAGTTATTTTACTCACAACAAGAACAGAAGCATGTGAGAAGAACTTGAATTCAGATTTAATGCTTGAAAAGTTGGATGACTTAGAAGAAAGAAGAGAGGTTACACTTCAAAGAATGGAAAATTATCAAAGAAGATTGGCGAAAGAATATAATAAAAAAGTGAAATTGTGGAACTTTATGGAAGGACCATACGTTCTACGACAAATCCCGGAATACCAAAGGGATAAAAGAACAAGAAAGTTTGCACCTACATGGGGAGGACCTTATATTATACAAGATATTGCGGGACAAGGATCATACGATCTGTGGAATATGGATGGGGAAATTATACAACATCCTTGGAACGCACAATATCTCAAACCATATTATCCATGACCAGCAATGCAATTCTACAATAGTTTGCGCTCATGAAAGGTAAAGCAGATTAAATGCAATCTCTTTAGAAAGTCCAAATGAATATCTATGACTGTTGGATTTTTCGCTACAGAGATGCCTAACATGACATTAACTATTGTATCAGGTACTCTCCACTTCAGGAAGTGCTTACAACTAGCAATGCAATTATACAACAATTCGGCTTCATACTAGGTAAAACAGTTGAATGTAATCTCTCTAGAAAGTCCATGGAAATGTTTATGAGTGTATGACTACTAGGTCTTTCGCTACAGAGATGCCTAACATGACATTAATTGTTGTATCACTCTCCTTTTCAGGAGACACTCTAGGGACCGCATCCTAATTTCCTCCTAGTCAGAGATAAGTTAGATATGCGCTTCAACCCTCAATGTAACTCAAGGTACAATTTCCTTGCGGTTAATAAATTTACACTCATATAATGAACTAACAATTAATATATATATTCTTGAATTTTTTTGCAGGAATAAATATACAAAACAAAAATAAAAGTGCAAATACAATTTGGAAGTAAAGAAAAATAAAGCAACGTAAAAGAAAGCTAAGGAGCGGGAACATCAACTTTAAAAGGAGGATTATTCGGGACATCTTTGCGCTTGTAAATTTTAGGAAATCCATCAGCTTGTACTTGGTCAAGAGTATTGTTCACTGCTTTTGCAATTAAAACTCGAGTTTCGGCTTTTAACCATGAAATATAAGCTTTTCTCTTTTCAATTTCCATTTTGTACTGATTTACTTCGGTTTCGTAAGTTTGGACTTTTGTCTTCCAAAATTTTATCTTCCCTCTCTAAGTAGATAAGTCCCGGGCAAGGCTTTCATTCTTCGCAGCTTCATGTTTTAAGTTATCTTCAGCACCTTTAACTTTAGAAGATAAAAGCTCAAGTTGAGCGAGCGCTTCACTGGCCTTGGTAGAGGCAAGCTCTAGATGAGTTTGCGTTTCATTAACTTTGATAAAAGCTAGCTTCAACTTCTTATTGAGTTCTTCTATCCTAGTATTTACCGCACCAAGCTCTCCCTCAGCCTTAGCAGCTCTTGCGGCTGCATCCTTAAACTTTTCTTCAAAACCTGAAATAAAAGTAACGGGTTAATCAATGCGGGAATAATATTAAAATTTAAGCATGCGGTAAAATAGGATACCTCTTGCGAGGGATTCGAACTCTACTAATTCACGACGCGTTGCCTCTTTAGTAATATCAAGAAAATCATATTCTCCCGAAAGCTTGCTATAATTGGCATTGAGTTGTCCATGATGCTGCTGACACTGATTTAACTCTGCTTCGTTATCCCGCAGACGATTCAATTTAGATGTACACCTTGCCACTTCTTTGTGCAGGCGGAAAATGTCGCTCTCACGATGAAGAATAGAATCAGATAAATTATGGATCATAGCTTGAGCATCCGCAAGGGATTTTCCTTTAGCATAGCCTCTGAAGCTGAGTTGTCTCTGTCCTCAATGAGCTGCGCTATGTACGAAGAAAGCTGTGAATGATGATGCGATATGGAACGGGAAATTCCCGCAAGAATATTCTTTCGTTCCACACAAAGCCTGCGGTTTTCTTTTTCTAATTTATCAGATATTGCCCGTGCTTCAGAAACGCAATCTTTAGTCTACAATAAAGTAGCTTCAAACTCAGCTTTTTTGCGAATTTTCTCCCCAAATAGAAGCTGATGCTGCGATTCTAGTTCATCGTGCTTCCGTTTGACTAAATCATGACTAACAACAAGATCATTAAATTTTGTCTTGATCTCCACATTCTCATTATTAACTCTTATAACATGATCTCTCAACTGCGTAATTCTACGTTGCATCCTAGATACAAGTTCTGAATCCCCCGCTGATCCCATGAAGTAATTCAGAAGACAAGTAAAAAAAATTTAAGAAAAATTGACGAGATAGAAAGAATTAAACCTTGATTTTGAAGGTCAAGAAGTTGTTGATGAAGCATGTCATTCTCCCGCTTCAAGCCTGTAACCTCCTCTTTTACTGACCTAAATTGGGACTCCATCATCGCGGACCGTGCCTTATAGAATTTATGCGCTGTATGCAGCTTTTTGACCCCGCACAAGCTGCAAAGTACAGAATTAAAGCTATAAATAAAACTAAAAATCGGAAGAAATCAAAGAAGATAAAGACAATAAGAATACCTCAATAAGAGCTTGTTGCGGGAAAGAGTATACTTCTCCGTCCGCAAGCGCAATTATTCCGCAAGAGAAGAAGGTTCGTTAATGCGGAATGTGGGATCAACAGCTTCACCTTGATTTTTCAACCAAGCATCTCTAACCACTTCGTATGGTACTCCATGCACTTTCGCCAGCGTGAGACCGAAGTGCTATCTGATTTCACTGGTAAAGAATTGCTTGGAACAGATAAAAGATTCTTTGACATAAACCATTGGAAGGCTTCTTCTTCTTTTTCCAAGAGGTTTGAAGCGTCTGCAATTCCCTTCCATTTACTCGCTTGCGGGAACTCCATGTTTGGATGTACTGCATCATCAGCAGTCACACTCGCAGCATTAACCACAGCAGGTCCAGTTTCTGTCGTAGTATTTGTGGGCACATTACCCGCTGTATTAATGTCCGCAGACTCTTTTGCTTCCGCAACATGAGCTTGCGGATCCACTTCTGTTGAAGTAATTTTAGGATCAACTTGAGTGTGGCGATCCGCTTCATCAGTTGAATCATCTTCACTTGTGGCAGCTTCAAGTGGCTCATCAACGATCAAAGGAGAGAATTGAAGGAAAAAAAAAAAGATCGGGAACGACAGTTTGGTGCGAGAAATTGATGGCAGCATTTAAAATTTCTTCCGCAACACCAACTTGATCCGCAGACTCAAAGTTTGTTATTTGAAGAGGTATATTCTTCTCTTCATCTTGTATTTCTGGAACAGAGCTTCCTTCACCTCTCAAGATTGGACGACGAAGGGGAAAATCTCGAATTTCTCCCTCTTCCCTGTCCGTGGAAGCACGGGGTGCGCCCTTCACCTTCTTCCGACCCTATTAATGAACCGCAATAATTCATTAAATGAAATTCATAAGGATTATTAAAATTCTTCAGGTTAAAACAATACATTTCTGCAGGGGTTGCGGCCTTGCGCTTCACTCCCGTATCATCTTTTGCGCTTTCGTCAGCTTGCGGCTCAGTTTCCGGCTATAAAAAAGAAAGGAAATATTAACTACCAGAGAGAAACTCTAACCATTAAGCAATATATAAAGTACAGAAAGACAGAAACTTAACGTACCACAGTTATAAGTGCAAACTTGAAGTCAGTAAAATTTAGCCGCCAAGGGCAGTAACCATTGAAGCGGTAAGAAGACCGTAGACCATATTATCAGGAACGAACCCAAAGACCCATGTACCCTCAATGACTAGAGGGGTGCGGTACCATTTGTAGTCGTGATCCTCACAGATTCTTTCCCTTAGAGGAAGTACTGTCCCCGGAATGTACTTCAGCTTGGCGTTGTCAATTTCCGCTAGCAAGCGGAATCCCTCACCACCTTTGCGGCTTGGGCCAACGCTCCATTTCTTAAAATTCTTTGCGGCAATGTTGTCCGCGTAGGTAGCATGAAAGTTTTCCACCGTGTAATATTTACGGTCCGCAAGGTTTGGAACGTAACATGTAAAATTGGTTCTTCCCTGGCTTCGCATGCTACATTCATCTAGTATGCGCCACCAATTCCCATTATATTGAGTGATGGACCGCATTAAGCCTTGATGTTACGGCTGGCAAGAATTTCGAACTGAAAAGGATTCTCGCTGTGATACAAAGGAAGATGTAGACCCGCATCTAATGCTGCCGCAGGGATTAATAACTTGTTGTTACTGTATTTAAAACCTTCCATCATTTCCAGGGTAATTTCATCTTCAACAAAATCATAAAAGGAGACCTTGAATTGGCGAAGACCATGATTCCTTTTGAATTCCTCAAGGTTCACTGATTTAAAGCTACAGCTTTCATGAGCTCGTTTGTTCTTGGTAGCAGGATTGTTGACCGCAACACGGACACTTGCGGATTTTGTAGATCCAGAAGGGTGACTCTTCGATACAGGATAATGTGATGACTTCCTGACCAAAGGTTGTTCATCCTGATGAGAAGCATCACCAGTAAATTTCGTATTGTCCTTTCCAGCCATGATGAATTTCAATCTACACAGGAGAGTAAGGCACACTGCTCAAAATAGATAGCCTTGCTGCCTGACCGACACCAGGTTGCGGGAAAGTCTGACACAATAAAAAAGTAATGATGAGCGTTGATGCGTGAGGGACACGTATCAACTTCACAAGCAGCGGAACAAAAAGGACTAAAGCATGACGATTCACTTTTAAGAGCTACTTGTCAGACATGCTATGATTCAAATAAGACCGCAACATTCATCCCAATCCAAAAATAATAACTTAAATACAAGACCGCAGATGAGCTGCGGGATAACCAGTAAGAAATTACCCAAAACAAGCAGTAAGCATGCTAAGACTTGCGGGAATCATGACCAAGTCTTGCGGAAATTACAAATAAGATTTGCGGGATTATATTTCGCACCCGGGATGGATAAGAATAAATAGGTGGAAAGGTAGATTGGTGGGATCCATCAAACTTGCTATAAATACCAAGCTCATAAACAGGAAAAGGGACGGAAAAATTCGGAAGAAAAATTGGACTGAAGGCATTAAATCATAGGCAAGAGTTTAGGTATGAGACTTTGTGTAAACTTAGTTTGATTGATACTTGATTAATATGATCATGATTCATAGTATGTTTTTCTTCTGTAATGTTTAAGGATGAATAATAAAAATATAAATCTTTTACCCGTGGATGTAGACAATTAGTTTGTTGAACCACGTTAAATGTTTGAGTTAATTATTTTCTAGTTTTGATTGATTTCCGACTTTTAAAAGTTAACATAGGATGATTTTATAATATGGAATTAAATTGTTGTATGATTCAGATTATATTTGTTGTGATCAAATACCAGATTTTTAGTAATCACACTTACAGTGTGATGTTAAGGCATGTGAAGTTGAACTAGAAAAATTGAACGTGGAGATGATGGCATTCATATCCATAAGCAGTCCTCCAACCGTCCTCGCATGAATTTAAGCTAAAATGATACCAGGAAAACACTCTTTTTTGTTTCTGGCTTGCCTAAGCCACCACTTATTTATTGCAGATTTAAGTCGTTCGTCCATCGAATGGTAGGCTGACACGCAGCGCGAGCCATAGTCGATCTCAGTTTATGCCATGAATAGTGTTGGAAATGGTGAGACTTGAGAGGCTCACTAGACTAGAGTCGATAAAACTTACAAAAAGTGAAAAAATCTGTACCTAAATAAAGGACCTCAACACTACAAAAAAAGCATCCATCCTTTTAGCTCACGTGTGCTTAAACCAAATCCAGGTCCCACAAACTTGTCACTACGTCACTCTCAAAGAACTTTCTCTTCCTTCCCACAAATCAAATCTACTTGCTTATCATATGCATCCTTCCCCTCTTCCACTTTTAAGCTAAGACTCAAAGGAACAACGCAAGACAAAAGGCTTCCTCTTCTATACTTCATCTAGCTTCTTCTCTCTTTCTTTCAAGGAATCTCAAAAATGAGTGCCTTTTAACACTAATCACTGAAGTAGTCCAGAAGTAAGAGCTTCTCCCAAGAATTCTTTCTTCCCACTTTCAACCAAGGGCCAGGAACTATGAGTAATAATAGTCTTAACTTCCTTCATATCTTCTTTTCTCTGTTTTTCCTCTGTTTCTCATCGCATTTCTCTACAACCAAATCAGAGGAGCTTCAAATCTTACTCAAACTGAAATCATCTTTCGGAAAATCAAATGTTTTTGATTCATGGGTTTCTGATTCTTCTTCATCTTCTCCGTGTAATTTCAATGGAATTCATTGCAACTCCAACCAAAATGTCAAAGAAATTTCACTCCCCAATAACAAGCTAGTCGGTTCTCTCCCACTCGATTCCATCTGTCAGCTTCAGTTCCTCGAGAAACTCGATTTTGGTGTAAACTCATTGTCTGGTTCTGTTACTGAAGATCTGCAGAATTGTACTAAATTGAATTACTTAGATCTTTCTGGTAATTTATTTACTGGTTCATTTCCAGAATTCTCAACTCTTACGGAACTAACTTTCTTGAACTTGAATATGAGTGGATTCTCTGGTTCATTTCCATGGTCTTCTCTAAACAACTTGACTAACCTCGAGTTCTTAAGCGTCGGTGATAATCTTTTCGATACAGCTCCGTTTCCGGTCGAAGTATTGAATCTTAGGAAACTTTACTGGTTATATTTAACAAATACTAGTATAGAAGGAAGAATTCCGGCTGAAATCGGAACTCTTGTGGAATTGAAGAATTTGGAACTTTCGTATAATAATTTATACGGACAAATTCCAGCTGAGATAGGGAATTTGAAGAACTTATGGCAACTTGAACTTTTTGCTAATAATCTGAACGGAAGCTTACCATTAAGCTTTAGAAATCTAACTAATCTCGAGAAATTCGACGCTTCGGCGAATAAACTGGAAGGTGATCTTTCGGAACTGAAGTATCTGAATAAACTAGTCAGTTTACAATTGTTTGAGAACAATTTTTCAGGTGAAATTCCGGAAGAATTTGGTGATTTCAGGTATTTGGTAAATCTATCTCTTTATACAAATAAATTCACGGGTACTTTACCGCAAAGTCTTGGTTCTTGGTCTGATTTTGATTTCATTGATGCATCTGATAATTCATTTAGTGGTCCAATCCCACCAAATATGTGTAAGAATGGTAAAATGACAGCATTACTTATGCTTCAAAATAATTTCAGTGGTGGAATTCCTGATACCTACGCTTCTTGTACTTTAATGAATCGATTTCGTGTAAGTAATAATTCACTTACCGGTGTGATTCCAGCTGGATTTTGGGGATTACCGAATTTGGATTTCCTTGATCTTGCTATGAATCAGTTCCAAGGTCCGGTTACACGTGATATCGGTAACGCGAAATTACTCACTCAGTTGATTCTCAAAAACAATAGATTTTCTGGAGAATTACCTTCAGAAATCACGAATCTTTCGTTGTTAGGAGTATTGGATATAAGCTTCAATGAATTCGAAGGTGAAATACCGTCTAGTATCGGAGAGCTAAAGGAACTTGCTACTTTGTATTTACAAGAAAATATGATTTCCGGTGGAATTCCAAGTTCGATGGGTTCTTGTCGATCACTTAACTATATTGATATGGCGGGAAATTCTCTTTCTGGTGAAATTCCGTCGAGTTTGGGTTCATTACCTTCATTATATTCCTTAAATCTTTCGGGAAACAAGCTTTCTGGAGAAATTCCGTTCAGTTTATCATCATTGAAATTCAGTGTTTTTGACGTATCGAATAATTTATTATCTGGTTTAATACCCAAAGGTCTCTCTATTGAAGCATTCAAAGGAAGTTATTCTGGTAACCCGAATCTATGCAGTTCAGATGCTGATTTCTTAAGGCCATGTTCTTCGGGTTCTGGCTCTTCGACACAAACCCGAACAATCATAGCTTGTTTCCTTGCTGGGATCACTGTGCTACTTGTCTCCCTGGCTTGTTTCATCTTCGTTAAAAGAAGGTCGGGTAAAAATGATGATCGTTCGTTGAAATCAGATTCCTGGGACTTAAAATCGTTCCACGTGTTAACGTTTACGGAGCAAGAAGTCTTGAAATGTATAAAACAAGAGAATGTGATCGGGAAAGGTGGGTCTGGGAACGTTTATAAAGTCTCATTGGACAACGGCAACATCGAACTCGCTGTGAAACATATTTGGAAAGCAGATTCCATCGGTGGTCGAAAAAGTAGTACTTCAATGTTAATGAAACGGTCAGGAAATATGCCAGAATTCGATGCAGAAGTAGCAACCTTGAGTTCAATACGACACATAAATGTTGTGAAATTGTACTGTAGTATTACTAGTGAGGATTCAAGTCTTTTAGTGTATGAATATCTACCTAATGGAAGTTTATGGGATCGATTACATACGTGCCGAAAGATGGAACTTGATTGGGAAACAAGGTATGATATTGCGATTGGTGCTGCGAAAGGCTTAGAGTACTTGCATCACGGTTGTGATAGACCTGTTTTACATCGAGATGTTAAGTCAAGTAATATCCTTCTGGACGAGTTTTTTAAGCCTCGAATTGCTGATTTTGGGTTGGCGAAAATCGTTCAGACTAATACTCCCAAGGATTCTACTCATGTCATAGCCGGAACCCATGGATATATTGCTCCAGGTAACTTCTTTTAGTTTCACAACTTTACATATTTTTGCACCATACTTGTCCTTCAACATGTTTTACCCATGAATCATGATTGAGTAGATCTTCGATTTTACAGAGTTTGAGCACAAAGTTTTGGTCCATGTTTTATGCAATACGGTCTTTCCGAGTCTACCCGGTTTTAGTGAGCTGCTACTTCTTTTTTCTTTTCTTGTTGTAGCATAATCATGAGAATACTAAAGAACAGTTTTTTTAGTCCTGTTTGAGAGATTAGGTAAATAATTTTCTCCAATTTGGTTTCTCTCGTTTGGATTTTCCTTAAACTTTCCAATTATTACTTGTATAATTCTAACACGCTCCAACTGATTTGTTGCACCTAGGCTTAAGACATTTTTTTAATTCAATTTCCTCCCCCAAAATCCTTATATTTAGTGATCTAAAATCTGATAAACTTCAAAAAAAATAATAATAGAAGTATAAGAGGTAAGACAATCTTTTAGAATCTTTGTTTCCAAACAAAATAGCATTCAGAAAACAACAACTCACGGCATTTCATTTTTGTTTCCTATTCATTTTTTGTCTTCCTGTATGATCTATTCACAATTATCTCAAAATTTGTCCGGCCTATGAATTTTCTTCCCAACGCAATGAATCCGTCCTTGCCAAAAAGATGTCAATTTTTCCGGCAAAATGACAAATATGGCGTGATTGGTCCTAGTAGTTTTTGTTATTTTGCAGACGACTTCATTGAGTATTGACTTTATGTGTATACATGTGCTCAGAATATGCATACACGTACGAAGTGAACGAGAAGAGTGATGTATACAGCTTTGGAGTAGTATTAATGGAACTGGTAACTGGGAAAAGACCTATCGAGCCAGAATATGGAGACAACAAAGATATTGTTTACTGGATATCAAATAAAATGACTAGTAAAGAAAGTGTGATGGATGTTGTAGATTCAAGTATTCCGGATCCTCTTAGAGAAGATGCAGTCAAAGTTTTGAGAATTGCTGTTTTATGTACTGCTAGACTTCCTTCATTGAGACCTTCTATGAGAACTGTTGTTCAAATGCTCGAGGATGTTGAACCGCCTTGCAGATTGGTGAGTATCAAAATCGGTAAAGACATCGATACTGATTCAATCAAGAAAGAGAGCTTATTTTAGTTTGAAGATCAAAAGCTCACAGCATTGTCAATTAGAGGAATGGGGGTCGGGAATTAGACTATCAAAGAAGATCGTCGAGAAGATGAGGGAATGTTGCTTGAAATGGTCCCTTTTTGTATCATAGTAAAATTGTATTGTAATCACACTAGGTTTGAGTTATGTAATATGTAAGTAAGCTTTTTGTCGCGTTAATGCAATAATGAGATGAAATCCTTAAGCAGTCTTTTGCCACTCCCAAACTATTTCTCGCCGAGGTACGTTGGTAGAGAATGATGGCAAACATACTTCTCAAAAATGGCTTAGGAGCGCATTTATTCAATCAAATTGTACTTGAGCTTTCTTTTAAAAGAAATTCGTTAAATCAAATCGATCTAAGGGCTAAAAAAGAAGGTTCAACCACTGGACTAAGTATTGGTAGAGAATTGTGAGCAAAGACAAGAGTTATTTGTTGAGAAAAGAAGTTGAAAGGTAAGCAAACAACAATGAACAAATTCCACTCCACTATTCATGTCTTAGTCATATTGCCAAAGATCGAGTGAATCTCAAGTTTACTTCTATAAGCAATGAACCTTATCTTGATGAAGTCACTGCCACTTGTGCTAATAAGTTGATTGGTTTTAAGTTGTGGTAGTTATTTGATTTCCTGTAGTTGTTTGAATAAGACTTGCATTATTTCTTTACCTTTCATAAAGGGTGTGTAGAATTTGAGTAAACAGGCAAAGAAAAGGAGAAGAGTCGTCGGTGTGTACAGTTTTCTGATGGCTGAATAATGAAACTCGAAAATGACTCGTAAAGACCGAACAAAAGAAAACAAAGTTATGATTGTGCATTTGATAACAAACGAGTATAGGGATCACAAAAAAAAAAGTGTTAAACTTGGGATTCAACCATGGAAGAACCTATTAAGAAGGTGGAGTGAAAGTGTTCAAAAACTGTTGCTAACCATGTACTGCCAAGGCTCCAACATTATAAGTTTATTTACAACCTTACGCTTCCATTTGAGATTTTGGCCGGACACTTTTGAGTCAGATCGTCTGGTAACTACTTCGCCAATCAAATGAATATGTGAAGTAGGAATGTGCATATAAATGGATTCCATTTCGCCATAGTTAAAACACCAGTTACAACAGCAAACCATCTCCACTCAGGTTGAGTTGGACACATCATATTTTTCTAGATTATATCTTTACTTTTAATGTATTTTTATTTTATGAGAATTTTTTAAAACATTCTCCACTGAATTCTGAATTCTTGATGAGAATGTTAAAATGTTTTTGGGATAATTAGAAAAATATCCCAAAAATGTATGTCCCTTCGGAAAAATGTTCTGTAAAAAAAATTTATGAAAAAATGCTCTACCGTTACATTTTTCATCCAAGTAGCGTTAAATGGTCAAACAGTGCACACTTGACCTTATACATGTGTGGACCTTAAGACGAGATTATCCTTTAGCCGTCCAAATCTAACTCTAGGAGACGTGACGAAATCCAAAATAAGAGTAATCTCGTCTTAAGGCCTACGCATGTATGAGGTCAAGTGTGCACTGTTTGACCATTTAACACTATTTGGATGAAAAATGTAATGATAGGACATTTTTCCATAAAAAAAATTTACGAGGCATTTTCCCGATAGGATATATATTATTAGGGTATTTTCTCAATTTCCCAATATTTTTAGTGTGCATTGAATAGGATTATTATGTATTCGTTGAAATCATCTTCTTCTTTCAAATAATGGAGATATGAATGGATAAACAAATTGTTGACACAATTTTGCTAACAGTATTTTTGATTTTTCTTCTCTCTTTTAAGATTATAATATCAGTCTTTGGCTAGTGTAGTGAACATAATATCCAGCTAGGGGGTCTGTTTTTTAGTGTATCAACTGTTAAAGAATCACTTCATTGCCTGCTTGCCTCGTGGTCACATGGAGAGCCCCTTTTAGTAAATGATGTCATGCTTAAGCGACAAACTACTTAACATTTTATTAGTATAAGATGATTCTGAAATTTAACCTCATTAGGGTATAATAGTTGTTTAATGAGTTATTAAAAATTGATCTTTTTGCTAACACAAGGTGGATTTTATTGTCTCATTTTACTTTAAAGCTGTAAGTGTCTCGTAAAGGATAGAAAGAAAGAGGATTAAAGAACATGGGATGACAATTCTTGCTGCCTGGAGTGTACAAAGAACAAACAATAACTCATAAAAAAGTGTTTATTCTAATGGGTCAAAATCTACTTCACAGGAATCCCCTCTCCATATCGCAATCGGGAAGGCTATATGTAACACGAGAGTCCCGTGTGTAAGTACGTACATATATGACGTCTTTTGATACAATACCGGACACATTTTCTTGCCACTGCCAACCTGATCGGAAAACATACTTGGATGCTAAGTTATGTGATTAATGATAGCAATGTGAGAGTCGTGAGACTAATTATTCTTCACATAAACAAATGAAGCAAGGGATGCTAGCTATCTGTTTTCCAATCTAAGCAATGCGGCAAGCCGGCAACGCTAGTAGCACTCAAGATCAAGTTATGACAATACGGAAACTTCGACAAAATGAAAGACATGTACAGTGGAATTTCAATTGTTTGATCCTAAATCATGATTACCGAAGCAAGTATGAGAAAAGGATTATCGCGTCGAGACTAGGACGTACTAGAGATTTTTATAATTCTAATACTTAGGTGGAAGTTGATCCTTTCTTTGTTAAGTTGGAAAAAAAATATAGATATATTAAAGTCTATGATTCTAGGTAACCTCGATAATCGGTTTGTAAGATTAGGATTATTCAAGGCTTATAAAGTATAGGATATTAAGTTGTTCATGCAAGATAAGATTAATTTCATCACGCCCCTTTATAAATAGTTTCGTGAGGTCTAATACGTGGACATAAAATCGTATGATGAGGAATAGATGATGTCATATAAGACTCATCACGAATTTTCTGCTCTAAAACCATATTGAAGTCCATGGGCCTAACTAATTTCGAAAACCGGCTTAAACCGCCTTGCATGGGCCTAATTCCCATTGAAAACCGACTTGTAAGGTTATGTTTGCCCAATACTATTAACCGTTGGATCCTAAATTGTCCATACAATGTGGGACTAATCTCAACACGCCCCCTCATGTGTATTCTAGTTGAGTCTAACACGTGGATATTTAATCGGGTGACGCGGAGTAGAGGTGCGATCAAATGACTCGTCACAACTTTTCGCGCTCTAATACCATATTGAAGTCCATGGGCTTAACTAACCTTGAAAACCGGCTTTCAAGGTTAGGGATGCCAAAGGGTTATAAAAGCAGAATCTTAAGTTACATATACAACGTGGGAGTAATTAGACCAAACCCTATGCACCTCACAAATGAGATATCTGGTCACTTTGAGCCACTATGGACCTATCAAATGGACAAAATGACCTTTCAAATGCTCTAATTTGGAGGTTTGAACTGCGCGTCAGAGTCTTTGTCGTTCGACAAAGACTCTATCGCTTGACAAAGTCTAATCCGCTAGCGACATAGTCTCTATTGCTGCAGTGGAGACTATGTCGCCAACGACTAACTTATTGCCACCTATAAATTCACCATTTTCAACCTAAATTCTTACGCCAAAATGTTTACTCAAAAAATTTCTACTTTCTCTACTTTCTACTCTAAATTTTCTACAATTTTTTTTTCCAAATGGCACAAATTGCAAAACTTGATTTGGCAACACAACTAGATTTTTTTGGAGTCATTCTTGAAGCCGCTTTAGTAAGATATGAGATGGTTATAAGAAAATAGAGAATGAAAAAAGAGGTCTTCAAGTTTTAGATGTTAACCGAGTCGCACTTAAAAGAAAAAGAAAAGTTCAAGGCAACAAAATTGAGGGCAAAGAAAATTTGAAACTTAGTTGTAGTACTTCTCGCAAAAATAAGGGAAAATCTTCTCAAGAGCGCATTGAATGGAAGATATGTCAAATGAAGACAAACATGAGGCCCAAGATTATCAGAGATTTTTACTAAAGTATTTAGATTTTTAATGGCCTAGTTTATATCTTGTAAGAGAGCGTAGTATAATAGTAAATTAATGTAACGGAGATTATTTTTTTAGTTATTTAAATCAAATTATTAATCAAACTATTCAATCAAATTAACTTCTTATTTCTACTTTTTACCAAATGTAATTTCTTTTAACATTCGCACATATAAATTCATTAACATAATTAAATAAAAAAGAATAGTTTTTGATTTAATTAAAGCATAAAATTAAACTTACATATTATTTCTTGGTTGATTTCCTGGTTGAAAAAAGATCCAGTTTTCATCTTCGGGGTAGGCCCCTTATGCTAACATGGATGTTATAGTAGCTTCAGGAGGTTGAGTTTCGTCACCATAACTTGCAAAAGGAATTGAATGAACCTGGGAACTAGATTCCCTAACTTCTTGAACGGGTCGATATCCTGAGAAGCCTCCTACTCTTAGAGTCGGGATATAAAGATTCGATTACTCCCTGGAGTCGTCAAATCCAATTATCCGGCATCAGATGTCATAAAAGTTTCTCGAACGTTCTTTGGTGTGTCAGCACTTCTCTGAGTGCTTTTACGACTTTGAGGACTTGGTTGACCTAGACTGGATTCATCTGGAATATCAAGACTCAATGTGTTCGTCATTTGGGTCAGCTGCCCCAAGTAGTAATTGATAGGCAGTAATAATCGTTTAACCTTTCCCGCAAATGTTGTTCTGTATCTTGTACCCCCCCCAACTCCACCCCCACCCACCCAATATGGATATGGTCGTTCCATAGATTG
Organism: Papaver californicum; assembly: GCA_023531435.1. Lineage (NCBI taxonomy): Eukaryota > Viridiplantae > Streptophyta > Magnoliopsida > Ranunculales > Papaveraceae > Papaver > Papaver californicum. The sequence continues at coordinate 5,927,947 of JAJJMC010014687.1, forward strand.
AGAAGTAATTGGAATAGTGATACGCTCCCCTTGTAGATCAATACTCGGCACCTACCAGTCAAATGGTGGTATATCTGAAAAAAAGATGAACATCCCTTGTCCACTGGGATAAAAAAGGAAACGGGCGTTGATGGTGTTGGTTGGGATAGAAGAAACATGGAATCAAGTGGAAATCTACTTAGAGCTGGCACATCCATCACTCCCACATGTTGCGGCTTCATTAAAATGTTAGGCTTGAAAATCTTGCTGAACCAATTGTCATAATCATGTTCGTTAATAGGGGCCACAACCAAGTCATCAACATGTTCCCATTCTTGACCATGTTGCATCAACATATAGTAATCCTCAAAGGAAATCTCCCCGCTTGGAAGTGGGTTGATTGCTTTTACTGTTCTCGTTGAAGCTGCAGAAGGTGTCTTTCCTCCAAAGTACCAAACACCTTTCCCGAGTTGAAAACTGAAAAATACCGATAGACGTAAAATCAACTGTATCATCCTTTGAACAGATTCACTTTGGTACTCTGGATGATCCGCATACGATTTAGGAATAAATTTTTGCCTTGTTCTACACAACTGTTCAATCCTTTGAGACAACTCAGAGTATTGACCGTCATCGAGCAGATTAGGGACACAGTTTTCGAATCGGTACTTCCGTATAATTGGAAAAACAATATCATGTTGTACAAAAGCAGGTTCACCAACACAGAAGTAAGTATACCACCAATACTGTGAAAACATTGAAAAAATTAATTAGTTAGTAATTTAAAATTAAAAAATAAATAGCTTTTTACCTTAAGGATTCCCCCACAACCATAGTTATTAAAGTCGTACGAGTCACGATTCGACTCAGAAATTCAGAAATCGAGTTGAATCGCAGTATGGAATCGCATCATTTTAGAATAGGAAAAATTCCTTGTAAATATGCAATTCTTGGCTGTTGTTTGACCTCGAACGAGTCAACTTACCAAAAATACTAACTTAAAATAAAAATAGAAGCCATCAGCATTCAAACCTCTCACCTATAGTTACTATGTTGGGAGTCAAACCATTTGGCTGCTCTGACATTTTGATAATAATATACCTACGAAATAGTTTATACTGATTTACATACTTGATCTCAACTTATATTTCTTACAAATTATTGTTCATATATACATATTTATATTTTTAATTTTTAAGTTATATATAAAAAAATGACAATGAATCTGCGATTCACGACTAAATATACGGTTCGATCCTTAAAATTGAAAAATGATTCCCTTCGCGACCAACAATTTCACAACCTTGCCGAAAACAACTCAAATTTGGTTTGGAGGCTGAACAACCACTGAGGCATATGTACAACTAAGATAAAATTGCAGACCCCCAATCATACCTTGGAGATAACTCTAAATTGTCAACTGCTTCGTAAAAGCCAATAGGTGTTACTGAGCTAGCATTTGGAAAAAGACATTGTCCTAGCACATATAACACAAACAATCTTTCGAGCTCAATAAATGCTCACTCTTCTCATATTCAGGATCCTCCCGTATTTTCTGTCTATAGCGTTTTAAGAAAGCTTTTAACCCAGATACTCTGATTCCACCAGCGTGGATAACTTTGTATTTATTATTTCCTTTCTCATCAGCACAACACAATACAAGGCATTGTTGTCATCTATTTTTGCTTGCCACTTATGTTGGTCATATGGAACCATATCTCCCCCGTATAGTATTCCTGTGAACAAATAAATATCTAACGGCGTAACTAGTACAAACAACATTTTAAAATTAAATTTCGGTTATAAATCTTAAGGTTTGCATAATCTAAAGTTTACATAACCTAGCATGTTTGCATATATGTAACCAAAAATAAAAATACAAAAAATTAATTAGAGAACAAACAAACTTACTGCATCCGAAATCCTTAAAATAGAACGTAATCTTCCACCAACGTTCTAATAATACTTGAACAACGACAGTCATATGGTTCTTATTTTTTAACTGCACAATGGAGCCACTCATATGTTGTTTTAGTTTCAGTACACCCACCTTTTAGCCTGGTAAACTGACTTCTCTATTGATGGCCTGATATATGGTCATCCACTACACCAGTGCCCGCAAGTTGTCTAACTTGTTGGAACCCCTCCTCTCTATCCTGATCCCAGTTCACTCCACTCTTTGGGCTGCTTGATGGATGTTTTATGTTTCTTTTATACCTTACACTCAATGTAGCAAAAGATTTTTTTTTGCAATACAAACTTTTTAAAAAAAATTACTCTAAATGATTTTGGTTACTTAATTGGATGTGAAAGTTTGAATGAGAGGCTCTCTATTTATAAGCGGTAGAAAATTGGTCGCGGATTATGGAAACTATATCGAGCGACGAAGTCTTTGTCACCTAATCGCTTACCACTTCTCCTGTAGTGGCACTGATAAATACTTAATTTATATATTTTTATTGTCACATTTTGTATGTGTTAGGGTTTGTGTTTATACTTATTTTATTATTTTTGTATTTTTATAAGTTAGGGGTCATGTTTATACTTATTTTGTTATTTTTGTATTTTTATAGGTTATATACTTAAAACTCGATGTTTCACTAAATGGATTAAATTGGTGTGAAATTAGTAGAGCCAAGGCTGGTGGAAATCGAGACGTGGCAAGAGGTGGCGCGGAAAGAATAAAAAGTGGGAAACTTTCTTTTAGTTTAACCTAAACCAATAAAGTGAATGAGGCGTGAATAATGGCATGGCTGGTTAACTAGTGAGTAGTCTGAGTCGTCTGACAACTAAACTAATAAAGTGGAAATGGGGCTTGACATTTGGGTGGACATTGAATGGGCTGTTGGGTGTATAAGAAAAGTTCACAAGAGAATAATAAAAAGAAAGTGAAAAGTTGAAGAGGGGGCTCTCGGTTCTTGCGGTTGTGGTAGAAAGTTTGGAAAAACTATAAAAGAAGAGGGGGAGATACGGAAGTTGGGGGACAGGTCTGACAGGTGATTTGAAAAGGACGAGGTTAAATTGGGCATAAGAGAGAAGAGAGTAGGCTGGGTCTGGGGAGTTGGTTTTGGCGGCGACAGACGGAGGAGAAGGGTATGGGGTTTTGTGCGCCGTAAGGGAGAGGCAGATTTCTTGGAGTTTCTGTACAGTAAAAAGAGGAGAAGAAGATATTCCACTGCGGTAACGCGTATCGACCATGTCTAATTTTTTTTTAAAATTTTTTTTTATAGGTTATCAGAAATTCATAACCATATTTTGATGATTTTTATAACTATGGTTTTATGTTGAAACCATTTAGAGTTTAAGGCTATATTGAATTGATTTACACAAAAATAGATTATTATGAATTAAATAGATTAGTTCTTGATTTTTGTTTATTGATTTAATGATAATATGAGTTGCTGCTTCACCGGTGCTGTACAATACAGTAACCTCTGCGCATAATTGATTGGATCATTTTTATTATTATTTGATATTTCATGTTATGGTTAGAATTGCAAATACTATTTGTGAGCCAATATTTAGTTTCGTATTATTTTCTTGCTAATACAATTTGATAGTGCATGCTTTGGTTTAGTCTTTTGATGTGTCATGCTTAGGGTGTCCCAGTGATATTTGCGACTCTAATACGTATAATAGGTGATGTCCATAGAACGAATAATAGACAAATATTCAGGAGTCATGTTTCGTTTCAGTAATTGAATATAAATAGTGGTGGATGATATAAACACTGGTTACCGAATCTCCCATTTCATTTACTTTAATAGTTCAGTTTAAATTTGTTTATTTCATTCGCATCTAAAAAATCCAAAAACATTTTTTCAGGTTAGTATATTAGAGATATTGATTACAGTATTTTTCCGCTCTCTGTGGGTTCGACCCGTATTTACCGCTTCTACAATGTAGACGCCGTGCGGTTGCGGTTATTATTAAATAGGTTTCTCAGAACCCTATCAGGCGCGTTCTGTTCGTCCATCCACCTGACTGGACAAACTAACACATTTGATATGGGTGGATAAGACTTAGCATCAGCTGGAAAGAATAGAGGTTACTTTGGAGTAGCAAAAAACAAAACGGAAATCAAGGTGAAGTCGTATTTGCCCCGTTGAGAAGTTAATCTGACTTGAAAACTTATTGTAAGAAGGGGTAACAGAACCTTCCTGGTCACCTAGTCAAGCAAATGATCCAAACTAAATAAAACACACTCCAGAATATATCACCAAGATCCAGCTACCTGAGTGGCTGTGATGGTGTACAAGTACAACCACAAAAAAGTGAAGGGTCGAGACCTTGTACCAGCACCGCAGCACAACAATAGGCTAATATTATCTTTTAAGGCCATGTCGAACGTGGGAAACATGAAATCTTTTTGAATCACTATGGAATCAAATCGAAAAATCTTTTCCATTTTGATCATTATTTTTTCTAATTGAATTAATCCTCTTAACATCAGATGTGTCAAGTGTTTTCTCATAGATGGAAAGCAAGTTGGAAAAATTAAATATTATGGAGAGATCATGATTTAGTTTGACGATCGAAACATTAAAACTGGTCGCAAGATCATCGGTCAACAAAAGTGATTTTATAATAAAAAACTGAAAGAAAGAAAAAATAGAATAATGAAAAGCCATACATGATCCGTCAACAAAAGTGATTTTAGTGTTTAGGATTATTTTGGATGTGTATTTCTCCTTTGATATCCATTTTTTCTGTTTTTTCAAATTTCGTGTAACGTATATGTTGTTTGTATTATAATTGTTGGATATAGGTTTGATCGGTGGAAGAGTTTTAGTTTTCTTAAACTCAAACATAGTCGGCTAATAAGAGTTGAAATAAGCTCAACTAAGTCGGTCAATAAGAGTTGGATAACTCTTATGTGTTTTCTTATTCCTAAAGTCTAGGAAACTTGGTAATTAAGTTAAAAAACCCTATTCTTGAAGAATAAGTAAAGTGCCCTACCTATGTGCTTATAAATAGATAAGTAGAAAACACTTGAAAATTACACCAAAAATTCTTCTTCTCTTCTTGGGTTTTATATGTTTTCTCCCTCTACGATAATATATAAAATCTCTTATTTTTCCCGAGGATTCAACCTCGTTAAATTCTTGTTCTCGTTTATGTTCTTTGCAATTATTTAGAATACTATTGTGTAGCAGTGCAAATCGCTTCCGTAGTTTTTAACGCAACAACTGGTATGAAGAGCTCAAGTTACGTTCTTGGAATTTTGGGTATTCGTAATATTGCATTGCAGGTATTTTTCTTAAATTGTTTGAGTTAATTCTGATATCCAAGTTTAAGTTTTTTATCTTTGTTTTATTATATATGAACAATGATTGATTCGGAACCAGAGGATACGATAGAAACATCAATATCGAAAAATAAAGATAAAGAGACAAAAGAAGAAATACTTCACTCTCATAGATCACAACTCAAGGTTGAAAAGTTCACCAGAACCAATAATTTTGGTTTATGGAGAACATATGTAATGGATGCACTTGTTCATCTTGACCTAAATGAAGCTCTAAAAGGTCGTCCAGACGAGATGACTGACAAACAATGGAACAAGATGAATAAATTATGTCTTGTTTCTACTCGTGGGTGCTTAGCAACGACGGTAAGAGTTAATTATCAGCACGAGACTTCAGCTAAGGAGCTTTGGGAAAATCTAGAAAAGGAATACTTAGTGAAGAACGTGGCGAATAGGATACAAAAAATTTGTATAAATATAACGCGAAGAAGGGTGCAACTCTGACTGAGCACCTAGATTCGTTTAATAAAATTCTTGCTGACTTGGTTAACTATGATGAGATTGTTAGAGACGAGGAACAGGCGTTGTATCTGGTGAATTATCTTCATGATAGGTATAAGCCCGTGGTTAAGGCATTAATGCACGGAAAGGCGAAGCTGACATACGAAGAGGTAACTACAGCATTATGTAGTGAAGAGTTCAGGAAGATGGATCGTGAAAACCTTGCAAACAAAGCTGACGGAGACGTGCTTATTGCAAGAGGTCGCTCGACGGACAAGAAGAAAAAAAAAATGGTGATCTTGGCAAAGGTAGAGGGCGTTCTAAGTCAAGAATGCGTCTGCAGAAAGATGAATGTGCATGGTGTCATGACTTTGGTCATTAGGCTAAGGATTGTACCAAGCGTAAGGAAAGAGAGAACAACAAGACCGAGGTGAACATTATGAAGGCAAGTGAAGATTCGGATGAAGCTTTAGATTTCTCACTGACTGTGACACCATCAGCTTGTATCGTAACTGACGGTACATGGGTATTAGATTCTGGTGCTACTTATCATATATGTCCTCATCGGGACTGGTTCTCAAACTTTGAGAAGTTTGATGGAGAAGTACATATGGAGACTAATACGACATTTACGGTAGTTGGGATTGATAGTGTTCGAATCAAGATACATGATGGTATGGTTAGAGAGTTGAAGGAAGTAAGGTGTGTACCTGTTGTGAAGAAGAACCTGATTTCACTCGGAACTTTGGAAGCTAAGTGCTACAAGCTAGTAGCAGAGAATGGCATTCTAAAGGTAATCTCTGGAGCTATGGTAATCATGAAGGGAACACGACATCATAACTTGTACTACTTAATTGGAAGTACGATAACTGGAGATGTGTCTATTTCTGAACATATCGAGACTGCATCTATGGAGACCACGAAGTTATGGCATATGCGGCTTGCCCATCCAGATGAGAAGTCGTTACATTCTTTAATTCGACAAGATTGTTGAAAGGTGCTATTGGATGCAAATTAGCATTTTGTGAAAATTTTGTTAAGGACAAGAAAACAAGAAAAAGCTTTGGCACAACAATCCACAACACTAGTGGCGTTCTTGACTATATTCATTCAGATATTTTGGGTCCCTCCAAGAATGCATCATTGGGAAGGAAACATTGGGTCGCATTGTTTATTGATGACTATTCTAGGAGCGTATGGGTGTACACCATGAGGCATAAAAGTGATATCCTAGAAGTCTTTATAAGGTGGAAAAAGGCAATTGAGACTCAAACTGGCAGAAAGATTAAGGTACTACGTTCGGAAAATGGTGGTGAGTACAAAAGTAATATATTCTTGCAAGTATGTCAGGATGAGGGAATACAAAGGCACTTCACAGTTAAGAAGATACCACAACAAAATGGGGTAGCTGAATGCATGAATCGTACTTTGCTAGAGAAGGTACGATGTACATTATCTAATGCTGGATTAGGTAAAACGTTTTGGGATGAGGCAATTACATATGTGTGCTTCCTCATTAATAGGTTTCTATCAGTTGTATTAGAAGGTAAAACTCCAATGGAGAAATGGTATGGTAAGCTAGCTTATGACTATAACTCAATCTGTATCTTTGGTTGTCCTACTTGGTATCATGTTAGTGAAAACAATCTTGATAGTCATGTTGTTAAAGGAATCTTTATTGGTATGAAAAAAGGAGTGAAGGGGTTCAAAATTTGGAATCCAGTAGAGAAGAAGATAGTCATGAGTAGAGACGTTACATTTGATAAAAACGTCTATGGTGAAGTCATGGGGTTCTCGGCAGGTGGAGAAAACTACCAGTACTAGTGAGCCTTTGCAGAAGGTGGAGATTGATGTAGCTCCACCACTTCCATCTAAGTCTATATCTTTTATGTCTATTGCCGAAGGCGTGGAATCTACAAAGGAATTAAATACTAAAGTTCCAACTGATAATGACGTTGTTAATGAAGAAGAACACGAAACAGTAGAAGATACAGAATCTACGGTCACTGAGACCATAGAAACCAGCAAACCGAGAAGACAAACCAGGAAACCTGGTTGGATGGATGATTTTATAGCTTATGCATTACCAGTTGTTGAAGAAAGTACTCCTGATACCTATTTTGAAGCTATACACGCGTAGAGCGTAAAGAATGGGAAAATACAATGCAAGATGAGATGGAGTCTCTTCACAAGATGACACATGGGTTCTTACAAAGCTTCCGAACGGTAAGAAATCCATTGGGTGTAAATGGGTATTTGCTAAGAAGGAAGGATTTCAAGAGAATCAAGTTCGCTACAAGGCAAGGTTAGTTGCAAAAGGTTATGCCCAAATAGAAGGGATTGACTACAATGAGGTGTTTTCTCCAGTTGTGAAGCACTCGTCAATCCGAATTTTATTGGCCTTTGTAGCACCGTATGATTTAGACCTAGTTCAGTTAGATGTCAAGACGGCGTTCTTGCATGATGATCTAGAAGAAGAGATCTTTATGACTCATCCGAGTGGGTTCGAGGTTGATGGAAAAGAAGATTGTGTATGTAAGCAGAAAAGATCGTTGTATGTGCTGAAACAGTCTCCAAGACAGTGGTACAAGCGATTTGATCGGTTTATGATTGGACAAACATACACAAGGAGTCACTATGACCATTTTGTATACTTCAAAAAGTTACATGATGGGTCTTTCATGTATTTTCTCTTGTATGTCGATGATATGCTGATAGCATCGAATAACAACAAAGAGATTGATAATTTGAAGCTCAAATTGTCAACTGGGTTTGAGATGAAAGATTTTGGAAAAGCTAAGAAGATTCTTGGTATGGAGATTCAGCGTGATAGAAAGAAGGGTAAAGTTTGTTTGTCTCAAAAGGAATATTTGAAGAAAATGTTACGGAAATTAGTGTCGGCGAAGGAACTAAGTCTGCAAGTACTCCCCTTGCTCCTCACTTTAAGTTGAATGCTGATATATCTCCAACAACTGAAGAAGAGCTTGAGTATATGGCCCAATGTTCCATATGCTAATGTTGTTGGTAGCTTGATGCGATGGTATGTACGAGGCCTGATATTTCACATGTAGTAAGTATGATCAGCCGTTATATGCATAATCCTGGTAAGGGACATTGGCAAGCTGTGAAACGGATTTTGAGGTACCTTTATAGTACAATTGATGTTGGCTTGGAGTTTGTGAAGGAAGAAAGTAACAATCATTTGTGTGTTGGTTATGTAGATTCTGACTCTGTTGGTGATTTGGACAAGAGACGTTCAACCACGGGGTATGTATTTACTTTGGCAGGAACACCAGTTAGTTGGAGATCAAATTTATAATCTACTGTGGCTCTTTCAACTATTGAAGCAGAGTATATGGCAGTGACAAAGGCATTTAAGGAGGTTATATGGTTACATGGTTTGCTAGATGACTTGGGTGTTGTGCAAGAATAGCTGCATGTGCATTGTGATAGTCTTAGTGCAATTTACTTGGCTAAGAATCAAGTGCATCATGCGAGAACCAAACATATAGATGTGTGATTTCACTTTGTCATAGAAATTCTTGAAAAAAAAGATATGCTACTTGTGAAGATCGATACCAAAGACAATCCAGCTGATATGTTGAGATAAGAAGTATCTGGGGTCAACTTTCATCATTGATCGAAATTGATCCACATTCTTCCGGTTTTGGCGAGACCCTTTTGGGGTTGAGGTTCTTAGGAACCTGGTGGAGGCCTTCTAACAAGGTCGTAAAGTGAACTACGGTCGGTTTGATTCATCGCAGAGGAAACGTGGGCAGCCTTTGGTGCAATCGGCGTTGGAAGATAGAGATGATTTTATTATTGATCGTCTCATGCATGAAATGCATGATCCGAGGTGGAGAATTATTGGATATAGGTTTTGGCGGTGGAAGAGTTTGAGTTTTTTTAAACTCAAACATAGTCGGTTAATAAGAGTTGAGATAAGCTCAACTAAGTTTGTCAATAAGAGTTGGATAACTCTTATGTGTTTTCTTATTCCTAAAGTCTAGGAAACTTGGTAGCTAAGTTAAGAAACCCTATTCTTGTAGAATAAGTAAAGTGCCTAGAAACAACCAAGTAGAGAACCCTAGAAAATTACACCAAAAATTCTTCTTCTCTTCTTGGGTTTTATATGTTTTCTCCCTCTATGATAATATATAAAATCTCTTATTTTTCCCGAGGATTCAATCTCGTTAAATTCTTGTTCTCGTTTATGTTCTTTGCAATTATTTAGAATACTATTGTGTAGTTGTGCAAGTCGCTTCTGTGGTTCTAGCTTAACAATAATAAGTAAAAATAATAATAGAAAAGAGATTAAGGTATGGTTTAGGATAGAAGAAAGAAAAAATAAAGGTAAACACATATTTATAGGGGAAAATCAAGAAAATAATCGAAATTACTTTGTAATAGTGACAAAACGTAAAAACATTTAAAAAAAAATGAAACACCAAATAAAACATAATGATATGATATACTACAAAATAATAAAACTAAAGACTAATGTGTTAAAAAATAATAAAACTAGAAAATAATAAATGAAAAGCAATACCAAGTATCGATCAAATACTGATCAGTACTCGGTATTATTTTTATATTATTATAATTAATTAAAAAAGAAAAAAATATTTGCCGATCGGTATGTTATGTGTCGATAGATATACTGTTTGCCTAACGTTCCTTTATTTCTTTATTCCTTTCACAGATTCTATGGAATCAGGTGGGAAAAAAAGGGGATAGGGCAATTCCTAGCTCTACAAGATTTGATTTTTCTCTTATTTCAAGAAAATTTTCCAGTTGGACATGGCCTAAAGGATTCTAAAATCCTTCTTTTTATTATTAACATTGTAAATGTGATATGTTGTAAGTACTTTTTTTTAGAAGGCTGATATAGGGGTTCCAAATTCAATAGAGGGGCTTCAATAATAAGACGAAATAGGGACATTATGAAAAAAAAAAAACTCAAAAACCCCTTATCCATAATATTTTCACAATACCCAAACCACCCCTGATTAGTAATCTTAATTACATTAATTAGTTAAGATTAAATTAAGCTAATCATGATTAATTAAACATAATCTTTTACTTAACCAAATGATTTGGATTTTTTTCTTTTTTAATTTGTGTTTGGTGGGAAGAAAAACTAGATGACATTTAAGAAAATTTTGTCGTTTTTTTTTTAACCCTAGATTTTGATTCAATAAACCATAGTAGCATTGAGCATACCTCTAACTTATACCCTTGATCTCTTTATGGCTCAAATTTGATGAAATCACGATTTGAAAGATTGAATTTTTGTTGTTTAGAGAAATTTACGGTTGGGTTTCATGTCGAACCCAACCGTAACCATAAGACCACCGAAGAACACCATTTTTGCCCAGATTTACGGTTGGGTTTTCAACAAAACTCAACCGTAAATCAAAGAAGAATGATGAACACCATCTTTTCCCACAGTTACGGTTGGGTTTTCAACCAGACCCAACCGTAAGTAGAAGAAAAATGATGAACACCATTTTTCCCATAGTTATGGTTGGGTTTTCAACCAGACCCAACCGTAAGTAGAAGAAAAATGATGAACACCATTTTTCCCATAGTTACGGTTGGGTTTTAAAGGAAAACCCAACCGTAACACATCCTTTTGAGCATTGATTTTTTTGGTTAAATTTGAGTTTTAAAAATCAAAATTTTGAAATAATTCAATCATTTTGACTAGCTTGAAGGTAAATTGGGTGTTTGAAACAAAGAAAAAACGAAAAACACACAAATTAGATAATCCAAATTTGTGTTATCCAGTAGAATTTACGGTTGGGTTTTGGCTTATAACCCAACCGTAACATATTCTGTTAATTTTTGTTGCAATTTCAACACAGAATTACGGTTGGGTTTTGCCTTAAAACCCAACCGTAAAAAAGTTGTGGAGTTTTTACAAATTATATTACGGTTGGGTTTAGTTATCGGACCCAACCGTAAATGATCCTATTAATTTTTATTTGATTTTCAATATACTCCAAATTGGGTTTAAAACACACCTTTTTAACTTATTCATTCTATTGTAATAGATTTAAAGTAGTACATTAAAGGAAAAAACAAAGGAAACGAAATACAATAGATCATTGGATGATTACACTTAAACACTTAAATATAATGGCGATAATCAAACACCCGACTTGTTTCCATAATACGATAACAATCTGTATGCTTGAACTCCTCCCCATATTTGATTCTATATTGCTCCATAGCCAATACATGCTGAAAAAAACAAATCAATTATAAGTTTGAGTTTTTGAAATCTCTTTTTAATTAACGATTTATTAATCGACAAACTTACTCTTTCCACACCGTTCTCGTAGGGATTTGCTTCGAATCTCATTTGCAATTCCAGTTTTAAGTTGTTCATTTGTCTATACAACGTCTCAAACCGTCTCTTGATGGCTCACCACGTCCTATGATTTACATTCCCTCTAATGCCGCAAACATTCAAAACACACGCTTCCACCATTCTTCAGTATCTTGATCCTCATGCCAATCTTCTTGTGAAACAACGTTGTTATTGTTGTTATAGAAGGCTCTATCGTAAGCATGCTCTACCATCGTAAGCCACCCTCGAACAATTGCAACATCTTCATCATTCATGTATCGAACCATTTTTAATGGTTGAAAGGGTATGGTGAGAATGAGTTGGAAAGTCTAGAATTATAATGAGAATGAAAGGGATAGAGAATAATGAGAAAGTGAAAATGAAAGGTTTGCTTTTATAGGGAAAAAATTCCCAACGGCTAGATTTTCAAATAAAAAATCCGTTGGAATTGTATTTTTCTTTTGTCACTATTCAGGGATTATTTACGGTTGGGTTGTGTAATGAAACCCAACCGTAACAAATATGTGGTTATTGTGCAAATAATATTACGGTTGGGTTTTGGCTTAGAACCCAACCGTAATTTTTAGTCCATACGCTTTTACGGTTGGGTTTTATAGTGAAACCTAACCGTAAAAAAAATATGGTTTTAGTGAAAATTATATTACGGTTGAGTTTAATAATCGGACCCAACCGTAAACATAAGTTTTTTTGTGGAAATGTAGTTACGGTTGGGTTGAGTCATCGAACTCAACCGTAAACGATCATCTTCATCTCCTATATTCTTCATTTTTTATGCATAAATCAGTCTAGTATTTGTTTTATGTTGGTGGGAAAAGTAGAAGTAAGATAAGAGAGTTTTAACCCAAAATTTTGAAAAACCCAAAATGAGTGATTCTAGCGGCAACTTTGTGGAGGGTGAATCCTTGTATGATTGCCAAACTAAATTCTACGTACCCATTGAGGGAGATCCAACTATGTATGATTATTTGGATGGTAGAGAGGTTTTAAGTGAAACTTGTGATGCTGAAACTAAACCAAATGGAGAAAGTAGTCGTCAAAGTGAAGATTCTACTTCCGAGAATAGTCAGGTATACCTCTAACTTAAACTCTTTTTCATTTTTTGTTGATATTTAATGAAATGAGGTAAGTTTGATGGATGAAAAGTAAACTTTCACAGTTTTACGGTTGGGTTTATACCACAAACCCAACCGTAACTAATTACGTGCATGGGTATTTACTGCACTTGTTACGGTTGGGTTTG
>JAJJMC010014687.1:5941300-5951323 GCA_023531435.1 Papaver californicum
CTAATTACGTGCATGGGTATTTACTGCACTTGTTACGGTTGGGTTTGACTCTTTAACCCAACCGTAAAATTGATTGGCATTTTTTTTTTGTATTACGGTTGGGTCCGTCGCTTTTACGGTTGGGTCTGATGCTTCTAACCCCAACCGTAAACTTATTGGTTTTAGTGTTTTGTTGGCCTTGATCTTTTTTGTTCATCTCGCGGTTGTACCTCAACTAATGTATGATCAGCCTCCTCCAAATGATATTGAAACTAGAGATACTACGGATCACTATTTGAACGACCTGGTAGGTTATAGATAAGTTGTTAATCCCTTTCGACAATATAGCTAATGCCATTTTTTTTCTCCTAACTTTCTGTTCTTGGACCATGTAGACATGGGATGAAAAAGATGATGCAAAGAAGTGGGCTACAGAACATGGGAAACTCATCATGTGTGTGATTGTTTGTAATAACCAACAAAAACACAACCGCTTTCAAATGGTTTGTGAGTGTAGTGTAAAATACACAAGACATGCGAAGAAGGGTACTGATTATGTACCAAAGACGAAGATCAAGCGAAAAACTTTCACTAAGAATACAGGATGTCCTTTCAAGCTTCAAATTCGTACCAACAACGAGAATAAGTGGTTCTTGTCTACAGTTGTATGCGGTCGTCACAACCACCTACCACCAGAGACTTTGTTAACGCATCCTTCTACGGCCCGGCTTACCAAGGAAGAAAAGCTCATCGTAGACGATATGACGGAAAAACGTTTGAAACCCAGTGATATACTCGGGCACTTGAAAAAAATAAACTCAAATAATGTGTCTACGTTGAAGACAATCTACAACACCAAAGCCAAGTTGAAGCGTGAGAAATGCGAAGAAAGGGACCCGATCCAACAACTTTTGTACTTGGGGGAGACGAAAAACTACACCATGTTTCGCGAAGAAGATGAGAATAAAGAAATTAAGTATATTATATTGGCTCATCCCGAGTTTATAAAGTTAGCACGGTGCTCCCATCAAGTGATTATGATGGATTGCACGTACAAAACTAACAAGTATGAGCTCCCGGTTTTGAATGTTGTAGGCCAAACTTGTACCAAGTCCCCGTTTAGTGTTGCCTTTTGCTTCTTGAGAAACGAGCTCGAAGAAAGCTATGTGTGGGCATTGGAACAAATTAAATTATTCTACGTTGAAGGATATACCCCTAAGGTAATTATCACCGACAAAGAACAAGGCTTGATGAAATCCATTGCAAGGGTATTCCCAGATGCTCATCATCTTCTTTGCACGTTCTACTTGTGGAACAATATTCAAACCAAGTGCAAAACCATTATTCGGCCAACAAAGAAAAGCGAGATGGACAGAATTAAAAATTTGCCGGTTTCAGAACAAGAAACGGTCAAAGAAAAATTCGAGGAGGACGACAAGTTGGCGGAACTAAAATGGGCTAGTTTCCAAACTGAATGGGACGCTTTGACATGGTCTATCACCAAGGAAGATTATGAAGAAAATGTTTGTATGTTATGCTTGCATTGGAGTAATTATCCAAAAGTTGTGAACTATTTGATGGACCATTAGTTGAATCCGCACAAAGAGAAGTTTGTAGCGGCGTTTACAACCAATATAGGCACTTTGACAACCAAGCTACAAGTACCGTGGAGTCATCTCACAACAGAATGAAGAAGAAGCTTTATAATTGTGATGGTGGGTTTGTTACGGTCTTCGAAGCGATGCACGATTATTTTCTCCGTGACCTTGACAGAGTTAAGGAATCTTTTGAAAAAAGCCTTTCTAGAAAACACGTCAGCTATAAAGACGAACCATTGCTCCAAAGTATTTTTTATAAGGTGTCGCATTGTGCTATTGAGAAGATAATGTACGAAGTAAAGCACTATAGATTGGGCAACTTACACGGAGAAGAAAAGTGTGTTTGTCCTAACATGTCAAGTTTGGGACTTCCCTTCCGGCATATGATGCCCAAGTACGAAGAAGACGGTGTGATCCAAATTCAAGATATTGATCCGTTTTGGCAACAATTGTCTTTCGATGAAATCGTCGAGCAAGATTTTGGTGCATCATTTGCCGACACTCATGTTGGAAAGGTTCTAGCCAAGAAATACGATACATTAAATAAGGCGCAAAGGAAAATTTGGTTGACGAAGTTGAGTTACTTCGTGTTTCCTCACACAAGGTACGCTGTCAAGGAACCAATTAGAGGGAAGAGAAAAGGTAGGCCTTCTACCAAAGAATCGAGGGCCGTGGGACGTAAAAAAGCTAGGGAATTGCATGAAGAATCAAAGAAAAGAAACCCTTCTGCATTTGAGCATTTGCAAAAGGAATATGAAGCAGAGGATGAGAAGGAGGATGATGCTCAACGAAAAAGAAGTCAAACGGAACAAGGGGGACCAAGTCTAGTAGATATTAAAGGAAAAGGTCCCGCGGCCACTCAAGAAAGTTCAACAATTGAACTTGGTGCCAAGGGAAAAGTTCTTGCACACCCAAACTCAAAAAGAGTAAGTATGAAGGACTTAGCAAGAAGAAAAAAAAGAGTTAGTATGAAAGAATTAGCAAGAAGAAAAGATAAACTTAAATGCAATACATTAGTTGAAAAGCCACATATGATCCGGATTGCAAGAGGATTGATGCAATTTCCATCTAACTTTTCAAGAATTGAGAATGGCAAAATCGTCCGAACCGAGCACATTATTTATGAAAATTATATGTCATCGTTTCCGGCTATTTTTCGTCCATACATAAAGGCCACCGACGATGTTGCCGGTGATGGTAATTGTGGATACCATGTATTCATCGAACAATTGGACCATTTAGCGGAGCAGCAGGGTTGGGTATGGACGAAGTAACTTATGTAAGGCATAAGTCAGCGGTTGAACTACGCTCTTACCCGGATTTATACAAGCCAATGATGTGTGCATATAGAGATGAATAGTCGTTGTTAAACGAGGAGTTCATCGCTCTCGAAAGGCGTTTAATAGGCAACAAGAATTGCACTAGCGAGTATTGGATGAGCATGCCAATATGTGGCCAAATCCTCGCCAACGCTTTCAATTGCGTCATCCATTATATCTCAAATGGATATTGTTTTACATTTGCACCAACAAGATCAACATTTGTCGAACAATTGGCTAATAGAAGATGTGTGATTGGGATGGTGCGGAACTGCCATTTTGTTGGTCTCAAGTTGAAAGAAGGAAGTCCATTACCCCCGTTACAGGATGGATACGACGGTGACATCGCCAAGGGCTGGTGTCACCGGTTCGAGCAAAATTTCGAACTCTGGAAGGCATTAAAACCCTCCCCGACCTTTCAATTCATATCATTTGTTTCTGACTCGGAGTCGAATGATAATACAGTAATATTCAGTAAATTTAATATTGGTAGTAACAATATCATATGTATGTTGGAGGAATCATAATATGAATATAGTTTTTTGGAAATGAAAAATTTGTAATATCATATGTGTCACTACAAAATTCACCCTGGTTTACAGTTGGGTTTTCACTGAAAACCAAACCGTAAACCAGTCACTACACAATTATGATAATTTTACGGTTGGGTTTGCACTCAAAACCCAACCGTAAAATTATCATTGATAACCTTTTTTTGGAATTTCAATTCACTCAAAATTGGGTTCAAAACACAAAATTTATGTAAACATCAAATTTTTGACCACATTACAACCCATGAAATCATTAAAGTAACCTGGGATACAATTGAAATTAACACTAACAAACCCAAACGGCTTACAAAAGAACTAATTAATAGGTTTGCGAGTGAGCAAAAAGTCCTTTAGGATGTGATAATGAGGTAGGTATAAAAAGGGCCATATTTTCCATCTCCTCCATTCCTGAAGAGATCTCTGTAACACCTCATCTTCGGTTTCACCCCTAAGTCGTAGTTGACCAATAATACGAACTAATTCCATAAATTCTTCTACGTATCGGTGTATAGTGTTATATCGACAAATCAACTTGACGTGATCACGGTTATAAGGGTTGCCGGTTTCAGAACAAAAGTTTTCATGGATTGTTTGCCAATAACTCGGACTCGTTATACCACTTTGCCTTCTTTCTTCTCCTCTTTTTGGAAACATAATACATAGTTGCGGCAAATACATAAATCTTCATCCAAAGAAAAATCTTGATTTTTAATCCCAGGTTGACCCATATTCCACTATGTTAGAGTACTTGTTTTGTTGGAGATGATTGTTGTAAAATAAAGGTTTAATTTTTTTAAAAAAATGGATGGGTTGGATATGTACTCAACTATTTCACTTATAAACCTGAAGTGTAACGGCTCTATTTTGAAAAATGGGTCGTACAAGGTTTCAACGGCTCTATTTGCAAACTCAAAAAAACTTCAAAACCAAAAATTTCCTCAAATGGATTTTACGGTTGGGTATTGACTCAAAACCCAACCGTAATATCCTTGGGAATTGATGTGTCGAGGTCATGCATTTACGGTTGGGTTTTGGCTGAAAACCTAACCGTAAACCATCCTTTGTAGCTTTGAGTTTTAGGTCAAATTTGGGTTTTAAAATCAAAAATTTGAACTTATTCAATCATTTTAACTAGATAGAAGGTAAATTGGGTCATTCAAACAAAGAAAAAACGAAAAACACCCAAATTAGAGAATCAAATTTTAAGTTATCCAGTAGAATTTACGGTTGGGTTTTGGATGACAACCCAACCGTAAATTTAATGTTTTAAAATGTGAAAGTGTTACGGTTGGGTTTGCACTGGAAACCCAACCGTAAAACTGTTACATCTTCAGGCAACTTTTTTAAGGTTGGATCTTCAGACAAAACCTAACCGTAAACCTTCAACATTTTTCATTTTGTCATATATTTACGGTTGGGTTTTGGCTGAAAACCCAACCGTAAACCATACTTTGTAGCTTTGAGTTTTAAGGTCAAATTTGGGTTTCAAAATCAAAAATTTGAACTTATTCAATCATTTTAACTAGATAGAAGGTAAATTGGGTCATTCAAACAAAGAAAAAACGAAAAACACACAAATTAGAGAATCCAATTTTAAGTTATCCAGTAGAATTTACGGTTGGGTTTTGTCCAAAACCCAACCGTAAACCTTCAACATTTTTCACTTTGCCAGTTTTACGGTTGGGTTTTGCCTGGAAACCCAACCGTAACACTAATTTTTCTGGGTATTTTTACCTGCTTTTCCCATTGCATGGTTTCCAACTTCAAATAACTGGAAAATAAATTTTAAGTTTAATTTTTATAATTCGAACTTCAAATAAATTATTTTTACGGTCAAGTTAAATTCAAACTTCAAATCCAACCTCACATTAAAGGTACAAGTAATTCACCCACACAAAAAAAACCATAGTCATAAAGTTAGGGAGAAGGAGAAGGGGTAGGTCGATGACTTTGACGAGCTCTTTTTTTGCTCATAACATTGCGATGAGCAGCACCGCCACGAGTACGAGCTCCAGCACGACCGCCTCGAGTATCAGCACCACGTTGCGCATCATGTGTCTCTTCATCCGATGCTTGCGGCTCTCTTCTAGTAGTACTCGCATCTGTAGTCACGCCTCTTGTAGAGGGTCTACTCCTCTTTAAAGTCCGCTGCACATCCTCAACTTCATGATGAAGCTCCCTAATCAAAGCTTGGAGTTGGTCAGGCGTCCTCACATCAATTGTGCTTAGGCATGGATTAATAGAGTCCGCCAATGCAACGGCTTTCTTTTTCTATTCACATATGAAAATAAAAGTAGGATGAGTGTTTAGTAATAAATCTTAAAAACATTAATAACAAAAATAATGTACGTACCAAATTGAAATATGCCCTCTTCCAGAAACCATCTTCTGTGTTGTTTGTCGTAGTCTCAGGATCATTATTGATGATAATTGGATGACCAAAATGGCGATACCAATCCAAGTAATCTTTTGCAGCCTCTTTTGTGCACGGAGATGGAGTTAACTCTGTTCTTTCGACTTGGTATTTCGGATCATTGCGGTTATTCCAAACCGTGACCGAAGGCGTTGGGTCGTAGTTTAGCACGATGTTTGGGCCTTCGATCATCGACCCATTCACACACAATTTAAACATTTCGCGTGTCACCGTTGTTTGGACGTATCCATATTGCCGGAGAGTTCGGCGGGGGTTGGACATCACGTACCCAAACGGATGGTACAAAGGGCCGTTGTAGCCTGCCACGTCCGACAATACACGTAAATCCTCAACATGTCCATCACCCTCAATGTTAATCTTCATATAAGGATCGAAAATAACATCTTCAACCGTGAAAGCATCAATTTCAGTTCTCATCTTTTCTATGAGCATTTCTTTATATTTTGCCTGGGTCCCGGTGAAGACGAATTTCTTTCCCGTAGGTCCAGTACAATCACCGCTCGTTTGAGGAGCCAGTCTGGGAAAGTGATCATATACCCATGCCTATGAAGATAATAAATATTAATATAAGAAAATGCGAAAAAATAAATTAAAGTTAAACATTGAAATTCAAACAATAAATTACCTGAAGCAGACCGGTATTACCGGCAATCTCAGTTCCCCTAACCCTCAAAGCTTTTCGAAGGTTAGCAAGTAGGTAAGCCAGGGTGGCAGTTCCCCACGAGTACTGATGCGTCATCCCGAGATCACCCTGAAACCATTGAAGATAGTGAACGTTGACCCTGTTGCCCGAGTTATCACCAAAGAAGATGGTGCCGAGCATATATAGCAGATAAGCTCTGGCTGTTCGAATAGCTCTGGTGTCATCTATGACGACCCCATCCATTTCCAACTTTGCGGTCCCTCCAAACTTCTCCCTTAGTGAACGCAGCAAAATTTTCTTGCTCATAGCTTGACCTTTCTTCGTTGGCATCCCCGATTTATCTCCACTGACCAATTTAAACTCAGATTCGGCTTCGGTATTCTCCCATCCAAGTGTATCTTTCACAAGTGCATAAAAATCACTCCATGACATGTTGTTGTCAAAACCCTCAAACATTGATTTACCATCGACCTCCAGGCCAAGAATTGATTGGACATCATCCGGCGTTATAGTCATCTCGCCGAATGGGAGATGAAACGTATCGGTTTCAGGCCAATAACGTTCCCTGAAGGCTGCGCTGATGACACTGTCATACTCCCACATCGAATTGGTAATTCCGGGAGCTAACCCGGTACCATTTACGAGAATTTGTACGTCCGTACATTCATCAGTTAAGGGCCAATGTTGAGCCCTTTGACGAACCAATTTCTTGATCGCCTATGTATGATCCTACAAAGAATAAAAACAAATTTGTTTTACTTACAAAAGTTAACAAACAAAAATTTAACAGAATAGAGAAGTGATTAGAATAATACCTTGGTCGCAGCAACTTTGGCAGCCCATGAATGGGGATAACCAAATAATATTGCAGATTTGTCTGGGGCCTCACCCCATAGTCCTTCATTCCTCCTCTTAGGCCACGTTGAGGTTCGGCCTTTTCTTTGGGAATTTCTTTGGCAACCCTTTTCTTTGCCTTTTCTTTTGGAATTTCTTTACCTTTGCCTTGAGGGACATGTTGTTCTCTGTCCCGCTCTTCTTCCTCGTGTTGTTGCTCTTGTGGTGGTTCTCTAATCACAAGAGAACCTCTAGGTGTTGGTAGATCACCCAAGCCTTGGAACACATTATATTCCTCTTGTGCAATTTGAGGAACACTACCAGCACCTACCTCAAAAGAGGGATTATGGGTCTTACTCACGCCTCTCTTATGAACCCCTAAATGCTTTCCGTGGCGAGGGGTTGGAGTGTGAGAAATTGGTGTTAAATTGTTACCCCTCTTATTCTTGCTACAACACACAAGCAATACAAGTTAGATAATTTCCAAGCAATTCAACTTCAACTAAAAAAAAATTCACTACACAGGATTATTTACGGTTGGGTTTTTCTCAAAAGCCAACCGTAAATTTTTTGTAGAAAATTTTGTCCCATATTTTACGGTTAGGTTTTAACACAAACCCAACCGTAACTCACATGTAGCCTGATGTGCACATCATTTTTACGGTTGGGTTTTTCTTAAAACCCAACCGTAATACCCTAACAAAAATTTTATGTGCGCTTTTGTTACGGTTGAGTTTTTCTCAAAAGCCAACCGTAAAGTTTTACTACAAAATGTTGTCCATATGTTACGGTTAGGTTTTAACAAAAACCCAACCGTAATTCACATGTAGCCTGATGTGCACATTATTTTTACGATTGGGTTTTTCTTAAAACACAACCGTAATACTCTAACCAAATTTTTATGGACGCTATTGTTACGGTTGGGTTTTGAGAAAAACCCAACCGTAAATTGTTTTTAAAAAATGGCGCAAATTGTTTACGGTTGGGTTATTTTTGAAACCCAACCGTAATATCTTGAACTATTCATCTTCTTCCCTTTGATTTACGGTTGGGTATTGAAAATAACCCAACCGTAATACTCAAGAACATGATATATTACGGTTGAGTTTTCACACGGGCCCAACCGTAATATCAATTGTGTCCAACTTTTTTTTCCCAAAAACACAATCAAACATGCGAAAAAATCAATTACAAGTTCTAAGAATACATGGGTTTTCTACAATACCTTAGATACACCATTGTTGGACTTTTCGGTGATTGATTTTGCTTTTCACTATCGATTTCTTCTTGAATCTCTTGATTAGGTTCAAAGGAGCAGGGTTGATTGCCATCACTACTACCTTTAACGCCTTTAATAGACTTCTTCATCTTGAATTGTTGAGTTTAATCGACGATGAATTTTACGATTCGGCGATGAATTGCGATGGATTACGGTTGGATTTTTCTTTGGTTTAGTTTTTAAAAGTTATAAATAATATTAAAAGTGTTTAGGTTTTAATTGGTATAAGGGTAAAATGGACATTTAACTTTACCCCCTAGGACATCCCTTATCGTAAAATTGGGTCACCTCGTCTCAACTGGAAGCCCCTCTATTGAATTTGGAACCCCTATATCAGGTTTCTTTTTTTATTTTATTAATAGTAATGTATTCTTCTTGTAGGAAAGAAAGAGGCTGTGAAAGCTATGGCAGTTCAGACTCAGATTAGTGGAAGTCCAGAATATAATTCTTGTTCGCATGAAAATACATTCACATCAACGTGGTGAACCCGGAAGTGTGCTCGAACAAATTCACATCTGACACAGTAATACAGTAATACGACAGGTATTGTAGGATACCTATTTCGCATAATCTAGTTTGTTTCTGTTGGAACAAAGAAAGAGGCTACGGTAATTTAGCAACAATGGTATGTCCGATATATTACATAGATTCAAACGATAGAAACAGTGGTGATTTCATACATCTCAGGACAGAGTACCAGGTGCCCAGTACCTTGGTGGTTGGATGAATTTTTGATGGAATCAATTGAGTGGGCGGGCATGTGCCACAGTGGTGATTTCATACATCTCAGGACAGAGTACCAGGTGCCCAGTACCTTGGTGGTTGGATGAATTTTTGATGGAATCAATTGAGTGGGCGGGCATGTGCCGCATGTCAACAATCAATTGTCCTCCATGCACCCATCAAAATACTTCCCCATCAAAAATTTCTGTGGTTGCCATGTCAGTATACAGCTAGTCTTGCTACAACCAAAAATAATACCGTTGAAGTTTTCTCAAATACATCCTATTTGGAGATAATAGGTCTCATGGTCTCCTACATTTTCGTGTTCTAATGCCTGAGCAGTATGCTTAATGCAAGTTAGCAAAAGCCATTCAACATTTCCAGAAAATTTACTAGTAAACTAAATCCAAATATCAATAATCCACACCACATAACCGAAATTATAAAGAAAATTCAGAAACATACAAGTCTTTCATCACCATCAAACAGGAACACAAAACAGCAAAGAACTAGTACAGGCTTGTTGTCAATCATAATAACTTCTAATAAAGCTCAGTACTCATCTCCCTCATCACCATCGTCTCCCTCAGCAGACTCAGCACCAACCTCCTCGTAATCCTTCTCAAGAGCAGCAAGATCCTCCCGAGCTTCAGAGAATTCTCC
>JAJJMC010014687.1:5951333-5985995 GCA_023531435.1 Papaver californicum
TTTTTTTTTTTTACCCATTCACATTAGTTGTCTCTTTAAGCAAGGATTAATGTGACTGGGGTTGGATTTTTAGCTAGTAGAAGCTATGAAATTGTGTCTAACACAATTTTAACTTTGAATTTAAGCACAAGTGTGGTACTTTAATCAAAGAGATTCATATATGAAGGTATATAGGTGTTTTAGTAGGTTAATATTGCTCAGTTGAGCGTGAATATCAACATGGGTAATTTTCAGGAATTAAGTTGTTGAATATAGCACCAAAATAATATTCAAGTTGCTCTATAATAGTGGATAATCCATTTAGGAGCTTGAGATTTTATGTAAATATCGTAAAACATCTGGGAATGTTGTAGTAAGCACCAATGTTGTTCTGATGATTTGGTGTAGTAATGAATGTTGATTCAATTCATCAATTTTGATCGTACATGTAGTTGGTCATACATATAAAGAAAGGACATGGATAAGCACCCGAGAGAGGGCAGGGATGAGCACCAATTTAAAATTCTTTGCAGAATTTTAAGGTTTAATATTCTCTCAGACTCGAGTCTTGAGAGATAATTTAACTATTTTATCCTTGTCAAAAATCCACAATCTACAAAGAGATGTCAAGTTTACCTATAATAAACGCTATCTGTAATAATGTTTATCCTAAGCTTAACTAAGTCAAGCGATGGTCATCCACCTAGAAATATCTCGTTACATAACAAGACCGTAAAATGATGAAAGTTTTAATCTCTAAAATTTTGCATCTCACTTTTCCAGATTCGTGTAGAAGAAAGACATCCTTCCAAAGGTGTTCATGTTCATTTGGTCAACTTTTTCATAACTCGCTACTCTCCCTAAAGAATTTTTAGCATAGAAGGATAGCTATCCCGGATACGTTGTGCAAGTGTTGTACTGAGGATGAAGATAATCTTCTATTTCATTGTTCATATGCAAGGGAAATTTGGTTTTACTTCGTCAAGGCATTTAAATCTTAGGGATGCGACTTTATTGTAGAAATTCCAAGCATGGAGTAACAACTTATTAAAACTGAAGATTGAGAAAATTTGGAACATTCTCTCATGTGCAATAAATTGGTATATATGGAAGGAGCGCATTGTCAAGGTTTTTTTTCTTTTAAATCTCAAATAGTTATTAAAAATCTTAATCTCATATAGTTATTAAAAAATTTATTTCATTTTGACACATAGAGATTAAAACTTCATTTTAAAAAAATTTAATAATTATATCAAATGGTTTGATTATAGAAAGCAGGGTCGGTCCTGCATTTTCGGTGGCCTCATACATTTTTTTTGTGGTCCCTTGTTAACAAAAACTATATATAATAAGAAATTGCATTAAAGTTGTTAACTAGCATAGCATTCAATTATAATCGGCTGAAAGTCGATTCTCTTTGTACATTCTTAGTAGAAAACTCATTAATAATATATGTAAAATCTAAGTTTTCAGCAATAACTTATTCAATAGACAACACAGATAACCCATTTAGTCTTTCTTGTGACATAGCAGATCAGAGATAGTTTTTGATCAACTTTAACTTAGAAAACACTTTTTCTGCAGACGCAACGGTAACCGGTATAGTTAACAAAATCATGTAAGCCACCCACACATTTGGATAAGAAGAAAGGCTATCCATGAGCTTCATAAAATTCAGCACATCTATGGATTTTTTCATAGAAGTTGGAACAATACATGTTCGCATTTCCAATTCCAAAAACAAATTCATTCCATCGATGTCTTTCGATGAGCCATGCTGCAAATAACCTTCAAGTTTCATACATGATTTTTTTAAGCATTCATCATCGATATAGTATATCTTATCCATATCAAATAAGAATCCGAGGTTCTTTTCATAGATTTCATTTTAATTGCTTAAACCTAGCACTTATTGAAGAAAGAGCTTGATCCAATATGTATATGAAATAGTTAACTCTAAAAGATTAATTAGGTGGTAGATGTACCTCAATAGTTGCACTTTCGCCAAATTGATATTTTTTATAGATAAAACGTTTCTCTTGAAAAACAGGTTGAATGCCCATTTTAGTAGCAATAAGTTCAGTTCTAGCCATCGCTTCTTGAAAACCATTTTCTCGGTGTGTATCAAGATAGGAAACGAGTCCCTTTAACTGTTGAATAACACAATTAATATCAATATCTTTCGTTTGGAGTAGTTTATTAACCTTATTCACGACTGATAAATATTATGCCAAATAACCATACTAAGCAAAAATTCAAAATTTTCCATGTCTTGTTTTATTATGTTCCCAGCAGCATGCCTCACCTTTTCATCTTCACAATTCCTTGTCAAATAAACCAAAGTATCTCGTGTTTCAGGGGCTTGAAACCGTATTGCTTTAACACTTTATACTCGACTCTCCCATCTTGTATCTGACAATTTTTTCAGCGTGATGTTCTCTGAACTGCTAACCTTATCTAGGAAAACCTTCCACCGCTTTAGAGAATCCGAAAACATCACATAAATACTTTGAATTGCACCAAAAAATGTACCACCCATCGCACTTGACTTGACCATATCACTAATAGTAAGGTTGAGATTATGACAACCACATGAAGAATAAAATGATCTAGGATTTATTTGAATCATCCTATTTTGTACGCCTTTACGTATTCCTTTCATATTAGAACCATTGCATATCCTTGGCCCCTTATGTTGTCAATACCAAGATGAAGATCACTCAAAGTATCCAAAAGCACTTCAAAAAGACCTTCACCAGTTGTGTCGTCCACCTTTAAGAATCCTATGAAAAACTCTTCCATTTTTACTGAGTCGCTGGAGTATCCACATACCTAATCACAACAGTTATTTGTTCTTAATGACTAACATCAGGAGTACAATACAATATAACCGAATAGTACTTTGCTTCCCTATCTTCTTAATAATCATGTTTTTTGTCTCAGCGGCTAACATCAATATCAACTTATTTTGAATCTTGTGACTAAGATAATGATAACGGATTTCTTTATTTTATATACGGTGAAGGTGCATTTTTTCATCACTTCATCAAATTTTGTTGTCCATTCAATAAATCCCAAAAAATTCACATTGCTTTCTTGACCAATCTTTTCATTATCTCCACGAAATGTTAATTTATTTTAGCAAGTTGTCTTACAAGGATAACTATCTATTGCAATACTTTTTTCCAGTGTTCTCTTTCTTTTTTAATTTGCTCTTGAATATTTTTTTCAATTTTCAGCCTCGTCGCCAATCCATACCAACTACACAAACAAGTCAAATGCTCGGTTTGGTTTCATGATATTGAATATTCCCACTTAAATTTCCCCAATCTTGAACACCAGCATTAGCTAACTGATTTTTTACTCCGTGAACATTAAACAACTTACAACAAAAACAATAAACTTTATCTTTTATCATTGAGTACACTAGCCAACTCGTATCGTACTTCTCCCCGTTGACAACAATTCGAGTATAATAGTTGTTAGGAAAATGCCTCATATTTTTACCTCTTGGATACTCATAATTTAAAATCTTCACAAGACCCTTTTGCACCAACTTATCCCTCAAAAATTGATCAATAACATTCCAATTTTCAGGATAAAAAATATCTAAAGGTTGATACTCATTATCAACTTCATCATTTTCAATTATACTAGGCTCGGTGTCACCTAAATCATCATCATCTTTGTGGTATCATTCTCACCTGCAATCGTGTCGTCGCTGCTGTTGCTGCTACTGCTAGTAGTAGAATTCTTATCCTCGGCCGCATTCTCAATACTTGTTGTTATCAGGGGTTTGAAATAATTAACAATAGATCCTTCTTGGGAATTTTCTAAATCATCGAGCCTTTGCTACCTTTTCTTTTTTTTGTTACCAGGTTCATGTTTCCTAGTTGGGACTGGAGGCATCACGTGTTAGCTGCAGAAAAAAGCCAAAGGAGAATTAATAGTTGTAGTAATTGTACACCACAAAGATAGTTGAGAAAAGACGCTCTGGATAACTTTTAAGTTATAACCTATAGCCAACTAAAAAAGAACAACTTAACAAGACACAACTTGTCCATATAATTGTACAATAATATTTTTACTCAGAACTTCTACCATTATAATATGCAAGTAACAACAGATCCAAGTATAGACACAAAGAGCCCGAGTTGGGAGTGTTAATACAACAATGTTTTAAAAGTACCGTACTCATTACAGAGGAGAACAAATTTGTCAGGCTACTCATATCATCAAAATTAATTAAAAAAAAGTGCATGACATGACACAAAACCTTAAAACACTCTTGCAAAACAATGAAACATAAACTACATTCTACATGTGTAAGGTCTTGGTGCTAATAAAGTAATCATGCTGCTGCTGATACTGGTTAATGTCCCAAGGAATTGATTGGTTCAACCTAGCTCTTTCTATCCTTTGCATATTAACATAACCTCCAAGAGCTTGAGCAGATGTAAATTCCCTTTTACATAAACTACTACATGTGTAAGGTCTTCGTGTCCATGATGATAACTTACCACCTAAACTTTCTTTCCCATAACTATAACTTCTGTTGTTTTCCCATGTTTCCTTAACCTTGTTGTTGTTGTTGTTGTTGTTGTTTCTGTTGACGAGGGTCGTTCTCTCCAATTTTTCTTTTCTTGATTCAACCTTATTACATCAGTATCAAAATCAAAATAAAGATGAGAACATGAACATGAACTAAAAGGTTAGAATTTAAAGAAATCAAGGATGGAGAAGATGAAAACTAACTTACCATAACTCAGGCTTTCAACCTTTCTTACTTTCTTTCATGATGAACACAACACAATAACACACTATACAGTACAAATATAACATGATACATGACATGATAGATTATCAGTGTTTTTTCTTTTTACTAAAAACCCTAACAAATAAAAACAATGTAACCCCAACAAGCAACAAAGTAACAAAGACTACAATCACATATCATATTATAATCAAATCATCAATCATTAAATTGTCTTAAATATGAAATAAAAAAGTTATAGTATCATGATTCATACGTACTTGATGAGTTCTCCAAATCCAAGGAATCCAAACCATAGGGCTTTTCAGTTTTGGTAGGGAGAAAAAAATGTTTTTTCACTAGTATTCGCAGTATTTTTTTTTGTGTGGTCCCTTTCAACTTGTGGCCCCAAGCAAGGCTTGATTTGCTTGGACTAGATGGCCAACCTTGATACAAAGTAAGAGTGATTGCTCATCTAACAAAAGGTCGAAGAGCTTTGTGTGAAGAAAATATGTTTTATTTATGTAGGTTACACTTCTATTTTCTCTATAATCTTTCTTGAACCCTAACCTATTTGACTAATATGTGGATGCCATGGCATGTGTTTAGATATAAATCCTCTCGATGAACCTCTTGTTGATCACAGTCAACTTTTTATTAATTAATAATATATTTAGTTTATTAAAAATAATTTTTATATCTAAAATAAAAAATGGAAGCAATTTTTTGCTTTCTCCGGAAGAAAAAAATCCCCTATTTTTTATGTCGGGAGCAGCAGAGCCATTGAGTCATACTATCTTAACACTAATATGAATCAAATATACTCCTAGAATGTCAACATAACATTTTTTTTTAGATTTAATTGAATCTCTAAAATTATATAAATATGAAAATAATTATCCTTATAAATTTTTTATGGGTGTTCATAAAAATGTTTAGATTTTATTGATGGCGTCCAAGTTAATATTATAGCATGTAACGATTATTGTTATTTTTGAAAAATAAAGTTAATGTAATAGTTAGTTTATGGTCGTCGTTGTTGATTCAACCAACTCTCCTTAGGTTGTGATAATGGAGTTGTGGAGGTGGTGGAACGGTGGAGTTAGAGGTAGTAGTGGTGGTGCTAGAATGGAAGTGGGGGTGGTGGAGTTGGAGGCGATATTGTAGGTGGTGGTTGTTTTTTGAAATGAAAAAAATGTGCCATCATATAATGCAAATAGGAATGTCCACTCACCTTCTCATCTGGATTACGTTTCATATCCCTCTGCAGATAACATCTAATAGAAACAATATAGTTTGAAACTTTGATGACTTCTAAAATTGATACCCAAACAATTTTTTCTTATTTCCACACTTCTTAATGGAATCTTTTTTTGGTATTTTTGATGTACAAATATAAACTTTCTTCGCACTTGTACTTGTACCAGTATTACTTTCAAAATTCAAACTTTTCTTTATTTTTCTTGTCGGTTGAAACTTTTCTTCATATATATTTTTTTCCCACAAACTTTATTCAATTTCTTATTTGTTGATCTTATTCTTTTATGAATTAATGTAACCTTTTTTTTTTTAATTGAGTGGCTTCGCACCTATCCTTGAAGTCTAGTTGCGTCTCTCCTATGTGCTGCACCATAAAATACGATGCAAAGCAAAAAATAAAATGTTGCAAATTTAAGGTTTTGGTGCAGTGGTAAATGATTTTTTCTGCAATTTACAATCATACAAAAGTTTGAATAACAAACAGATGGATGTGTGAAGGATAATAGTCTCACATTGCTAATATCCCCATAATAAATTTAAAATATAATATGGAAGGGCCACTCCACTCATTGCCAATTGGTTTTGAGTTGGATGCCCGTAAACTTTAACATGGTATCAGAGCAGGACCCGTACGAGAGTAAGCCCAACGGCTACCCGTACATACAATGGTCCACGTGTTAGAGGCCCACAGAGAGTGCCCTACACGTGAGGGGGCGTTTGAAGGATAATAGTCCCACATTGCTAATATCCCCATAATAAACTTAAAATATAATATGGAAGGGCCACTCCACTCATTGCCAATTGGTTTTGAGTTGGATGCCCGCAGACAGGATGAACAATCAAATCCAACAAAAAAGGAAGGAACATTACATCTTCCAAAAATTTAGTACACTAGAATATAATGAAAAGATAAAACATTGCAATAAATCCCATTGAAAACCAACCTATGAAATATAATAACATAATTGGTATTGTTGTGATTTTTATAAAAGCGCTTTTCTGACGTGTATTACTGTGTAAAAAAAACAGTTGAAAGTTTGGTAAAATATAAACTAAAAGTTAAATCTAATTAAAAAAATGATCAAATTGTGTTTGGTAAAATATCAGCTTCAACCATTGTTGTTGTACCAAATGACAAAAACAAACATATCTCTGAAAATAGTTTTATTCAAGTTTATTGGATTTAAAAATAATTAAATTTTTAAATTTTAAACATTTATATAACATTAAACTCATAGAAAATTATTATTTTATTATTGTTAAAAAATATTATTTTATTAATTACTTATTATATATATAATTTTCAAACAAAAAATCAAACTAAAATTAAATAATCATTAAATATTTGTCCTTATTTTTGCTATTGATAAATTAAAATAATGCATTGAAATGGTATATAAAATATAGTTATAAAATGAAAAAGAATAATATTTAAAGAATAAAATATATTAAAATAAAAATTAATGGTATATAGATCTAAGGGTAAATTTTGTCATTTATAAAATAAAATAGGGATGTGAAAAAAACATATATGAAAATTAGGCGGGACCACAATTTCTGTTTTTAAAACTTTTAAAAACTCCTCCTCCCCAGCTTTTAAAAGTTGGGGAATTTTGGAAGAGGTCTTACGACTTTACGAAAACCTATGTTTTTGGTAAACAGTCGTTCTGGCCCACCTAAGACATTTAGGTGCCAACTCAGAAGTAATGAGATAATTCCAGACGGCTAATTCCTCCTGGGAAGACCAATTTAGCGTACAATATATATATGTTTTAAAAGTGTTTTTTGGAAAGAAAAAAAAACATTACCAAACCCAGCCTTAGTTACCTTATTTACCTTGTCATGCTTCAAGCTTACATCCAAATCAATCTCACAGTGGTTTAGTTATGGCATCTAGGAAAAAATCGAAGGCAAAACCCTTTTTAAGTACTCCTACCTAATTTTTCACAAAAATAAAAAATTGGAAAACAACTAAAACATTGTTAAAAACAAAAAAACGTTAAAACCCTAATTTCCCAACAAGATTAACAATGTTCTTAAACACAAAATGAATTATCTACGGATAAGACTAAAACACCGATTACCTTGATCACAATCACTAACAATAGGGGTATAAGATGTTGTTACTATACTTGACTTTTTTCTCTGAAAAATATAAACAAGAAACACAATTGGCTTTAAATTGAGAAAAGAAACTGCGAGTTCGTTTACTAGGGGTTTCGTGAGTGAAAAAAGTATCTAAGATGAATTAAATTCATTTTTAATAAAAATTCAGAGCGACGGATTATTTGAATAAAATTATAGGAGTTTATTTTTAATGGTTCCACAGAGATGAAGGTGGAACCTTTGATCGATGGAGAGAACAAATACATTGGTTTACCCTAAAGAAATAGAGTTAGAGTATTCGAGTGTGCATTTAAGACTTACTCCTAACTAGAATCACAAATTAAGAAAAACAAACAAAACAAAAAAAGCCGAGATTTTCTTTTTCTTCAACTAAAAATATGAATAAAACAAGTTGAGACATGATCAGTTTCTGGTTATACAAAAAAACAATAACTAAGTTTTAGGGTTGAAGTTGCAGAACTAGAAAAGAATAAAACATGTATCGAGAATGAAGAATGTATATGTGTTATTTCGTATAAGGAGGCACACAATCCATGTAACAAACCTTTCTTTTGCTTTTTTTTTTTTCTAATTTAATTGACAAAACTCAAATAAATAAATAAAATAATAATAATAAACATTTTTTGCCTCGTAAGTAAGGCAAATAAATAGTCAAAATTCAATAATTATATCATTTATACTTGTTACCACATGTATGTGGCAAGGACTTTACTTATTGCTTCATCACTAAATTGTGTGAGGCAATAAATGATTTGTAATTTTCCTCACTTATTCATAGGTGTGGGAAAAGTTCTTACTTAACGCCACACCTATCTTGTAGTGAGGTTAAAGCCCATCTATTACCATATTATTTACAGAGTGTGGCAAAATAATGTGGCAACATGCTCATTTTCATGTAGCTATGAAAACATTAAAATATGTGAAACATGCTAATTAATGCAATTGATGTAGTGCGAGTGATACATTTGATAAAGGTCAAATTCTACATGCAATTATAAGAAAATATCGTTATAATTAGTAACCACGTTATGCTACTTGTAATAAGGAATTGTCAACTTTTTTGTGTTAACAAGCTCAGTTTAGCTTTAGATATGAATACGTGTTCACTTTGTATGTAAACTAAACTAACTAACATTCAATTATACATGACGATATTAAAAGTAGAACATGGACGATAAAAGAGATTATGAATATTAAAACTAACCATCCAGATTGATTCATATGTTTAAGACCTCATATTACATCATAATCCAATTTGAAGAATTAGTTACTCATTGAGAAAATATACAAGGTTATATAAGAAAAAATATCTTAGCTCCCCACTTTCAAGGAATAAACCAATTTGTATAGATGCTACATACCCTTTTATAACCCCCTTTTAATCTCTATCATATTAGGAAACCTAGTTAAAGTAGAAAAGTGCTCGTACACAAGTTTGTGCATTAACACTTGCAAATAACCAATTTAGGGGAAATTTTCGTCCAAACATTAGCCCAAAACACACTTTTTATTTTTCTTCACGTGTAGGCCCGATGTGGGCCAAAAAAAAAAACTAAGTTGGTTTCAGTGTTTTGCACATAACTTTTTTGTTCTGTATCGGAATTGAGTGATTCTTGGCTAGTTTGAATTGTTTGGTCCGGGAATATCGAGCAAGATACTTTTTTCTTCCTTCATCCACTTTTATCACATGTTCATTGCTCCACTTGGTCTTGAGTCCTTGGGTACTTATAATACTTCAGTTCATTGGCATCTATAGAGTTATTTCATCTAGTTTTGGATTATTCACTTAATTAATACAAATAAAAGAAAACAAGAGTAATACAAGGTATATTGCAAGAAATCTAACGTAAAAAAAATATAAATTTCACATCACAAATATGCAAATTAAGCATCTATCATGTACCTATTGTGTTAGAGAAATTCATTTTCTTATTCGAGTACTCGTACTTATTTGTTGAAGATAATATTCTATTTATCTGAGTTTCGATTCTTTTTATCCATGTTCATTATTTATATTGCTTTGGATTGCGATTCGAGGTAGGCATAACATCAATTTCTAATATTATTTTGATTAAATGTTTTCAAAAATATTGCTCCATGATTTTGATGTGATTAATGATGTACTATATATGTAGTTGCTAAGAAAGCTAACCATTACACCCAAGTAGAGATAAAGAGATAGTAAGAGATATTGAGACAAGTATTTACATGGTTCAGCCTTTAACAAGATCTACATCCACGGGGTTTGAAGGGTTCCATTAATAAATTGTTTGGATACCAGTTAAGAAGTTGCTTTTCGACTTTTGAAAGTAAAAAGTCAGAAGTTAGTTTGGGTACATAATTTCATATTGGCTTTTAGAAGCAAAAAAGTTAACTTTTTTTGAAGCTAAATATATTTTCTTATGACGTCTGCTTTTCTATAAAAAAAGGTGCTTCTACTTCTGGTATCCAAACATGCTATAAATATGGAGATTAGAAGAGAGGAAGTAGAAGAGATAGGCTAAGAGAGATTCCAAAGGGTTGTGAGGGCTTAAAAGATATATGAGATGACACCCTATCCTTAGAAGTCCATATCGTTATCTAGCGGATGATTTTCTGGGTTAGTTACATATTTGCTCCTAAAATACCATTCATTACTTAGATGTTACATAATAGATTCCTTAAGATTTATTATACTAGAAAGTTCGTAGTAGTTACATATTCTACAGTATTCCACATATAAGGTGGTCTGTGCCGAGGCTTGATTGTCCGGGAAGGAAGGCCTAATTGCGGTGCTTGGTGGTTTGGTACGGAGACATATGAAATATGATATCCATAGTATATGTCAATATGTGTACAATTATTGAGTTGCGGTCTATGAGTAGTGACCCCTAATCACTTCTTTGATGGGGTATAAATTGTTCGTAAGGAAGGATTTTGATTTCCTAAACCTACGTAGGGTTTTATTAAACGAAGACAATTTTTTTTTTATTTTTTTAAAGTATTTTTAATATTATTATTGCGATTTGAAAAACAGGATATGAACTACTTAAGAGTTAAGGCTCATACATTGGGCAGATTAAAACAGCATAAGAAAGCATAAACACTTTAGAATCTTAACTTAACCGATGTCATTGTTTTCATATTGGTTATGTAGAATGTTAATACAACTGTCTTGTTTTAATGTTCAAAAGTCTGGAATAGAACACTACTAAATCGACTTCAGATTCTCAATTTGGATGCTTCCCTACCCTAGTATAAACAGAATCACAGATAAGCTAGCCATTGAAACCTCATAAACCAATGACCAGATACTCAATTTGGATGCTTTCCCTACTATACAGTACAGAGAGAAGCTAGCCACTAATAAACCATAAATCAATGGAAGGAAGTAATCGAAGCTCAACGGGGAATCGCTAAAAGTAAGAGATACTCATTTTGAAAAAGAAAACTTCATCAAGAAAGAAAAGGTACGAAAACTAGGTTAGATTATATGGGAGTTGTGGATTGTCTAAACATGGGAATCAAAAAGCATGCAAATATGTGGTGCATCCGACGTAGGAAAGGTCCAAAAGGGTGACCTTTGACTTAAAAACATGTATCAACTTTGATTTTTTCTTCAAATATCTTCAAGCATCCTCGGAACTTATGATTGGGAAGAATTCGTAGTCCTTAAGTTAGTTAAATTACGGAAACCAAGTCATAATTAATCTTAAAACCAGTAATGAGGTGGATTATGTTTTGTAAGGATATTGAGTATAAAATGCACAGATACGTACGCGTACGCGTCTGCTTCGTGTATAATAGTTAAGTCTTATAGTTTGCAATGAAGCCGATGCTAAATTTCTAACCTCATTAACACAAATTTTCATATATTAATTGAGACTTTGGTCTGACTAAGATCTTCAATGGTAGATTGGTAGCAACGGGCTTCACATGCCAATAAAAAACAACAGTGGGAGAGTCTCATAGACACCAAAAGGAAAACCATGTGAACTAGCCGTCCTTTGGGTTTGAGAAGTTATCCGTCCATACCTTATATATACAAATGTGGTTACCTATTACCATCAATATAATAATATAGAAAAACAAAAAAAATATGCTCACTTAAAAGAGAAACACAATCTCCATTGGGACTTGATTTTTCATATGTTCCCCATTGACAATAAACACAAAGATATTATCTTCAAATGCTATTTATCCTATTTTAACTATGATTTTTACATGATACTTCTGTGGATGCTTTTAAATCTAAAGTTTCATCATCATCTCCAAGGAACAAGAGCATGCTTGCTCGATAGTATTGTTCCCAGGACATACTTGTCACTTGTGTGACTGTGTCGACCTCCAACAAATCTGTTGTTCCTTTCAAGAAAAAAAGGTACAATTAATAAGGGTAAAATGGGATGTAAAAACATCCCCTCCTTTTCATCAAAGTAATAATATCTTCTTGAACCAATAAAGCCTATAAAGGTATCAAAATGGCACCGCATTAAACCAATCAAAGATTCAACACACGGTTTTAACTACCTTTATCTCATATTTACTCTGAAACTCCGCTACCAACATGATTCCATCTCTATTAAAATCCGAGTAGTTTTATTATTTATTTATAGTAATAAAGAAAAAGGAAAAAAAATTCGTAAAAGCAAAACACTTAAAACACCTGAAACAACGTGTGGTAAGCTAACATCAAACGACGACTAAATCCGATCCTTGAACACGGAACGGTTATAAAATATTCCACGTAAGTTAAAATTATCGATATACCCTAAAATATAAATTACCACATACACCCTCAGGACCAGCACAGTTTCCGTGTTGCACTGACACAATCAGGAACTAGTTGATATGTTGGTCAAGGAAAAAAAAAGGAAGACCTAAACTAAGCAGCTAAGCTCGTGCAATGTCGGTTTTGTTTTATTCTTATCAACTTGGCATAATCAATCAAGAATTCAAGATCTTATCTATAAAATTCCAATACCCTAAAAAAACATATCATATGTACATTAAACAATGATTAAATGCACACATTTGCCTGCTTAGAGGTAGATGAGAAACAAATGATAAAAAAGTGAAGCAATCTAATTTAACATAATCATGAGACCGAGGACAAAAAGAAGAATTATATACAATAAATGAATGTCGATTGGATCAGAGGTGTGTATATTACATGAACTGTTTCCTTAAAATCAGTGAGACTATTCTAGTAGTGTACATCAACAAATCAAAGTTGGTTGCGGTACCTTTGTTAAAAAAGTAGAATAGCCTGAGATCGAAACTTATTGGTTGTGACTTGATTTGTACCGTGCATTATCCACAACGAGAGGTGTAAATAGTGCCAGTATGGATACTACGGCTCCACTTCCTCATCTGCATGTTACTCGGTACTTCAGTTGGAAATTCCTAACAACAGGTTATAGGCTAATAACAAGCTTGACAGTGATGGTGCCGCAGTTCTTATTATAAAAGTTGGGTGCATGTGCCATATGGTCGTACAAGAGGCAGATGCATGGCCAATTTTCTTTTTGCATTTTCGTTGACCGTTTAATGCTATTGAAAATGTTAATCAAGTTAGAAAGTATTTCTCACTGATACAAACATAATGAATATACCCTTTTCTATATTTGACCACTTAACAAGAAAGAAAGTTAAAGTGAGACTGTTGTTTGTTCTTAACCCTCGGGGAAGATTTTTTTTTTTACTGGTGTTCTAGTGCAATTATAGTGTCAATTAAATTATTAAGTAATTTTCTTATTGATATAGACATAAATTATGTCATTTCATGTATACGCTATATAAAAATTTCAGTTTAAAACCAATCAATTAAAAAAAAAATTGATTTTTTTTGTTCGGAAAAATAATTTATTAGAAACAAATAAAGATTACAAAGTTCTGCTATACTTACTCACTGGGGAAAGCATGAACACGATTAGGGGTGCTAACATCCAGGCTCTATATTGATTTGTTACTTTCACATGCTTAGAAAGAGCATCTACCATATTGTTATAAAACGTGACTACATGAACATACCTCAAACCACTGGCTACTTCTAAAATCCTACTAATATCTGTTTGAAGATTTTTGTCTTCTATCTCCCAATTTTAGAAACCATAGACCGATCCGATAAATCGACGGTTCTCATTTTAGAAACTGTTATCTATAGTTGATGAACGGTTTGACTCGGTTCCGGTCCAAATCTACCGGTTTTTAGCCCGATTTGTCTATGCATCCTTAATCTTGACATATTGCAAGCAAAGTTTCTCTAACAAGAATGTGATTTTCTTACCATATTGCAATCGAAATTGCATTTTGGATAGCTGACCATATCTAAGTCATTGTATGATGATACCTATGATTCGAAGTATACAATTTGTATGTATCTTATTGTCTATTTTCTGAATCCTACAATTGACTTATGACTTGGCACATAGCCACTGACATAATTTATTCTGTTTTATTTTCAAAACTCAATATCCTTGAGCTATGGCATGCTGGGGATTTTATTGAAGGTTAAGTTTCAGGTTTCTTATAACAAGAGTTATGAGAAGGAGTATCCCTCTTATAATTAGATAATGTAGCGGAAGAATGCCCATTATGGGAGAAATGACTTCCCAAAACCCTCATACTCCTCTATAGTTTACTTTAGATGAAGTAGTGATTGAAAGAGAGTTCAAGATGACGTAGAGAATGTCGTCTGAAAAGGTACGATCCGCTCTTTGATGTCCAAGGTTTATTTTTATTAATGTTTACAATCTTTTCAAAAGAAAAAACCTTGTCGCCTAGGGGTGTTTTTCTACTATTTCCCTTAGTGATATTTCAATTCTTCCATCCTATACTCCCTGACAACTCCTTGCTCTGTAGATGTGGTAGTATCCGTCATTTTTTGGTTTTGGAACCTACTGGTATGTTGTTGTTTTTCTAATTTAACTGACTACTTTTGATATGACTTCTTATATCTGACTCAAAAATCATTAAATTGTAAGTTTATAGAATTTTTTCGATTCCAGTACTCTGACATTTTATCTGGCCCAAGTAAGATGTCGATTCAAAATGAAATCCAAACAAACAAAGTGTTAATAAGTCTAATGCAACCGGTACACACAACACATGATAAAGACACACTGAAGTTACTAAAATCTATATTTTGATCAAAATTGATAATATCACATATTGAATCTATTTTTCTGTAAATTTACTAAATTTGAAATCTTATTGTCTAAGGTTACCTATTTCCCTCCCCACTATCCCTAAATCCCATACAAACCATACAAATTAATTTTTGTTTAACTCTTTTCAGGATGGGTAAACAAGACTCACCGGATAACGATCTTCATCAACCCACAAACTCATACTTCTAAAATTTCACTCTTAAAAATGGTGATCAACCTGAATACATCCATATCTCATCGTTTATTTATAAAAAATAATAAAAAAATCTGATCAAATCTTTATCATTTACTTTATCTTGTTGTAGCTTTGCTTTTACTGATTTTATGTACCAAGTATGTGTTCCTGATATTACAATCTCAGCAGTTGAGAACACTGGTAATAACGATCATATCATATCGGATTTTAGGGATCTTAGTGTTAGATTAGATCTTCCTTTTTCTTAGCGATTTTATTTCGTCAGAGGAAGTCTGTATTTGACTTTCTCGGTTAATAATGACATCCGTGTTTCAAGTGTAGCAGTTCATGCCATTCTATCTATTTCATCAAATAATTTTTGTTTGAAAAAGATAAATTAATTTTTATCAAATAATTTTCTAAAAAATATAAAATAATACCTTAGTATATCAATTAACAATACTATATTTAGATTTGGGAAAGGGAAAGAATAAATACGGTGATCAAGATGAAAAGTACCAACAAAATATAATAGGATAAATTTTGTTTATCCAATCTAGAAAGAATTAAAAAAAAATTAATTTTATGGTTTGGATGAGATTTAAGTGTGAAAATGGAAAATAGGTAAAACCTTGTCCAATTACCATTAATAATAACTTAATAGAGCTTTATATCACAACTAAGTATTTTATTCATTTTCATCCATACAAATGTAACATCCCAATCATCCCTTCTTATTTGTATGGAGTAGGAGATTGGACTTGGAACAAAAAAGCCATTTCTTCGTGTTACTATAGGATGTAACATCAAATTATAAAAGCAATTGAAAATTACCTTCTGGATTAAGATCGGCTTAAACTCTATCAAATAATAAGAATAGAAAAGAGCATAAATAAAAAAGTCTCTCATATAATGGCGTTTACCTTTAAGCAAATTCAGTTTTAACATTCTCTATAATAAAAGACAATAAACTGAAGACATCGAGTCCGTGATATTAAAAGCAATGGAATTTAACCTAAAAGGATCAGTATTCAAACTAGCGTAATGTATCAAAAACATTAAGACGCATATTATCTTTTTCTTTCTTTTTGATAAAGAAAATCAAACACCACAGTGTAGATATTACTCGTCTGCATACCAACAAGGCAACAACAATTGCCAAAGACGAGGAGTACAACAATATGCAACTCAGTCCAAGACACGGCATCTTAATGCAACCCAGACTAAGCCTCTAAAGTGCATTAGTGACTTTCCTAATTGCATACGAAATCCTATTACTAAATTCGAAATAACTTGGGTGACAAACAAAAGAAGACCGAGTCAGTCAGTCTTCTTCCCAAAGAAGAAAAAAACCCGATTCACGAATACCGTGTGCATAACGAGATTACAAACGCAAAACAGAAAGTCAGAAGTTTAGAAAACACAACCCAACCGTTATTATATTATTATTGCCGACTCTGTTTGGTCCATGCCTTCCGAATCACTTGTCTATAAATACCAATTTCATAATCTCAGATTAAAAGAGAGCGAGAGATACAGAGAACAAACGCAAACTAAGCCGAATTATCATAGCACAGGAGAGAATAACAATTTCTAATGGGAAATTTCTGAAAATTTCAAATTTATAGTGGTTAATTCTTCTTCCAGGTTCCTCCTTCTCTGCCTCGATCTCCATTATTTGAATCTGGGTTAATTGTTTGTTTTTTTTTGTCTTTAAGTTCTTCTCGATTTAAAATTAGTTGAAGTCGACTTTGGGTTTTCTTCTCGTTTTTTAAATCATGATTAAGAGTGCGAATCAATCAAGCTTGAGTCCCAAGATCGTAGATTTTAGTAGTAGTAAAGATTTGATGATGATGGATAAACAGAGAAATAGTCTTAGAGGTGGTAGGAAGATTACTAACAAAATCAAGAGTAGTGTAGTTGATTATACAGATTCTAATTTTCGTAGTTCTCCCAATAATGGTGATGAGCAATGTGGGTTTTGTTCAACACAAGCTTTGATTCAGAATTATACTAATTTTAAACAAAGTGATGTTCCAATTAGATTTATGTACTATAATAATGGTACTTGGATTGGGTTTTCTAAAGATGTTTTTGAGGTCTTGAAAGAGGGTTTTATTGGGAATAAACCAATTGTAGAAGTTTCGATTGATGGGGCGACGTATTTGGTTGATTTCTTAAGAATGTTGCAAATTGATTTAGTGTCTGGAAATCGAAGATCCGTTTCATGGATTGATGTTGAGAATAAATGTTTCTTCCCCAAATTTACCGTGGAAGAGAAAAGTGATGATTGCTGTGAAGTTGTTGAGTTTCCTACATTGAAAATTGAGATTAAGATCGATCCGAAGTCCAATACGAATTCGAGTAAGAATTTGAGTAAGCGGAGGAGAATGAATCAATCTCATGTGGAGGATGCAGAGAGCGACACGGAGAGTTCTTCAGATGATCAACATAGTGTTGTGAAAAGGGCTAGAGTTTCAACTGTGGTGGAGAAAGGTAAGTGGCCAAATGTGGAAATTTTGAAGGATGAAGAAAAGAATTATATAGATATCAAGAATATATTTTTATCTGGGTTAAGGAAAGTCGATCGAGATGTTAGTATCACTTCGATCCGGCGCTGTTTACATGCCGGCCCGGTAGGAGTTGCCCGTCTACAAGCATTCCAGAGACAGATGGAATTAACAAAAGCTACTCGTGGTGGTGTATCTGATGTGAGGCTTGCTTGGCATGGAACTTCATCAGAAAGTATTGCTAATATCATACTACATGGTTTTGGATTGGATAATAAGCCATCCAGTTCAGAAGCAGCTTATGGGGATGGAGTTTATCTTTCACCGGCCCGCTCACCAGAAACAAGGTAACAATTAGTCATTTATCTTCATTTTTTACGTCCTTGCCTGATGTTTGAAGTTTTTATTCATTAGTCCTTGCCTGATGTTTGAAGTTTTTATTCATTAAACAACGGAACCGTTGAGATTCATGGGTTTGGAATTCACCAATAGATTGCTTGATACAATTGTGTTTGCAGTGCAATTCTGTCAGAAGCTGATAAAAATGGCGAAAAACATGTATTGTTGTGCCGGGTTATAATGGGAAACATTGAAAAGGTTGAATTAGGGTCCGACCAGTGTCACCCTAGTAATGCAAATTTTGATACTGGAGTTGATAATCTTGCAAATCCAAGATGGTATATAGTGTGGGGCAGTCATATGAGCAAGCACATTCTTCCTGAATATATTGTCAGCTACAAGTTATCGCCAGACCATCAGCAAGGTACTAATGCTACTCCCTTTTCGTTTTGGTTGATTAAGATACTTCACAAAACATTTGCATTTACTGGCAAGCTTTGCGTTATATGGTGTAGTTTAATAATTTATTTATTTTTTTGCATCAGGTTTACGGACAGGAAGACCAATTCTTAAAAGAGATAATACTCCATCATCAACTATGTCATTTCCAAGATTGTTTGCTGCAATGAAGAGTTCACTTCCTATATCAAGCATTCAAGAACTTGAATCCTTATATGGCCTGTTCAAGGTAAGAATAAGTGATCGCCTTACATAACATTTACTTTAGATTTCGATAGTTCAAACTCAAATAGGTTCGTTGAATGAATCAAATATTAATACTTGGTTTACAAATTTTTCCAGGATGGCAGGGTGCCTAAAGACGTCTTGATAAGACAATTAAGATCAATAGCTGGAGACCAATTAATCACTTCCACTGTTCATAAAATTCGAAGTTTCATGAACTAAAAAGACTGTTCATCCAGAATCTTCGGATACAAAGATTAGGCTTTTTCTTTTCTTTTTTTTCTTTTTTTTTTTTATTATGAGAATTACTGTTCTGAACTGTAATTTTCTCCGATACATGTCTCATTTAGCAAAATGCTACTGACCCAGAAAAATAATGAAAAATCATTACATGTATAGAGTTGGACAGAAAATTGAAACTAGGTTTGATCCTATAGTGAAAACAAGTTGTTATCCATAATGCTCCACTGTCTCTTTATCTATTTTGTTTTCTTTTGAGTTCTGGTCGCATGCCTGTACAATATATATATGACCATTCTATCAAACAGTACTCCTGCCGCCTAACACTGTCAAGAACCAAGATCACTTTATCATGTGATTCAATCTCTCTCTACATTCTGTCGTTCAATTTTCGTTTTATCAAACCAACCAATCTTGTATTTCTCTGATGTTTCCATCTTATATGCATTTATGTTTGCATATTACATCTGAAAAGTCAGTTTTTTCCCTCAGGGCTTATGGTTTGCATATTTACTGTGTAGATTGCTCGATAGAATCTGGTTATTTTATTGTGGTTTGCACCGTTTCACCCTCTAATTAGGTTCCGCTGTTGCAGTTGGGTTGGGTATCTACTAATTGCACCTTTTGTGGACTTGTGGTACTAAGAGGAGAAGAAAACAAACTTTACTTTGGTTTCTTAATACAGAAGGAAGGTTTTTTTTGTTTAAATGACAGCATAAAGTGTAATTCCGTTATTCCCACTCAGGATGGAAGTAGTTCTTTGATATGATTTTTCTGTCCGCGTCCGAGTGAAGTTTTTTCTAGTCACACAAACCGTAAAAAGTATATCATAAGCATATTGCAGAATTTGTTAGTCCCACCGAAATTCTTTCTCATATAGAAAGCGTTTTTTTAAGCATTATATATACAAAGCTCTTGCTTTCTGAATAATCATTATTCTCATAATATTTATCAGACCGTGGGTTATAAATCCAGAGGGGTCACTATCCAACTACAAAAATTTCAATAAAAAATATTTGACATAAAAAACCCGTTAGAACCAACTGTCCAGAATACCCTCCCTTAAAAACAGTTCACTCTCATTTACTTCTCACTAGTTTCATTCGTAAACTCATCATTTCCCTCTTCAACCACCTCCAAAAATTCGAACCGCTCACTCTCATTAACAGTTTCAAAAAATTATCAGAAAAATCTCCTGAAACAACATCATATCTTCATCCTGATCGTAATAATCATCATCATCATCCTCGTAGTCATAATCTCCATCACCATCAGTACATTAAAAAACAAAATCAGAAACTGAATTTCTGATTCTCAAACTGTTGTTCATCATCATCAGTAGATATACTAAGTTTCCAAGATCTTACTTCTACTATTAACTCAGAACTTTCTATTTCATTCTGTAACAGTTTAAACCTAACCAAAAAACGAAACAAAATCACTGAACATCATTAAAAATGGTGAAGAAACAAGAGAAAAAGA
The DNA here is from genome assembly GCA_023531435.1 of Papaver californicum. Lineage (NCBI taxonomy): Eukaryota > Viridiplantae > Streptophyta > Magnoliopsida > Ranunculales > Papaveraceae > Papaver > Papaver californicum. Next base: position 5,972,034 of record JAJJMC010014687.1, read on the forward strand.
AAGAGAAAAAGATGAACAAAAAACTTAATAAAACAGTTAAGAAACAAGATTCTCCAAAAGGTAAATCGAAGTTTCATTGTTCTTCAGTGATTGTTTATGGTTGAAAATCAACATGCTTCAATGATTTTTAGTTTCGCAATTTTGGTTTCATCAATGAATTTGCGTAATGAGGTTTCATCTGTTTCGAAATCACCGGTTTCATAATTAGGTTTCAATTTTTCTGTAACTAGGTTTCACTGATTTTCATCTTGGTTTCATCTGTTTGTAGCATGGTTTTAGGTTTCATCTGTTTTGACCTAATTTATTTACCTAATGTCTATTACATTTTTCTGTAATTAGGTTTCACTGATTTTCATCTTGGTTTCATCTGTTTGTAGCATGGTTTTAGGTTTCATCTGTTTTGACCTAATTTATTTACTTAATGTATATTTGGATGGAACCAAAAAAGGTTTTACAATTTCTGTGTATGGTTGGGACCAACAGTGTTGGTGTTTTTTACTTATTGGCTATTTTGATGGAACCAAAATTAGTTTCATCATATTCTGTGTATGGTTGTGGCCAACAGTGTTGGTGTTTTTTACTTAATGGCTATTTTGATGGAACCAAAATTGGTTTCATCATATTCTGTGTATGGTTGTGACCAACAATGTTGGTGTTTTTTACTTAATGACTATTTTGATGGATCCAAAATTGGCTTCATCATATTCTGTGTATTGTTGTGACCAACAGTGTTGGTGTTTTTTACTTAATGGTTATTTTGATGGAACCAAAATTGGTTTCATCATCTTCCTGTATGGTTGGGACAAGTTCTGTTTATGCTTATGGTTTATTTATTCTGTAACAAGAAAAAAAAGGCTGACAAAACCATATAGGTGCTCGTTGCATCATTTGTGTGCAGAGGCACCTAAGTTAAAAGCTTTGATACAGAGTAAAGAAAAACACATGAAGGCACTTGTTGCTTGTCCGTTTTGGCGTTTCTCCAAACCGTTCTTCTATGGTACGCTGCAAGAAGAAAAATTGAAGAAAAAGATCAGAGCAATTCAGATGATCTTATGGTCATTTTATAAAAGTGTCAAGCGTCAGAAACCAGATTGTTTCAAGTTGATGAGAGCAAGGAATATGATACTGCAGACAATACATGAACAGTTCGCTGTCATTTTTGGTCTATAAATGATGAAGAATGTAGATATACCCAAAGATGTTGAGCTGAAGAAAAAGGTGAACATGGTTGCGGTCGAGTATTTTAAAGGAGATAAGAAGATGAGGAAAACTGATATTATCAGAGCTATGATGGAAACTGCAGCAGATGAAACCAAATATGAAGACTTCGTCAATCTATTCATACTCTATCTCTTGGTTTCGATATTTGTCCCAAACAAAGATGGGCATAATCTGACTTCAAAATACTTGTACCAATTATTTGAGATGAATAAAGTGTGTTGGCCTGATGTTTTTCATGAGTATCTAATGGAGTCTATAATTAAAGCTGAAGAAGTTGATGATGTATCGGGTTGCGTCATTTACCCATTGGTAAGTTAATTTTTGTATCTTTTGATTCATAAATTGTTTGTTTTTTATTTTTCCCGAGTTTGATTACTAATTTGAATGTTTTGTTGTGTATTGTTTTTTTCAGTATTGGTTTGCCGAGATGTCAAACATCACATTGAGACAAGATGGGAACGAGATGTACGCAAGGTTCGCTAGATGGAACCTAGATGAAATAAGCAAAGAAGTGGTGAATTTTGATGATCTTAGCAATAAACCATAAATTTTCTCAAAGGTAAAAGCAATAACAATTCTTGTTTGTTTATAATTTTTAATGTATGAGAATTAAAAATTTCAATCATTTATTTGCTTGCACCTTATTCCAGAGGAAAAGAAATGATGGAACCAAAAAAATGTTTCATAGTTTATTTAATTCCAACTTATTAATCATAACTTTTCCTGTGTTCCGCAGATGAATGTGGGTTACCGTCAGGGATCCTTCTTTCTTCCATATAATGAACAAGAAATACGCTTGGTCCAGCGTATAGAGGAAGAGGAAATTCATGTTGAAGAGTACATAGATGGTGATCTGCAGGTTGGTGATGGAAATGAAGAGGATAATGCAAGTGAAGATATTGTTGGTGAAAGAAATGAAGAGAGTGTTGGTGATAAAAATGCAGAGAGTATTGGAACTGGAAATGAAGATACCACTTACAAGGAAAAATATAAGTGGGCGAGAATTTTGATTGAAAAACTTACAAGCGTTGGTAACAATGGGCTTTCGGAAGAAGATCAATCAATTCTTGCAAAATATGATGCTGAAGATAAGTTACAACCAGTGAGGAAGACTTACGTGAGACAGAAACCTAAGAGAGATGAAACAGAAACAGTTTCAAACAGTGAACAAGATGTGGAGGTGATATGTTAAATCTTAGATGAGTTAAATATGATATTGTTTATTTGTGTGTGTTAAATAAACAATATTGTTGGGTTAATGGTAGTATCTAACATATGTTAAAAGTCGCAGGAATTGATAACCAAAGCTATAAATATTGTGGATGAAATGATGAGGTTGAAGAAGATAATGAACAAAAGTTTGACAATGATGAGGTGATAATTTACTTTACTTTGATTTGATTTGTTTGTTGTCATTGAATCTAATTTTTTTGAAATCAATAAATCTTGCAGGTAATGAATATGCCTTAAGAAACAAAACAACATGATGCAGTGGAACCTGAAAAGGTTTCAGCTCATGAAGAAGTTCAGATTCAACATGATGTAGTGGAACCTGAAAAGGTTTCAGCTCATAAAGTTCAGATTCAAGGATTAACTGAAGATTTGGAGGATTCTTTGTTGTAACAAGAAAAGGTTTCATCAACTGAAGGAGAAGTTCAGGAGCAACAAGTGTTGGAACCAGAAAAGGTTTCATCAAATGAAGGAGAAGTTCAGGAGCAAGAGTTAATGAAACCAGAAAAGGTTGCATCATCTGAAGGCAAAGATCAACAACTGATTGAAGAGATTTCGGAGTTAACTCCGAACACAATTGAAGATTTGGAGGTGACTGAGAAAGTAGAATCTGAAATCAAAGGGAAGCAAGCCAAAGATAATATAATATAAGAAGATTTGGAGATAACTCCAAACACAGCTGAAGATATAAAGGTGGCTGAACAAATTGAATCTTCTTTGTCGAAGACTAACTTGAGGAGTGCAATAGAAGAAGTTTCTGAATTGACTCCAGACACAATAGAAGATATCAGAGTGGATGAGAGGGTAGAATTGGAAGCGAAGAAAAGTTCTTCATCAAATCCAGAGAAACATATTGAAGTGTCAACTCAAAGCCAGAGTTCAATTGATGAAACTATTCTTCAGCAAATGAAAGATGAATATGCAAACAAGACTTCTGCATCAAAGCCAGAAAGTAAAGGCATGTGCTACTACTCTGTTATAAACATGGCAAATGATGTAATTGCTTTAGAAGATGATATGCCTCATTTCAAGTTGGGATTGACGCAAACAGACAGTGACAAAGAAGATAGTGAAGACATCAGTCCCGAACAAAAAGTGAGTAATATAATCTCAAGGATGAGAAAAAACAAAACGATCATGCAAGCACCTGTTAAGATACAAGGTTATACACCTGGAGAAGCTAAGAAGAAGAATAGAAACAAGACTCGTTGTGTGAGCAGAAAGCAAACTACAAAGTTGGAGAAAAAACAAAAAGAGAAAAGGGAAGTCAAGTTGAAAGCAGTGGACAACTTAAAAATTATGCAAGTGCTGGATTCAAATGAAAAACCGATTGTATGCAGATATTTTAAAATGCACAATAATAGGTAAGTGGCATTCATACTATTAAGTTTTTTGGTTTCATAATCTAAGTGTTTCAGTTTCTTTTCTTCTTCTTTAATCTTTAATTTGTTTTCGAACAATTTAACAACAGTGACATGGCTTGGGAGAAAGATGGTACTCCTAAGTACAAAAGGGCAGTTTTTCTCAGCATATATGTCTATGTAAGTTTCATCTAAATTCTCTTATACAAGTGTCTTTCTGAAACAAAATTAGAATTTGATTTTTGATTTTTTACTGATTCAGACATTGCACTCAATCGGGCAAAGTTGTCACACTGCAATTGAAGCTTTCATTGACAAAATGGATTACACTCCAGAATTTGTATTGTTCCACTGCTAACAAAAATAAGTGAAAAGTCGTATCACTGGACATTGTTAATCTTTGATAATGAAACTGGAGAATTCTCTCACTACAACTCCATGGCTTCCACTGAAGATGAATGCAACAAAAGTGCTGAAAGCATGAAAGAAAGAATGGTGTCAGCATTGAAACAACATGTTGTAAAGCTCTGCCTAGACTCGGCAAGTCAAACAAAAGAATTTTTTTTGAACACCCCTTTGTGTTGTCAACAAGATGTGTAAGTAATTTTAAAAGAACTTGTGATATCTTCATTTCAATCTTTTTTTTTTTTTTTAATTTAAAGATCTCATTTTGTTAATTTCAGGAATGATTGCGGACTTCATGTTTGCTATTACATGAAGAGCCTTTTGAAAGGAAACTTTTCATCCGAAGAGCACATAAAACACAAGGTGCAAAATATGAGGCCAAAGTTGGCATGCAAGATACTCCTTGACAAAGTTGCAGACTATGAGTCCAAAGTTGCAACTTAAAGTTATAGTGGAGAAAAGACGAGAAAACATTAGGGTGGAGGAGGACTACTTGCAACATCCAGGAAGAGGAGTAACATGAAGGTTCAGTTATGTAATTGTTTGGTTTTTTTTTAGGTGTGTCTCGTTAATGGTGGCAGAGAAAGAAGACTGATGGTGCGTTAATGGTGGTTGTCTGTTCATGGAAGAGAAGATGCAGTTCATGATTGGTAAAAAACAGAGTTTGTGAAAAAAAAAAGGTTGAAACTAAGAACAATGTTAATCAATTAGTTTGTGGTAAAATACAATGGTTGTCCGTAAAACATCTTATTCAATGATTTGTAAACAGAGGGTAGCTAAGAACAATCTTTTCATCAATCACTACTCTTAAGTTATAAAATATGTTGTGATATTTTTCTCTTAATCAAGGATGAACATCTTATTCAATGATTTGTTTCATCTTATTACAGGATGATATTTTTCCGTTAATCAATATTTTTTGTTTCATCTTATTCCATATGAAAAAACATGATGAAACTAGAAAAGGTTCCATTATTATTTTTGGTTTTCATCTTGTTCCAGATGAAAAAACATAATGGAACCATAAAAAGTTCTATCATTTGTTTTTGTTTCATCTTATTCCAGATGAAAAAAAGCGATGAAACCAAAAAGGGTTCCATCACATTTTTCGGGTTCATATTGTTCCAGATGAAAAAACATGATGGAACCAGAAAGAGTTCAATCATTTGTTTTTGTTTCATTTTATTCCAGATGAAACAAAAATGAAACCAAAAAGGGTTCCATCAACTTAGAGATAAAAAAACCCTGAAGAATGTGACAAACTATGAAACCTATTTTGGTTCCAACAAATTATAAAAGCCTGCAAGTCTGACAAACTTAATCTAAAAATAAAAAAAACATGAAAGACCTGGAGAAAATTGAAATTTTAACTGTAAAAATTATAGAAAAAAGAATAATAAAAATATGTAGATTAAAACATATAGTAGTCTAAACAAAAAATAAAAATGAAAGTCGATGAATTGTTGTCAAAATGAATTCACATTTGCCGCGCAGGGCATGTCCTTCGGTTATGGGCACTCAAAACATGGCAGCTACCACAAGTTCTCATCTTCTTATTAGGAATTGAACCTGTATTAGGAATTCTCTTATTCTTCCTTGGACGACCTGGTTGTGCTAGAGCATCAGGACCAAGAACAAGAGATTTTGGAGACACAATCGAAGGCTTTTCAACTGTGGGAACATTATTAATTGGTCTTGCATAGGATTCATGGTAGAACTTTACTGTAAAGTAGAATTCAACATATTTATACAGGTCTTCTTCATTTAGCATGATACAGCGGATAGCGTGGGCACAAGGAAAACCGTTGATGCGCCAGCGGTTGCAAGAAAATGTTCTTCTTTCCAAATCAACCTTTTGTGTTAATGTCGAATTAACTTCAAACACATATTGCGACGACTTGGTGACACTGTATTCACGGCCGTGCATCATGTTGTTGTACAACTCAATTTCAAATTCTGGACATAAAGTTTCTCGCCACTTTAATAATGTTGCACATTGTTCGCGACGTACACACATTTGATCATAAGCTTCACTCTGATCTCATCAACCATGATGGCTATAGGCTTCTCTCTCTCTTCAACGATCCAACTATTGAAACTCTCAGAAATATTCGAACACAACCTACCATAACGACGACCCGGGAAATAAACACTTTCCCATTTATCAACCGGAGCTCAACTCAGATAATCTTGTAACTTCTGATTTTTGACCTGCAACAAATTTTCCCAGTTCTCTGAAAATTTTATATGTGTATTAGCATATGCGCATTTTCCAAACAACCCAAGCACATAATATTTATAAACCTTACTGGACTTCGGCAAGTATGTATTGATATTGTTCTTCATATGCCAATAACACCAACCATGAACAGCATCATAGAATACATCAGGAATTTGATTCACCAAACCACTACCTCGATCACTCACAAAAGTAAGCTTTTTGCGCATAAGAGAAAGGACTTGCTTCAAATTCTCCAAAAACCATTTCCAGTTGGCGTCATTCTTCGAAGAAACAACAACATAAGCAAAGGGATAGATTTCTGAAAACAGAACAGAAAAAAAATGTCTTTGCATATAAAAAACGATGAAACCAATTTTGGTTTCACCAAAATAAGGTTTCATCTGTTTCAATTACATTTTTCTGTAAAAATAGGTTTTACTGATTTTCATCTGTTTGTAGCATGATGTTAGGTTTCATCTGTATAGGATTAAATAACAGACCTATTTATCAACTCAGAAAAAAATAGAATGTGTAAGAAACTTACCGTCATTCTCGGTTAGACCTGTTGCTGCCATGATATGACCAAGGTATTTGCTCTTCAAATGGGCTGCATCAAGGAATAACAAAGGACGAAAATAATTGAATCCACGAATGCATGCTCCCAAACAGATAAACAATCTCTGAAACTTTTGAGTCCCATTTTCAACTTCCAAAACAACACGAGTTCCAGGATTGGTTTCAGTTAATTTGTTGGTATACCATTTCAAGTACATAAATGATTTCTCGTTCTCTCCACATGTAATATTCAATGCATGCCTCTTCCCTGCATATGCATAATAACGACTAATGTCAAAGCCATACTCTCTTGTAAACTGATTCATATTATCCTTTGTCTTCTTCTTTGGATTCTGTTTAATCTCTTCAAGAATCAAGCTACTAATTAGTTTCTTCGACAGATGTGTTCTGTTTACAACTCCACCACAACAAGTATGCTTCTTATTTAACTCCTTGATAATAAAGGGACTACCTTCAACACCATCAATAGAAACAGCATATATATGCTATTCGCATTTCTCTTCTTCCTTCTTAGAACAACATGCACAAATCCTCAACTTCTCATTCCTTGTCATCTTAAATGAATACTCAAATACTGCATGATATTTCAACAAATCAGAGCAAATTTGTTGAACACCTCCATTAAACACCTGATTGACACCCTGGAAAAGGCCTAACCAATACGCAGACTTCAATGGTTCTTTAACTTTATTGCGGACATCATAATCAACTAAATTTGTAAGTGTTGCATGCTCAAAAGATATAATTCCTAAACTTCGTGGCTGCTCATATGGTATGATTCCTGAAATTTCTGAACTACAACTAAAGGACTCATCTCTATGCCTTACATGTAACTCAAGAGATGGAAGCTTATTAAACAAAGTAAATAAAGCAACCGATTGGAGATCAAAATCAGAATAGATAACCTTTTGCTGATCACAAATTATGTGGAAAATTTCTATAGAAAGAACAGAGAACTGACACCAACTTGAAAATATACTACCCTTCAAATCACAAACAGATGCTTGTAGACCAATACGAAAAGATAATGTATCCTCTTCGTGAAATATAACAGCGAGAACAGATTCCATAACCTACAGAAAAAATATGAAACCAAAAGTTTCACTAAATGTGAATATAAACAACAACAAACAACAAAATTTGAATATTAAAATCAACAACATAACAAATTCTGATTTCAATAATATACAGGACAAAGGTATGAAACCAAAAACAGTTTCACTATATGTGAAATTAAACAACAACACTAACAACAAAAAATGAATATTAATATCAACAACATACAATTTCTGATTCCAATAATATACAGAAAAAAGTATGAAACCAAAAGAAGTTTCACTAGATGTGAATATAAACAACAACACCAACAACAAAATTTGAATACTAAAATCAACAACATAACAAATTCTGATTCCAATAATATACATGACAAAAGGTATGAAACCAAAAACAGTTTCACTAGATGTGAATATAAAAAACAACACCAACAACAAAAAATGAATATTAACATCAACAACATATAATTTCTGATTCCAATAATATACAGGAAAAAGTATGAAACAAAAAACAGTTTCACTGGCTGTGAATATAAACAACAACACCAACAACAAAAACAACAACATTTGAATAAAGAACATAAAAAACATAACAATTTGATTCTAATAATATACAGGACAAGGTATTGAAACCAAAAACAATTTCACTAGATGTGTATATAAACAACAACAAACAACATACATTGAATATTAACATCAACAACATAATAAATTCTGATTCCAATAATCTAAAAGAAAAAGTATGAAACAAAAAACAGTTTCACTGGATGTGAATATAAACAACAACACCAACAACAACATTTGAATAAGAACATCAAAAACATAACAAATTCGATTCCAATAGATTTGAATAAGAAAATCAACAACATAAACATAGAAATCATAAAAAAATGGATCTGAGTTTCATAATAAACATAAACTCAATTATTCAACAAAAAAAATAAAAAATTATACCTGAAAGTTGAATTTCAGTTTGAGATGAATGATTGAACTAATACAACAGCTTGAACCGAATGAGAATATAATCAAACTGAAAGAATAAACTGAAACTTCAGTAGGAATCTTCAAAACACCAACAATTTGAAGTTACAGTTCCTGTTCTTCACTTAAACAGAAACAAAAACGAGTTCGGTTCTTCAAAAGTTTGATAATCAAATAACAACCAAAATCAATAAATCGAAAATCATAATAACAAAACCAAAATAAAGTAAAACCAAAATCAAACTTACCTGATGAAATACAATAGAGTTTTTGTTCTTCACTTAAACAGCAAGGAAAACGAACTCGTTTTTTCAAATAATCATTGGATTATGGAGAAGATATTTTTCAAATTAAAACCCTAGTCGAAACTCTGTTCTTAGCTACCCTCTGAATCAGATTCACCAAAGTTGATTTAGCCGATTTCCTCTCACAAAACTAAGATTTGATTTTAACATTTATTTCCATTTAAAACTTATAGATTATATAGGAAGGGCAACTCGGGTATATTAAAAAATACTAAAAACTAAATTTAATAATTATTAAAGGAAATGAAGTTTTAATTTCATTTTTAATTAAAATGATTTTTGTTTATAATAAATAATATAGAATAATTTTTTGTATAAGAAGTTTATTCACCTTGGTTTTTTATATCAAATTATGTATATTTATTTCTTTTCATATCATAGCCGGCCACAGATTATTTGCTAAATATTTTTGTCACAAAATACTCTCAGTCTAGAAAAAAAATCCTTTAAAAGAATTAAATCATGAAATTCTAAATACGTAGATACAATGGATGAATGTCGTGCAAATCATCGTCCAAAACATCGTCTCCATCCAGTTTTGCGGTCGCCTTGATTGGTTTTATATTAAAACTTAGATTAAGCCTATTCAACGGAATTTACTTGGTTCCTATGAGAATAATATAAGATCAGATCCTAATGTCTTGTATTCAAGAGAAACAAAGATCTTAATGATCTAGACATGACATCCTCCGGTTAGTGGTAAAAGGCACAGAACAAACAAAACATAAATATACTAGTAGTTGATCATTACTTGGCATTGTCTGTGCATGTGCCAATCAACTATTTTTGCAGACAAACTTTAAGTCGCTTAACTAATCTAATTAGTTGCATTAATAAGTAATCAATTAATCAGTACTAGTGGACAATCACCAGACTGACAGACCATATATTCCTTAAATTGTTTTTCCTGGACAAGAAAATAATCTAAAATTCTGAATCTTAATACTGGTTTTGCTGTAATCTTCCTGTTCAGACTCCAGACCCATCTGTAACATTCGTGTCCATACGGTACATCATATAAATCCAATTCGATGGCGGTGTTGTGTGATCTTCAGTTCACTCTAGATTATTATTGTTTTTGCTTCTACGATTTTCATTACGTCTATTAGTAAACAACTACTACTTTCTTTGTTTTTGTTTTTGTTTTTCAATAACATCCGTGTATTGTGGGCGTGTAAGTCTTCCTATTGAGGTTCCCACCACCAAAGGGATTAATTGTCTGTTTGTTCGTTTGATGTGAACCAGAATAGAAGTAGGAGAAGAGCTGTTTTATTGCTGTCACCATATAATTCATGATTGATCAAGAAGATCCACCGTTCTGGCCGTGTGAGTTAGTCATTATCTTAAGAGGAACATCTCCATGTTCTTTCTTTATAGGTAAGGTTTTGACATTATTGCAAAATGATTAAAAGACTTCAAAAGGGGACTGATTGTTCGGCCCCAGTTTCAACTAACTATTAATCTATTGCCTGATGGCTGATGCAACTGAGAGGATTATTAGTACTGCCATCAACTGGCAGACATACACGGAGTCTACAGGGGGAAAGATAAATTCAATCACCCATAACACCATTGACAGCATGAGTACTTCCCAAGGGCAATCCCAAATTCCCAATGGGATATGCAATATTTGCTTCTTTTAGAGTGATCATGGGATTAAACAAATAAACAAATATGATGGGCATATGGGTAAATTTTGGGTTTAGCATGTGGCAATCAAACATTAGCCGCTCGACTATGTTATCGCCTAACGACCATAGGTCCATAGCTTAGCCGCTCGGCCATAATTTTGTCGCCAACTGTTATTATTTGAACATATTCTAACCTCGATTTAAATAAAAAAAATAATTTATACCTCTTTTTTAGAAAGTTTTACACAAACTTCTTTTAATCTTTCGATAAACTTTTTGGTTTTTTTGGAACATGATATCATCATTCCACGTACCTATTAAAGTTCGTGGTCTTTAAATATACAATAGAAGAAAAACTCCGATATTTCACCAAGAATTTCACTGAGGTAAAATTGTCAAGGTGTTCCTTTCCTTGTCCTTGTCCCAATCGAGACGAAATTGAGATTCGAAATTCACTGCACTGGATGTAACCACTCATTGCATAAATATGCAGTATTTTACGCCCCCGTCCATCTGGTCATCCGTGTTTGGGCTTGAGAGTGGATCAAAAAAGATCTACCTTTTTGGACAAAATACCTTTGAATATTTCTAAAAGGAATTTAAAATCAAAAGAAATTTTATCTAAATGATTTGTTTAATAGGATGACGTATGGCCTGGCGTGTATAATTTTTCTTACAATGAATATATGTTTGATTATCTGCCATTTTGTCGTGCATTAAGTTAGGAATTAATTCTCCATCAATTGCCTTGACCAATGCCATTACTGCTGCCTCTCCCTTTATCTACAAAAGCAACTCGAACTTTCATTTGTTCTTCATCCCATAAAAGGCTACTATTTATATTCCCTTTTTCACTTTGATTTGCTCAGTTAAGTTGTTAATTTCTTTCTTCTTTAATCTCCGATGCTTAGTTTGTATGAGTGGGTAATTTTTGTAGTGATATACAACATGGTTGCCACAGACAGTTTTATCCTGGACGCAACTACACTATGGGGATATTAGCATCGATCATTTTTGAGGTGTACATGTGCATGATTAGGTTAAGGGAAACTTGATGATCAAGTGACTCTGTCCTATTTGTGTTGTTTGTTTTATAGTTGATTCAATTAATTTCTTTCGTAATTTTATTTATCAATTTTTTTTTCTTTAGTTTTTAACTATTACTGTTTAACAATCTTAACACAATTATTATATTTTATAATAAAAGGAAATAATGACTATGATAAACCTTCAAAAGTTAATGATTTTTTTTAAAATATGGCAGTCAAAGATATTCTTCTTCTTAATTTTTCACATGTTGGATGAAGTTTTGATAAAATTGTAAATGATGATAAATGTGAATATGAATTAGAGGATTGGAATATATGGCTAAAAATCATATTTTGTACCACTTGGAAGACCGTTCGTATGGTTTTACATTGTTAAATATAAGTTTTCTGCTTTTGATTTGTACGTTGTATTAGAGGCCAAGTACGAAGTTGAAACCGCTGGAAGTAAGAACTTTATGGTAGCTAGGTTCTTGGAATTTAAAATGTTGAATAAAATTTATGTGGTTGGTCAATTCCTTGAATTGCAACGGACTATCAATGAAATTCTTTTCGAAGGTGTGGTGATTGATGAGACTTTTCAAGGGTCCGTTATGATTGGAAAACTTTTATCTTTTTGATCAGAGTATAAATGAAGATTGAGGCATGAAACTAATAAGGTCAACATGGTAAAATTGAGAAAACAAATTCAAGTAGAAGAAATCCTTTGTACCAAAGATAAAAATGTTTCTTCTAAAAAGACATGTCAAACAAGGCCCATGTGACTGAACATAAAACTAAATTTTCCAATTCTAAAAAGGTCAGTAGAAAATGTGTCTTTAAACGTTATCCTAATAAAAGAATGTGTGTTTCGTAAACCTAAATCTTGCATTACTAAAATAAAGGGTGATTGTTATGTTTGTGGAAATCCTAGGCATATGGAAACTCACTGTAGACAACATAAGGAGATTGGTAAAAAGACAATTTATGTTAATCTGGTAGAAAAGAGCAAAGAAGACTTTAGTGGTACGGTGTGTGAAGTTAATCTGTGACCAATATATTTATGGAATCAAAGATGCTTTTACCTCCTATCAAAATGCGGGGAAAGATAAGAAATTCCACATAGGTAACCCCTTTTTGTCGACAGTAGCAGAGGTGAAAGGTTACGCTAAATCTTATATCCAGAAAGACTATCACATTATGAAGTTCTTTATGTTCCGGACATCTGCAAGAATCTTGTCTCTTGTTCTGTTAGATGATAAGAGTTTCAAAATTTTAATTGAATCCGACAAAGGTATGTCACTAAGGGTAGCTATTTTGTGGGAAAGAGTTATATGACTAATGGTTTTTATAAACTTAATATAAACTCTGATGAAATAAATTTGAAAGATTCTTCTACTTACATTTGCGATCATTCAATATTTGGCATGGTAAACTTGGTCATGTAAACTTTAAACCAATGCATAAACTGGCTTATAAAACCTTTTAGTAAAAATGTTAAGAGAGATTCTAAACCCTTAGAATTAATTTATTCAGACTTAGTTGGAATGAAATTAGTTCAAACTAGAGGTTGTAAGAAATAGTTTATTGCTTTCATAGATGATTGTACTAGGTATTGTTATGCATACTTGATTAAGAGGTAAGAATGATGCCTTAGAAGCCTTTAAGATGTACAGACTTGGAGTCAAAAACCAATTGGATGTTACCATTAAAATAGTTAGGTCTAGTAGTGGTGGTGAGTATGAAACTCATATAGGAGCGCATTGCTTGCTAAATGACATTATTCATGAGAGCATGACTCCTTATTCACCGTAAACTAATAATGTAGATGAACGGAAAAACCAAACCCTTAAGGAGATGATGAATGCTATATTGTTAGTTCAATATTACCGGTGAACTTGTTGGTTGGATGGGGGGTGGGGTGGGGGGGGGGGGGTGGGGGGGGGGCACC
>JAJJMC010014687.1:5986095-6027077 GCA_023531435.1 Papaver californicum
CGCGCCCGCGGTCCCCCCCCCCCCCCCCCCCCCCCCCCGCCCGCCGCCCCCCCGCCCCCTGCGGCCCCCCCCCCCCCCCCCCCCCCCCCCGGCGGCTGGGGGTGTCCTTTCAGCTTTTTATATCCTGAACATAGTACCCTTTAAAACCCCCAATGTATTATAAAAAGGTAGACAACTTTTTTATCCCCAAAGTATGGGGGTGTTTGGATAAGATTGCCACTCCTCCTCCTACAAGAACAAAGATAAGACCCAAGACTGTTGATTGTGTATTTATTGGGTATCTTGAGTATATTAGTGCATATAGATTCATGGTTGTGAGTTCTGAAATTGGTTTAAGTACTATTATGGAGTCAAACGATACTGAGTTTTTTGGAAAAAAATTCTTTTAAAACTTGACTCTCGAAAGAGATTTTTTGATGATCCTCTTGATGTCCCTTCGACCAGTCAAATTTTTCCTTTAAAAGAAGATTAACCAGAATTTCAACCCAGGCAAAAGTAAATGAACTAGAGTTGACACTCCTTTTTGACTTGATTTCTTAACATAATATGACAAGTTTGTTTACACTAAATTTGTGAACGATGCATGTGTGATTGTATGTTGAGGATATGTTTATACTTGATACAAACATGGATGTAAATAATACCATCAAAAACATGCTAAATGCAAACTTTAACATGAGACTTATGCGCCGCTTGTGTGATATTATGGATGGATATTTTAAGAAATTATGTTATGGTCTTAGTTAATCTCATTAAGTTGAATTTTTGCTTAAAATATATAATTAGTTTGATTGTAAACCTGTTTGTACTCCGTATGATCCTTCTTGTAATCTTAAGAAACATAACAGTAAAAGAGTTTCACGGCTTGAATATATATTCACGTGTTATAGGAAGTTTGATGTATCTGATGAACTGTACAATACCAAATATTACATAGGCCAGGAGTAGGTTCAGCATGTGTACCATTAATCCAGGACAAGAGCATTGGGATGCTCTTATTAGAGTTTTGAGGTACTTAAAGTACACTTTGACCTTATGTTTGAATTATAAAAGGTATTCCATCCCTGAGGAATTTTATGATGCAAACTGGATAGCTGACTCAGAGGATTCTAAGTCTATGAGGGGATATGTATGCACTTTAAGGGGTGGGTCTGAGTCTTGGAAGTCCTCTAAACAGAAAAGTACAACTCGATCCACTATGGAATATGAGTTTATTGCGTTAGATAACGTAGGAGAGGAACCCAAGTGGCTAAGATACTTTTTAGAATACATTCTGTTCTGGCATATGCATGTGCCATCTATATATCTATACACCGTGACAGGTAGAGCTAGGAACATCATTGATAATGATAAGTATATACATTCGTAGAAGACACAACTTTCTGAAATACTCTCAACTGACGTTATTTCAATTGACTTTATGAAGCCTAGAGAAAATATCGTGAACCCTTTAATAAATGGTTTGTCCAAAGAGGTAGTTAGTGCTGTATCGAAGGGGATGCATGAGACTTAAACTCATGAAATAAACTTGTCAAGAAGAACATAACCTTGGAGATCCCAAAATTAAGATTCAATAAAACAATTAATTTGTAGTGAATAAGCGTGACGGATCAGAAAATTTTCATAATATCTGTTTTAATTTTTGAAGTGTACCTGTTTGTAATTGTGTCAAAGACAGTTAAAGTGTTGAACATATTTAACCCTAATATGTTAGATGGTTATGCTCCACCAAGTATATTACCATATCAAGCTACGTCAATTCTCAAGCACATCCAACAGCTAAACCATTTTCCTCACGAGAAACAAACATATCACTGCAAGTGCCTACAGACATACCTATTAATCCATTTAGCAAAAGTTAAATTGAGTGAAATAGATTCAATGAAAAATATATTTGGAAAATAGAAGAAAAAAAAGTGTGAAAACTGATACTGTATATGAGAGGTGTGAGTTAATTGTGGGTTCAGTGGAATTTATTTAGGGGATGTGGGTGGATATACTGCCTTCTCCTTGTTCTCTTATAATTTCTCATTTGCCCATGCACGTGGTCCCGCAAATTTGGTATTTTGCCTTATTCCTCCCATTGCAATTGCCCTAAGAATTAGTATGTTTTGCTCCATCCAGCTTTCTATTCTATGAGATTTTGATCCAAGTCCGTGGAATTAGTATATCATAACAACCTGTATCGGTGTTGGAAATGTGCCATTAGCTATTTCGCTCAGCGTATTACCGCTAAGCACTTGTATAAGTACCCCTTCAGTTTGGCTGCAGTCCTGGAGTTAATTTTTCAGCCTGAACTTGCATACTAAAAGTGAGTAAAAGTTGTTGCACCCATTGAAGCAAAAGAAGAAAAACCATAAAGGGAAGTTTCGTCTGTCAACCCAGTATTCTATCACTATCAACACAACCGAGTATAAGGCAGAACCCTATTTCCAGCAAGAAAATGAAGGACTTATTCTTTCTTTTATATGTGGTGTTTTGAGCACATCAAAAATATAAAGCCTCAATGTCGAGAATTGAGGTAATAGAAGCAGATATATGAGAAACCAGAACCAACACAAAATCAATATCAATAATTTCGCTTGTATACACTATTACTAAAACTGTCAGATTTACAGAGTAAGTACATGTGCACTTGTAGAAAAAGAAGTAACAGAAAACTGTACTCTTTTAATACTTCAGTCGTGCAGTGTCTAACTATATTCATTTCAAATTCTTCATTTTACATTCTCAGCAATCTTTGATAACCTCTCTTCTTCGAGAAGAACATATGGATCAATGTATGGAGGTGGTGACATCGACCTCATGGTTGCATCATGAATGAAACTTGGACCAAAATACTGCAAATTTGACAGTGAAAAATTTCAGTTGTATGAGATTAGAAGCAATCAAAAAGCTTAAATAATATGGGAAGCCCAATCTAAATTGAATTTTGGACGATACAAAAATCTGTAACTATAAACCCATATAGCACTGATTCATAGTATTCAGGTTAGTCATAGGGTACTCAAGATTATAGGAGTTAAGGCTTCACCGTTTACTTATTTTTTGTTCCTGTTTTCCTGGGAGGGTGTACTTATGTCAACTATTCATTTGCTTCATTTCATTTCCTTCCATTGATTTTCAGTGAGTGTCTGTCTGTCTCTTCCATTTTTTCATTCTTTTCAAATGATTTAAGTTCTTCGGATGAATGTCTATTAGACTATTATATATATTCGACAATAGATAATGATGGCATAAGCCAGAAGCACAGGAGAGAAAAAAAATCAACCACTTACAAAGTAAAGACCTCCAAAGATCACCACAGTTCCGAGGATCAATGGCCAAAATCCCAAGAAAAATGTTGCTCCAAGAGTTAGCAGCAGTTTAGCACGTGGAATTAGACCCTGCATGCAAGTATAATAAATGCAATGAACAAGTGCTATGATGGAGTATAAGAAACCGAAATGTATTGCACACCTATTATCGAGGATCTCGACATTGGAACAAGAACAAGTCCTTGAATGAAATTGCCCCTATCTAACCTAGATTTAACATACAGTATTATGATCCCAGACTAGAGTTAGGAAATTTCTTTTCTTATCTGAAAGTATCCCATGCTTCTGCAAAGCCATCCTTAAAGCACAAGAAATTACAATCACCAAAATATGATAGGGGAGAAGATAATTCCCTTCACTCGGTGCACTGCGCTCCACCCGCAGAATGATCAATATAGTGGTTGCCATTTCCAGCTCAGGTATAAGCTTAGAGTCTTGTTGGTTAGAAAAGATAAACTAACATTCTCATTCAACAATACCCTTCAAAGTTCAAACACTAGAAAGATGCTTTGGAAAAGAAACGCCGATAAAGCATGACCTATACAAGAAAAGAGGATCACTCTTCTGTAGATGGGAGAAAAATATTCTCCAGTAATAAGCGAAAATTATATATTCTTTGGATTCAAATAGGTATGTGTATGTGAAAGTAGATAACTACTCAAAGTAACAAAACCAGATCTTAAACCATTCTGTTTTAAGGCTTGTTTCTCACTGGCAATTTTGTTTAGAAGGTATAACAAGTCACAAAAATTAAATATCACATCTTGTGCCCCTACAACTAAACATAACAAGATTCTCGTTTTTCCCTTTTCCTAGTAGTAGCTCCGTTAATCCTAAATTTTGTTTCCTAACATACCTAAATAAATCTAGAATTGCTCCAGGATAGAAATCAATACAGTGCAAATGCATAATAATGATTAATGACACGTTTTGTGCTATTCTTCTCACCCCCTTTAACTATCCTTCCAACTTCACCTCTTCAATATCCAACACAGACCTATCCCCTCACAGGAAAGTCACACTAGTCGCCAATTAGAAATTCGCCAAACACCATTTCTTTTAGCCCAGATAGGCTTAAAGCATTACTAATAGAAATAGTGCTCCCATCGGTAACGTTTATTAAGAGTCACTTAATGATAGAGGGTATCACAAGGTCTAAAATTTTAAAGCAAAAACAGTAAGAAAAAGCAATGTGAATAAAACAAAGATAACGCATTTACCTCGAGGCCTTCGCTGTTCAACGCCATAGACGTCTGCCTTTGATTAGCAAGTCGACCAATCTCAAAATCAGTAGAAACTGAACTCTTTGAGAATCCTCTCTCATCTTCCTTCTGTGTTGTCTCTTCAACAACTTCATACAAGCTTTTCTTAGCACTTTCCTCAATCAAAGAAGTAGGTTTCAGTCCTCGTCTACGTAGTTCCTTCATAAACAATGATTCTGTAGGTTCTTCACCTGAAATTGACAAGCAGAATTAAAAATATAGTTCAAGAAAAAAAAAGAGCAATTTCATGATAAAGAATTTACCTTTGTTGGTTTCACCATCATCATTTTGGACTCTACAGTAAACCCTAAATTCTCTTCTAACTGAAAATTTCAATTTCTTATGACACTGTAATTTCAAAGAAATGAAATCAGAGTCCATAAAAAACGAAGTCGACTGTAAATCAGATCGAAATCCAAGAAAAGGAGAGAAATTTGATTTCCCAATTTGTAAAGACGCCATTTTTTCCAACCTTTGTTTCCACAATGGAACTCTTGAATTCGTTAAGACAGAAGAAACAGAGGACGTGTAAGAAACTGGGAAGATCTTTTGTTGTCACCAAAAGAGTGTACGTTATCTTTCGGCGGTTGAGTGTTTCTAACTTGCGCAGTCTTTTTTTGTCTTCTACTTTTTTAGCCACAAATTGCAGCGAGGGAGAGAAAGGCAAAACTCATTCTAAGTCTACGCCTACCCTCTTGTTAGGGCAACTCCAACAAGGCAAGTATACCAAAGACTAAAAACTAAAAAGATTTGATTTTTTTTTTTACAACGGTTTCCAGAATAAATATGATCGCACGTACAATTAAAATGACGTCTGTTGTAAAACGCTGTTGTAGAGTAACGTTAGTTGACACGGACGTTTGTGTGCGAAGACGTATATTGTCATACGTCTTATCACGTGAGCGT
Organism: Papaver californicum; assembly: GCA_023531435.1. NCBI lineage: Eukaryota > Viridiplantae > Streptophyta > Magnoliopsida > Ranunculales > Papaveraceae > Papaver > Papaver californicum. Next base: position 5,991,581 of record JAJJMC010014687.1, read on the forward strand.
TTCGTATTCTGAAACCAGACGCAACTATACATGAGCTTTTGCATTTTGTTACGCTACTGTGGGTGGACGTATGTTTAACGTCAATACTGATAAGCGTCTGTTGGACCAGCGTTGTATTAGGTGAACGTCTACAATTCGCACGTTGTGCTGCGTGGACGTTTAGTGATAAACGCTGCTTCTAGTAAACGCATGAATACCAGAAGTCCTTCTAGAATAGCGTGCACTCCCAGAACGCCCACCCACAGTAGCGCTTTATGGGCGCCCACCAGATTGAGCGCCCAATCGACGTTGTGTTGGGGGAAGCGTTTGGGTTTAAACGTTGTATGCTGGGGAGCGTTTGGGTGTGGGCGTTGTATGGTGGGGAGCGTTTGGTGTAAACGTGTTGTCCAGGGGAGCATCCGTGTTAGTGAATGGAGCGTCCAGATGAGCTTGGAGAGCGCCCGTGTCTAGGGTTTCCTATTTAACGCTCTCCCTGGCTCTTCGTCTCTCCCATCTCACAACGCTCAACAGACGACGGCGCCTTTGTGTGGAGAAAAATTTGCTTCAACAAGGTAATTAAATCTTTATCACAGTCATTTTCTTCTTTGTTTTAGTTTGTTTTTGTTGTTTAACTGCGTTTGTTGGGTTTTATTGTTGTTTCAAAGTAACCATTTTTTTACGGGACTCCATCGTTGTTAGGACATGATTAGGATTAACCCGTGAACCTAATTAGGACTTAGAACATAATTAGAATGGTGAACATAATTAGGATTATAAACCATAATGAAGATTAAAATTAGAACATAATTTGAATTAGAACATGATTGTGCCGGGAACATTTATATTAATAAAATAATTTTTGATTCGAAAATGAGAAAATTAAAATTAGAAAAATAAAATTAGAACATAATTTTTCGGGTTTATGATTTTTATAAATAGCTTAAAACAGTTAATTTTTTTGCACTATATGCAGTTTTGATTAAAATTTTCATCATTATTGTCTGCTTGAGTAATTCCTGATTCGAACACATACATCGTTTCACACATTGAACTGAACATTACAATATATAGCGCAACATGATTATTGGCCGAACAACTAATTTTCTAGATACATGTTAGACATTGAGTTGTCTCGAAATTATATGCCAATTGCTAAGTATGTCTCTGTAATATGTATGATGTGTCTATAGGTTTGTTTGAACTGTAATCTGTATTGTCGTTGATATATGGATAAATCTGGAGTTATATTTTTGCTCTATTGTGTTTCGAAAAAATTGAATTTGTGTAGATGTTAAGAAATGTCGCTTCCCGATTCGTTGGTCGGAAAAAAAAACAAGAAAGCCCGAACAACCCAGGATGTACCAGATGCCAGCACTGCCGAAGGAGTGAATGATGATATTGGTTTAGGAAATTATAGTATGGTGGAAGATGATGAAGGTCACGTTTCCAGCAATATGAGTTCAAGATCCGACCCAAAAACCAAATATATGCATCGTGGGTCTCTGAAATTGGTCCAACAAGCGTATAAAGCTATAACCAAAACCTGCGAAAGAGCAAAATTTATTATTGAAAGGGAAGGATGGGACCGGTTTTTGTCAATGGATGTTGGTGACTCGTCACATACGTTGATTGATTATATCGTCGAGCGTTTCTGGGACACGACGAACACCTTTCACTTCTCATTTGGTAAAATGGGTTTTACACCTGTAGACTGGGTGATGTTGACCGGAATCAGTATTGGTATTGGCGAGGCGCCTCCATATGACCCGGATAAGTATACCTTTCAACATGTCCGTGACCATATTTTCCCAGATTTAAAAGACTCTGAAGTTTGTCGGAGAGAAGGTATCCCGGCGCAGTGGATTTCAGATGCCATTACTGTGGCCTTTTTGGGCACATACTTTACAGAGGCAAAGTTGGTTGAGGCGCAACAGGATAATGTACTTGCTGAGAGAGTGGCCCGAGCATTTTGGATGTATGTTCTGGGACAGTTCTTCTTTTCCAATGCTAAGAACTACATCGATGCTGGATGGTTAGCTGCTTTTGAGGATACAAATAAAGTTGGAACTTTTGACTGGGGTAGTGCTGGTATGTCAAGACTTTATTCCGCACTTGGTGCAGCAGGGAGGGGTCAAAAGTCACTAACCGGGTCTTGTCAAATATTGGAGGTAATTTTATTTCCTTGAATTTTCATATAACTAATAATTTTGGGGTACATTATTAACTTTGTTTTAATCAAATTCAAGTTTTGGGGGTACGAATATCTGGGCATACTTCGACCTCACAACATCCCCGATGAGAACGAATGTCCTTGGCCAACATGTTCGCGGTGGAAGAGTACGCGAAGGAAGAGTAATGATATTAAGGGTGCAAGGAAACTTTTGAATGAATTGACAATGGATATTGTGACATGGAGACCATGGGTTGAAATTGCGGCACGCCATATTAATGAGACTATCCGCGTAGCTATGGCGGTATCTAATACCCGCACCGTATTTACTTGGGTTGGCACTGTGAGTTGAGACTTTCTAGTTCAAATAGTCATATTTATAAATATTCTTTTTCAATTTTCTGGTACATGGCTGATAATAATTAAATTTTACAGCATAACGTGTACCTTGGAGACCGTTTATGGCACCAAATCTATGGTGGATGGAGAATTCCTCGTAACCCCCCAAGTTGTGTGAACAACATCACTGATGCCGAGGCTACCCAGATGAGGGAATCGAGTGCCATACCAATAAATGACTACCTCCAGGATCGGGTTACTTATGATTGCTATTTGGAGTACTGGCGACTTGTTACAAACTCCAACAAATTTTGCACCCAAGTCAACTGGGAGGTGGAAACATACGACTGTTTGGGGGGGCTTGTTACGGAAACCCTCGACCAACCCGCTGAACATTTTGCCATTCCGCCTCAAGATAATTGGACATATGTAAGTATATTTAAAATTTAAACGAAAATATATTTTGAAAGAAAATGTTTGAGAAACTGACCTTTTTCTTTCATATAAAGGTCGAAGCTTATAATTTTGCGCAAGAATCTGCCGATTTTACCGAAGAATTCCGTAAGTTTCATTTGGCCCAGTCGAGGGAAAGGATGGACTATAAGAATGAAAACACTAATTTGCACCTACAACTTGCCCGTGCTCATTCTCAATCTCCACATTTAGGGGTTGGTAATTTTCCGGCAACTCTCCCAACGCAAATGTGGACCACGGGGGGTCAGGGAACTTCGTCAAGTATGCCTCCTTTTATGCCACCTCGCTCTTCTCGTGGGGACTAAACTATTGAATAGTGTTATTCCATTATTATGTGGTCATTCCAATTTACACTATATTTTGGACTTTATTGTTTTACATTTTCAAAATACATTTGACTTTATCTGTTTTCGTTTTCAATTATGTGTTTTCTTTGTGGCCGTACAGACTCTTTCATTTGGTTTTTAAAAAAAGTTCCAACCTATATGTTACCGTTTTGTTACCGTTATGGATTGTTACCGTTGAACAACGGCCAAATACCCTTACATGGAGTCCTATAAATACATTATCCTATATGTTATGGAAACAACACGATTTCCGGTACAAACCTCATTTCGAGATCTTAAGGGTAATGGGACAATTCAATCCTTTTGTGTTGATTATTCTACCCAGTACTGAAGAACGCCGTGCACGTCGTCCGACAAGCCAAGCCTTCAGATGAATGAAATGTTGACATGATTGAAGTTAAATTCATGAAGTGAAGAACAAAAACAAAAGAATAATAAATAGACAAAAACATAATTTGGGTTTACCTATGTCATGCATATGTCACCGTCTTGTTTTTACTAAATTTGTCGTTTTGTTATCTTTAGTATGTTTGGCTTTGTTTTAATTTGGATTTTACTGCATGTATTTTCTCTTTCAACGACACTTCTTAGCTTTGTAGTTTTTGCTTTATAGGTAAATTTCAGTTTCTTGTTTTTAGGCTTTATCTCTGTGTTGTAATGTCTAATCAACTGAAAGTCCTTATCTCTTGATTTTCTCATTCGAAATTATTTGTTTGTTTTTACTTTACAGTTGTTGTTTATGTATACTTTAATTTGACCCTACGCTGCGTTGTATTGTCTAATCATCTGAAACTTCTTACCTCTTGATTTTCTCATTCAAAATTATTTGGCAGTTTCTTCTTTATAGCTCTTGTGTAAGTTTGTTGGGTTTGTATTTGCTTTATTTTTTCGTTGTTATCTTAAACATAACTATAAAAAGAACACATCATTCTCCACTGAAACCACATCAACAACTACAAACCTACCCAGAACATCTAAACACCACAAAACTAGCAACCTCCCAAAAACATACTTCCTTCCCCTATCAATGACAGGTTATCAAAACTGCGACATGTTTTATGCTCCTTCTAATTCCTCTTCTTATATTCCTCCTAATCAGTTAACCCTATCTTCGACATCTAATGATGATAGTAATAACACCACTTCCTCATCAGACGAAGAAGCATTTCCGATTAACCAAAATAACGCAGCACTAAATTTAGGCTTGGTCGCTTCATACATTGACTGGCCACGTACTAGAATCGAAATACAAAGAAATCGTGAGGATGGAGCTAGACTACTATGGACAGATTACTTTTCAAGAAACCCGACTTTTCCTCCCTATGTTTTTCGTAGAAGATTTCGTATGAGAATACAATTGTTCAACCGTATCTTGCGGGATATAGTAGCAGTTAATCCTTATTTTGTTCAAAAACGGGATGCGGCCGGGCGCCTAGGATTAAACCCACACGTAAAAATTACGGCTGCAATTCGAATGCTGGCTTATGGATCTGCGGCGGATGCAATAGATGAGTACTTACGCATAGGAGAAACCACGGTTCTTGAGGCAATACAACGATTTTGTTTGACGATACCGCATTTATATGAGGAATGGTATTTGCGCAACCCAACTACTGCGGATGTAGAATTGTTGCTTAACCAGAAAAAAACGAGGGGATTTCCTGGGATGCTAGGAAGTGTGGATTGTATGCATTGGAAATGGGATAGATGTCCATCAGCCGAATCTGGTCCATACACTGCCTACAAAGGCGATGAAAGTATTGTATTGGAGGCAGTGGTTTCACAAGATCTTTGGTTTTGGCATGCTTTTTTTGGTATGCCCGGTTCCAACAACGATATAAATGTAATGAACCGTTCTTATATTTTTAAGAACCTAATCAGAGGTAAAACACCACCTGTGAACTTCGAGGTTAATGGGAACCAATATGATATGGGGTACTTTTTCGGTGATGGGATATACCCAGAGATAGCAACCATTATTATGGCGATCAAGCATCCAGATTCGGCAAAGAAACGAAAATTCTCAACTATCCAAGAGGGCTGCCGAAAAGATGTTGAGCGAGGATTTGGGGTTCTGCAAAACCAATTTGCAATCGTTAAACAACCAGCTAGAATGTGGAATATGGACGCACTAGCATATTTAATGAAAACAGTTATTATTCTCCATAATATGATTGTGGAGGATGAATGTCAACCCGGTGATTGGCCACATGAATATGATCAAGGGCGCTACCACGCACCTGTTAATATATCCCGTCAACAAACTGCAGAACTGTCGAGGATGTCGACTCACCAACGCCGAGTTGCAGTACATAGAAAAGAAACGCATATTCGATTACGAAATGACTTGATTGAACATTTATGGTCGGATTTCGGTGAAGTATGAAAAATTAATAAACCATGCGGCTAGGTTTTGTGGGTATATCTCTTGTAAACCCTCCCGAGACACCACTCGGCCACTAGGGGTACTTAGTGGTTTAAAGGCATGTTGCACGTCCTAAACTGTTGAACCTTTGTATTACTTTTAATCTTAATATGAATATTTAGTTTAATTCCTGTCATTGCCTTGTCAACTTACTTTTTATAATATCTCTGACAATGTTGAAAACTGATTTTTACATTGAGATGTGGTCTGAGTATTGTCAATTCCTTGCATTGACTTGTCAACTTACAACAACCATCTTGTACGTGCTAATTGCAACCGCTACTCATGTGAAAATGAGATATGTTAATGTAAAGTTGTGTTCTGGTCTGGTTGCTCTAAGTGATAATCAATTTAAGGACTCAGAAATTAGAATTTTCATTAATAGTCGAAAAAAATACACTCGAAGTTTAATATGGTTTAACCAAGCCGAGATTCTCTTCTTTTCTGGAAAATTTCTTGCTTCCTTATTTCAATCCACTCTTTGCTTGCGGCATCCAAATGGGAAACGTCCGTTATCATAATACGATACTCCTCTTTTGCTGCAAACTCGGCTTCTCTCTGATCATTCTTCCTTTTAGCATTTTCCATATAACTGTTGTTGAAGTTTTTTTTGGTTGATACTAATTGTGTCCAAGGCATCGGCTTGGGCACTGGATTTTGCTTTCCCTGTTACCTTCAAACGTTTAGCCTCTTTTTTCCCCATTGGACGGGGATACATGTTAGGTATATCTCCAATTTCTTCGTATCCACTGCATTGGCCTTGGCTTGGCGAAGGCCTATTTGGAGTATCGTCATCGGTATCTGAATCTTCTTCGGCTTGTGATGAATCGAAAACTTGTGTTGATCGTCTTGAATATTTGATGTTTTCTAACATAATTGCGTAGCACTCTTCGTGCTTAAATGGTTTCCCACCATTAGCTTCCTTGAACAGCCTCCTTACTTCTACGTTTTGTTTATTGTTGTTCAGAAAAAATAGTTAGTGCATCATATACAATTCAAAACTTTAAAAAGGTAGTGCATAAAATATAAGTCTTCACAGACCTTTGTTTCTGGGCCCCATCCAGTATGGTGTTCACGTTCCACTTCTGCCTCCTTTGCAGAATACAGAGCCACCTCTTTACTTATTCCCTAAAAGCGTTTCTGAATAGAGGTCCAACTCCGATCAGCCATTGAAGGTATATCTTCTTTCATTCCAGCTTTGATGCGAGACCATAATTTGTCTTCTGATTGATCGGTACCAACACTACAATCTTGAGATATTGATAAATGAATCTTACACATGGTTATATCTTCATTAACAGTAAAATTTGGACCTCTAGGTTTTGGACCCATTACTGAAAGTGATTACAAACAAATTGGAATGAAAAACAAATTGGAAGTAAATTGTTTTTGAAAACCTTAAAAATTTCTTTAATTGTTGAAACTGAGTTATGAAATGTTATTGTGGAATGAAACATCCTACGACAACTGGTTTATATACATAAGGATTTAATAGCCGTGCAACGGTTATATTTTACAAAGGTAACAAAAACGCTCGTGTAGGGGACGTTTTGTTGCAACGCCTAAATAGAGGAGCGTCTAATTGGGACGTCTGCCTAGAGAAACGTTATAAAATTCGGCGTCTTCCAGGAGGAGCGCTGCGTTGTCTTAGGCGAGCGCCTGGGCTACGCGTTCAACTAGGTGAACGTTCATTTTGAAACGTCTCCCTAGTTTGACGTTTGGTCAGGCGCTCCCTTTGCTTGCGTTTCTGTTAGCTTGCGTTCGCTTAGGTCAGCGTTAACTCATACGCTTTTCTACCCAAGCGTCTCATCGTACGCTTCTCTAACCAAACGTCCGTTTTTAAAACGCTTTCTCAACGAAGCATTTTTTGTTAACGTATATTTAAAAGAGCGTGCGACTATATATTTTGTGAGAGTAAAAGTTCTCTGGTACTGTACATATAGTCGTCGAAATCCCAAATTTAATCGCCCGTTGCGCTTCAATTTATGCGATCAAAGAGTAAAGATAATCTTTACTCTTTGGTATGGTCGTCCGTTGGAGATGCCCTTAGGTCACTCTAAAGTCCAATCTTTTAATCCAATTGTTCAGTCTTTTAAAGACAGACTTAAGAATTGGATTGCTTTGAATCAAGCAGGCAGGACTATCGTGGTGAAATATGTCCTCTTATCACATGGATAGGGATGTACATGGTTGGTTTCGGTTCGGTTTTGAACAAAACCAAAACCGAAACCGTTAATGTTGGTTTTTAAAAATCTTACTGTTACCAAACCATTAATCATCGGTTCGATTTTAGCCGGTTTCGGTTTATTCCAGTGGATTTCTATTAACCGACTATTATATTAATTTCCTGAAACTGACTGTTCAAATCTTAAAAAAAAAACAGATCACAGTTCAAAGATTTTTAAACCTACCTACGACATTTATATTTCATACACATTCAAAATTCATAAACATTCTGAAACACAACATAAACATTACATCTTCATTCAGTTTCACCAAAAACTTCAAAAAAAAAACAAAAATACTAATCACACTAGATAACCGGTTTTCCACTGGTAGTTCGGTGCGGTTTTGAGCACAAACCAAAACCGAAACCGTTAATGTCTTCCACTACTAATCGGTTCGGTTCGGTTTCATCCTAATCGGTTTGGTTTGGTTCGGTTTTAGCGGAAAACTGTCACCATGTACAGGCCTACACATGGGTTCTTTTAGAAACCTTTTGGGCTGCAGTCCCTTGGTTCTGAGGGCTGTATAGATTTAAATGTCCTGAATTTTTTCATGCTTTCTTACCAAAGAGATTTGATTCTGCTAACAGAGTAACAGCTGCCCTTCGTGGAGGAGCGATTGATGTGTTTTAGAAATAGTGGTAAAAGATTCGATACTCAGACTTATAAAAATTTGATTTTTAAACCTAATTTTCAATACTAAAAATAAAGAAGATTAAAGTAAAATTGATTTAAGATTATGGAAAGAACTGAGACTAAGGATTCCACCATTAGCCAAATTTTTAAGTGATTTAGCATTAATAATTATCTTGCAACTCATACATTCAATTGATTCTAAATATTGTCAAAGTTAGATTTTCAAAATAATAGTTGTAAATTAAAAGTATGAGACATAAATAGCTCTAAACTAAGCATGACCCATCAAAAGAAAACACAACTAATTGATAAAAATCATTATATCAAATTTAATTCAAAGCAAATAGTCATAAAAGAATTGCAAAAAAATTAATAAGGTAAAAATATACCACTTTATTATTGGAAAAATGGCTTCCTCCGTCGCCTCAGCAATGTGGTCTAGCTCCTCATGTTGTAAACACTCTCAAAATGTGTATTTATGGCTCAAAAATTGTTAACAAAGATGAAAAAAGTGAAAATTATATAAATAGAGAGTTTGCAACAGTGTAATGGCGTTGCAGACTACTGTTTTCACTGTTACAGAAAGAAAGTGCTTCCGCTGAAGATAAACGTTACTGTTCTGAAGATATCCGTTGCAGATGGGTTGAAGAAACCGTTACAGTTGAAGATAAATGTTGCAAAGACGAAGATATCCGTTGTTGTTCAGTTGAAGAAATCGTCGCCTATTCATGTTCTTCCCTACAACAACAACACATTTTGTTTTTTCTTGTTTTTTTTTTTCAATTGAAAGTCTCTATTTTTTTACTCGATATTGTTGCTTTATATAGACTCCGCAAACCCTAAGTAGTCCTCCTGGATCGATAAGGACTCAAAGATCAATCCAAAACAAACTCTAATTCCAGGTTTATCCGTAAAAGATTTTTTTTTTTAACTCGGAAGTAAACTCGATTTCCAGCCTATTTCTTAGATATAATTGAGTGTGGTTATCCCTTTAGGTTTCTGCTTCAATTTGGAGTAATAAAAACACGTTTTAATCCCATGAAATTCGTTAACCAAATTCAACAGAATCTCACGCGTAAAAATAGGCTTCCCGCCTTTCTCGAATTTGAACGAAAGAGAAGGGGTGCCCTTATCCGATGTGCAAGTGCCTATATCCAACTCCTGGGTGCCTTTATCAATTTTCCGGGTGCCTTTAGTAATTTTCTCGGGGGTGCTATTAACACGTTTTGAGCCGATTTTTTCCACAATTATTTACTTTCCAAAAATACCTAGAAAGACATAAAATCACACAATAAGTACAAAATTGAGTACCAACAAAATATGAAATTGAGAACAATTTAGATACAAAAATGTGTCTATCAGCGACGCAGCTAGACTTCAAGGATAGGAGCGAAGCCACTCAATTTTAGCATAGAGGGATTCTAATGGGATTTCTTGCGAGAAACCTATCCAACCAATCAGTGCAGTTTCCTATTTTGTAGTTGCTTAGACAGGCTTCTGCTAGCTTACTCGGGTATTCTTGTAGTTCTTCTTGAGGTCAAAGACTCACTTGACTTTGAGGGGAGGTGCGAAAGTTCCCTCCAAACTAACAAGTCTTCAGAGCCATATGATATTGATCAATAGATATGGGGATCTAATCTATAACAAAAGTTAAAAATATCCTTCCTCCATAAAGAAATCTAAATCTAATCACTATTCATAAAAAAACAACTAAATCTACTATTCTTTTCATTTTCTTTTCCTTTATGATTCATCATGAAAATGATGAAGTAATTTTTTTTTTATAATGACGAATTAATTATTCAATTTCAGTTTCAGGAACTACTTACGGCTAGGAAAAAATGAACTCCTAGCCGTAAACACTCACTACGGCTATGAATTCATCTTTTCCTGACCGTAAGTAGTCCATCTACAACTAGGAAAAATGATGAATTCCTTGTCGTCTGGTGTTTTCGGATGAGAAGCTAGCCGTAAGATGATTTAAAATTAGTAATTTATCTATGGCTAAGAACTAATCCTTTCTCAGTATAGGATAATAATTTTTTTATTGTTTACGGCTTGAAAATGACAAATTTCTAGCCGTCAGGAGTTTTACGGATAAGTTCCTAGCCTAGGTGAATTTGAAATTCGAGAATAAAGATTTATACTCATTTGTATAAATATGTATATATTCGTTTTAAAAATGAGTATCAGTTTATATTCAATCTTAAAATGAGTACAATATAAACTCATTTTCATACGAAGTACAACCTTATTACGGCTAGAATTTAATCATTTCTCAGTCGTAATTTGTTATTTACGGTTAGAAAATGATTAATTCCTAGCCATCAATGACTCTGAAAATAAAAAAAGTGAGGGGGCGTATGCCCATCGTTGATTTTAAAAGTGGAGTAATTTTTTTAAAACAAAATCATTAATCTAATCCAATCACTAATCTTAATTAGTTTAGGTAATTAAATTCATTAGAACTAATAGAGGATACTTTAGCCATTATCAAAATTAGTAGGATAAGGGGTTTTCGGGTTTGCTACTTGATGACCCTATTTTATCATCTTATAATCCCTTAAAAACAAAGGACTGCAGCCCCAATAATAGGTTTCTTCTTTTAGTATCCCTAAAGATCTTATTTCTAAACTAGATTCTCTTCAGAGAAATTTCTGGTGGGGACATAAAAGTAGTAAAAATATTTGTTTCATTTTTTGGGATAGTGTTTGTAATCCCAAAGCTTTAAAGGGTCTAGCTTTTAGGAATCTTGAGATCTTTAATAAGGCTTTAATCAGTATGCTCAATAGTGATGAATTATGGTCAAAGTATTAAAAGCTAAGTACTCTAAGAATGTTAATTTCATGCATCATAATAAGTTGAATGAAAAATGTTTTTGGGTGTGGAGAGGTATCTGTAAGGGTATTTAAACTATCAAAAGCTTTAGTTGCTGGTCGATAAGATGTGGCACCAAAGTAAAATTTGGCTTGATTATTGGATTATTGGCCTACAATACCCTCCTGAACCAGCGACAAAAGTTTGACTAATTTATCTTCTTTTACCTATGTATGTCAATTGTTCATTCCTGAAACTAAACTTTGGAATATAACTCTAGTAGATATCTTATTTTTTTTTCAGACTTTGCTGCTAAAATCTTATATATGAATGTTCCTTTGGTAGGGGAGGATACTTTGATCTGGTGGATGATAGAAAATGAACTTGTTCTGTGTAATCACACTACTATTAACAACTCATATTCATCAATTGTCCCTACTCGAGTTTGGAAAGCTCTATGGAAAATTAATTTGCCACACATAACTAAATTTTTCATGTGGAAAAGGCTAAAAAACATAGTGCCAACAAGAGCTAAAATTGCTAGATTTAAAACCGATATTGATATTTATTTTAACCTTTGTGGTGCTGATACAGAGACATCTGAGCATATGTTTTTGGAGTATGATTTATGCTAGATCAATATTGTTAGGTATTAGCCTTAATGTTAGTAATGTTTCTAACCATTATTCTATTTTACAGGGACAAATTTTTAGTGGTTTGATTCTGACCCTATTTATGCCAATGGTGATGTTGTAAATGAGTATACTCTTTACTTACTTATGGTATGTATGTGGATGATTTGGAAATATAGATGTGCAATTATCTTTCAGATTATTTCTTCTAACATAACTATAACTATTGAGAGAACTAAACTACTCAGTTCTCAATGTAGTGTTGTTAGTATGGTTGGTAATGTGAACAATACTTCTCTTAGAGCTTAGGAAATCAGACTTTACCCTAGTATTAACATATCCCACAGCTTGCAAAATCAGCATATACATACCAACTTTTCAAAAAAGATCATACCACCATTATACAAACTTAGGAACACCATGTCTGAAAATAAAAGGAAGCTAAGTTATTAGGTTTTTGACTTGGACTTCTACATCTGTTTCCTCAACTCGATGATGGATAAAACAGATTTTTCTTTATGTATAAGGCTAGAAGAGAGTCCTTGTCATGCTTGCCACATCTAGTATAAAAACAAAATAAAATCATAACTCACTTTCGCAGGAATTGCGACTACATTTAGCATATGTAATAAGCCTTTAAACCCCTAGGTGTCCCTAGTGGATGAGTTTTGTCTCATGAGGGTTTACAAGAGGTGTACCCACAAAACCTTCTACTCCAAACCCTAGCTACTTGTGAACGATTGAGAGTAAACACTAAACAAGCTATTTAGTTGGCATTTTAATTTCTTCGGCTATGAAAATCATTACCCTATATGAGTCCAATTGCTATACACGAGTTTGCACTCAGCATACTAAAATTCATATATGAGTAAACAAAGCTCTACTTAGATAGTCGTTCAACCACGATACTCAGAATCTATCAAAATACAATCACATGAAAAGATTTAGAAGATGGATATAGACAAAATGAAGTTTACGTGTGCTGACTAAGGTGAACGGTGTTTCCCATATCTGTCTGAAGGTCAGTGCCTAATGGATTGAGATACGCTCCCACTGGTCTTATCAATATCGACTCAGCTGGTATATACAAGGGTCCCATCGATCGATTTATTGAAAATTAAACAACTATCTTAATTTTATTAAATGTACTGATAACATGATTGGGATCAAATGAATCCAAGCGCATGCTCCTTATCAGCATCTTACATGATAGTTCTCATGGATCCTGCGTTCCACGCTTGCTTAGGCGACGGAGACAGGGAGAACACATACATATTGCTAGCAAAGTGTCAATACTCGTTTTTTTCTTGTTGAGATAAAAATCTAAATAAAATACAATAATGGGGCTTGATCTCAAACTCTCTACTCCATCCTGGTGGCGATAAAAATTCGATACTGGTTCCCCGCCAAATCACTTAGAGAAAAACAAAAAATTGTAAAAATAAAAACAGAAGGTTATATGGTCGAGATAGATTCCGAGATATGGTGACAACTATGGTGTTATTTCTAACACCTGGACTCTGTCCTTTTATGAATAAACCATTTAACTGGGCACATCAATTCCTATAGAAAATGAGCTAAATTTCCATCTACCTAGAATGGTTAGTGTCATCCTGAATTGTTCACAAGCTTCTAAATTTTAGAGTTCTATTATTGCATTAAAAAGTTTCTCCCTTACCCCAAACTTAAATCAAACAATGTCCTCAATGTTTAAAAATAAAGAGCAGTACCAATAGATAAGTAAAAAGATGAATAAAGAGGTGAGTCAGAAAGATAGTACCTGGGTGAAGCGTAACAATCCTTCTACGAAGAATAAGACAGAAAATGAAAACCTAAAAATGAATAATAATAAAAAACCCCTACAAAAACCTACTAATGTACATAAAAAAAACAACCTTGATGGTCAATCAAAGTAAACAGGGACCTCCTCAACATCACCTGTAGAAAAAGGCTCTAAAAATGGTTCAATCTATGACCGTTAACCTTGAAAGGATTTCTACCATCTTGAATCTCAATCTCAATAGCACCATGAGGAAAAACAGTGTGAACAACAAAAGTATCGGTCCACCTAGAGCGTAACTTCCCAGGGAATAGATGCAAACAAGTATCACACAAAAGAACTTTTTGACCTGGAGAAAATGACTTTCTTAAAATATTTCTATCATGCATAGTTTCATTTTGTTCTTATACTCCCTAGCATTACCATATGCATCTTTTCGAATCTCTTACAACTCATTGAGCTGGAGATTTCTGTGAGCTCCTGCCTTGTCAAGTGAAAAATTTAACTGCTTTACATCCCAATATGCACTATGTTCCAACTCGACGGGAAAGTGAAAGGCCTTTCCAAAAACTAGTCGATAAGGTGACATTCCAATGGGGGTCTTAAACGCAGTACGGTAAGTCCATAAGGCATCAGTAAGCCTTAGCGACCAGTCTTTCCTATTAGGATTAGTTGTTTTCTCTAGAATACGTTTTATCTCCCTGTTGGAAACCTCTACTTGACCACTAGTCTGTGGGTGATATGGGGTAGCTACTTTGTGGGTAATACCATATTTCTTCATCAAAAGCTTAAACAGTCGATTACAAAAGTGTGACCCTCCATCACTAATTATAGCTCACAGTGTACCAAAATGTGCAAATATGTTATCATTCAAAAACTGGACCATAACCTCGTGGTCGTTTGTTTTACACGAAACTGCCTCTACACACTAAGATACATAGTCTACATCGACAAGGATATAAAAATAACCAAGGGAATTAGGAAAAGGACCCATAAAATCAATGCCCCACACATAAAGGACCTCAATAACTAAAATAGGGTTCAAAGACATCATATTTCTACGAAAAATGGTTCCCAACTTCTGACAACGCTCACAAGCAACACAGTAAATGTGGGAGTCTTTAAGCAATGACGCCAGTAGAATCCACATTGCAATATCTTTGCAGCAGTCTTCTTAGTACTAAAATGACCTCCACAAACATGATCATGGCAAAAGAAAATAATACTGAACTGGTCACTCTCAGGTATGCATCTCCTAATAATATGGTCTGGACAATACTTAAAAAAATAAGGATCGTCCCAAAAGAAATGCTTTACCTTGGCTAAAAACCTATAACGATCTTGTTTACCCCAGTGTTGAGGCATACGACCAGTAACAAGATAATTCACTATATTCGCAAACTAAGGTAATTGGGAAACAAAGAATAGTTGTTCATCAAGAAAAATATCCCTCACAGGAGGAGAATCATCAGGGAATCCACAACAAGTCTAGACAAGTGGTCTGTTACTACATTTTCTGCACCCTTTTTGTCTCTAATTTCTAGAGAGAATTCTTGTAACAGAAGGATCCATATAATCAATCTAGATTTAGTATCCTTCTTAGACAGAAGGTACTTCAAAGCAGCATGATCATTACAGACTATAACCTTAGAACCTAAGAGATAAGATCTAAACTTGTCTAAGGAAAAAACAACGACTAACAGTTCCTTCTCTGTGGTGGTATAATTTAGTTGGGCATCATTTAGAGTTTTGTTGAAGTAGTAAATCACATAAAGTAATTTGTTTTCTCGCTGACCTAACACAACACCAATAACATAATCTAAAGCATCACACATTATCTCAAAGAGTAGGTTCCAGTTAGGTGCCTGGACAATAGGGCGGTATTGAACAAAGTCTTAAGCTTCTCGAAAGCCTCTAAAAAAGCATCATCAAAGACAAACTTAACATCTTTTGCAAGCAGATTGCAAAGAGGTCTAGAAATCAAGCTAAAATCCTTAATGAATTGACGATAAAAACTTGCATGCCATAAGAATGACCTAACATCTCGTACAGTTTTGGGAACCTGTAAAGTCTTAATAAGGTTAACTTTGACTTTGTCTACCTCTATACCCTTAAAAGATACGATATTTCCTAAAACAATTCCTGATCGAACCATAAAATTACATTTTCCCCAATTAAGCACTAAATTATTTTCCTTACACCTAGTCAACACTAATGTCAAATGATGCAAGCACTCATCAAAAGATGACCCAAATGCTGAAAAATCATCCATAAAGACCTCTAAAAACCGTTCTACCATGTCAAAAAATATGCTCATCATACAACGCTGAAAAGTAGCGGGTGCATTACACAACCCGAAAGGCATGCAAAGGTACCAAAGGGACAGGTAAAAGTGGTTTTCTCTTGGTCTTCTGGGGCAATAACAATCTGATTATAACCAGAAAAACCATCTAGCAAGCAATAATGGCTATGTCCATCTAATCTCTCAAGCATTTGGTCGATGAAAGGAAGGGGAAAGTGGTCCTTCCTTGTGACATTTTCAAATTTTCTATAGTCAATACAAACACGCCACCCCGTGGTCACGCGGGTTGGGATTAACTCATTGTTATCATTCTGGACTACAATGATACCTGATTTCTTGAGAACAACCTGAGCGTGGCTGACCCAATTACTGTCTGAAATAGGGTGGAAATACCCGCATCTAACAAATTAAGCACCTCAGTTCAAACTACTTCTTTCATGTTAGGGTTAAATCGACGTTGCATCTCCCTATACGGTTTCGTATCATCCTCTAAATTAATCTGATGCATAGAAACAGTAGGACTTATACCCTTAGTGTCTGTTATGGTCCACCCTAAAGCTTCCTTATTGTCTTGAAGCACGGTCACTAGCCTACTTTCCTGGTTACTATCCAAGTCGGATGCTACAATCACAAGCAAAGTCTCAGATGGGCCTAAATACACATACTTCAGGGTATCTGGTAGTTGTTTAAGGTCCAACTTAGGAGGCTCTTCTAAAGAAGGAATTAGGGTAGAATTAGAAAATGGTAGTGGTTCGAACTTAGATTTCCATCCATTACTAGTTTCTATCAAAGGGGATGAATCTAACAAAGCATTCACCTCGTTAATCACACTATCGTCATCAAAATCAAACCCAAAGTGGTCTAGGCATTTCTCTAATGGATCTTCTAACAAAGTATTTGGTAATGACTCCTTAACTAATGTTCCTATCATGTTCACGTCTTCAATGCACGTGTCATCTAGCTCAGGTGGTTGCTTACTAATATTGAAAATATTCACCTCAATAATCATATTACCAAAAGATAAGTTCATAATACCGTTTCGACAGTTTATGATCGCATTAGATGTAGCTAAAAATGGGCGACCTAATATCACAGGTATCTGATTCTCTGGGTCAGGGACAAGTTGGGTATCAAGGACAACAAAATCCACTAGATAAATAAACTTATCAACCTCAATAAGAACATTCTCTATGACACCACGAGGAATATTCACAGACCTATTATCTAACTGCAGTGTTATCTGAGTAGGTTTGAAATCACCAAGTACTAGATGGAGGTACACATGGTACGGAAGTAAGTCCACACTGGATCCTAAGTCAAGTAACGCTTTCTCAACACAATAGTTATCTATTGTGCAAGAAATGGTTGGGGACCATGGGTCTTTGTACTTAGAAGTTGTATTGTTCTGGATAATTGAACTCACATGACTAGATAAAAAGTCTTTCTTTTGTACATTAAACTTTCGCTTTTGCGTACACATATCCTTAAGTAACTTGGCATAAGTAGGAATCTTCCTAATTGCATCTAATAAAGGAAGGTTGATAGTGACTTGCTTAAAAACCTTCAGTATGTCGTTGAAATTGGATTCCTTCTTGGTTGGTGATAAAAGTTGTGGGAACGGGGCTCTGGGAACAAAATATGGCTTATAAGGAACTGCATCGGGCTCTTTAGATACTTCATCAGTCTCTTCAGCTACTGGATCATAAGGGTGAACTACAATATGTTCTCTATCAGGCATGATTACCTTGTTGTCTACCACTTTACCATTCCTAAGGGTTCTAATTGCATTCACATAATTTGATGGTTTCTTACCAGAAGATACTTCATGAACTCCTCTAGGATTGGGTTGGGTATGACTAGGAAACTTACCTTTTTCTCTCAAAGACTCATTCAACTGACTAAACTGGGTTCGTAAATCGTAAATAGCCTGAGAATTAGCCTAGATCATCTTTCTATTGTATTCTAAATTTTGATCAACCGACTGCTGAAACTTAGCAGTGTTATGAGATAAAAAGGTGAAAGACTCTTCTAAACTCATGATCTTCTTATCTGAATGGTTCTGAAATTGTCCTGGTCCTGAAGGATTCTTAGTATATCCAAAACCTGGGGGAAACTTAGAATTACTAGACTGACCTTGACTCTGTTCCTTAGACCAAGAAAGGTTAGGATGGTTTCTCCAACTAGGGTTATATGTTTCTGAATAAGGGTCAAACTTCTGATGATTATCAAATCTAGTGTTATTATAAAGAGCATGGGCGTGCTCTTCAACAATCTGTCCTTCCCAAAATAACTTGGGCTCAATTCCACAATTAGATTGACTCAGTTCTAAAGATTTTAACCTTTTTGATATAATTGTTATTTTGGCATCTAATTCAAAAAATCATTCTACCCTAGTGACATTTCCTCTACTTAGAAGAATTGTTTTATGGGGCTCCCTACTATTTTCCCATTGCTGGGTTTTTTCGGAGATTTCATTCAAAAATGTCATCGCACCATCGACAGTTTTATTTTCAAACCCACTTGTGCATAAAGACTCAACCATGGTTGTTGTCGAATAATCTAAACCCTCGTAGAGGATCTGAACTAGCCTTACTTTTTCTAAACCATGATGAGGAAATTGTATTAATAAATCATTGAACCTTTCCAAATACCTATATAAAGATTCTCCCTCTTGTTGAGCAAATATGTTGCCTAATAGATGATGTTTTATGCGTAGGAAAAAAGGAAGATGTAAGTTGTTCATAAGTTTCAATAGACTCAGAAGACAAACTATATAGCCAAGATTTGGCTTTGTCTCTTAGTGAAAAAGGAAACAATCTAAGTTTCAATGCTTCATCATCTAGGTCCTTAATCCTGATGGTACTACATATTTCCTCAAAATCCCTAACATGGAAATAAGGGTTTTCATTTTCTTTCCCTAAGAAGATTTGGAGCATCTGTATGGTCCCAGGTTTTAATTCATAGTTTGCTTCAGTTTCAGCTAACTTGATACATGATGGACGAGAAGTCCTAGTCGGGTTCAACAAAGCTTTTAAAGTTTCCATTACTAGCACTATCAAAGGACTAGGAGTAACTTCTTCATACAGTGTCAAGTTCTCAAAATTGAAATTTCCAAAAACAGGGCCCTCAAAAGAATAGTCTTCGATGTCCTCATTTCCGGGGACATAACTACTAGGTTTGTCACTAATCAAACAACCTAGAATGTCTTTTTTCCACCTCAATCAGTGATGATTTCGGACGGTCTTGGCATACACAAAAAAAAAGAAAAAAGAAAATCCTAATTGGAAGGGAATTCTAAACAATCACAAGCAAGGATGACTCAACCAAATCAAACTTATTGAATCTTGTAAACAAAAAGCATGATGACTCCACTTAAATTGTTTCTAGATCAGCTTCTATTCGTCCAAAAGAGAACTAGTTATAATTTTAGTAAACCTCTTAGAACAATCCAAATTAGATTAAGTCGAATAGAAACAAGATAAGCTCTAAGGAGCTTTGATAACCATATCTCTTTGGCAACGTTTCTTTGGGTTACAAGGCGGCTCAAATCTACTTAAAATAATTTTCATGAACTTTGAGTTAGGCTAACAGAGTAACAAATACAATCCTTTTGAATGACTTTCCTATAAGCTCGTTACCCTATCGGTCTCTTTCTAATCAAAATTTTAAGCTTAGGATCGTGTTTGGTAACGTGTTCCTAAAGAAGGCAAGAAGGACAAGTGATAAAATCCGAGTCCTTATCTTGTATGGCCAGTTCACTTTACTACAAAATAATTCTGTATTCAGTCCTCAACATATATGCATTACGAAGGAATACAGAAAATCCACTTGCAGGGGTTTCGTGGATTGATAGAGTTTTACCTCCCGTACCAGACGGGCGATTAACCTTTGAAGTCGACTCGGCCCACAGTGTACGAACCCAAGGGGCTAAGACAATATCGTAATTGTCGTCCTTCCCTGTGCAATTTGTATTTAATATTACCCTTCCGTAGGGTTTAAAAATAAAAATAATGTGCAAAACATTGTCCCAAAATGTCCAAAAATAAAAGAAAATTTAAAAACAATTAAAGATTTCGTAATACGATTTTTCAAAATTAAAATAACAAACAAAAACCCTAAAAAGTAAAAATTAAAAAAAAAAAACTCCTTGTCTTCTTTTCCTTTAGCTTTAACTTTACTCCAAGTCTTTTAATCACCAAAATCTTTGGCTCAATTTCTTTGCGTTTTCATTCTAAAACCTGTAGCAAAAAGAAATACCCAAAAAAACGTAAAATAGAACAAAATAATAAAAATCTAAAAATTAAACTAATACTAAAAACAAAAATTAAACTAAAAATCTAACATAAAAACAAATCCGCATCGGCGGCGCCAAAAATTGATGTGTTTTAGAAATAGTGGTAAAAGATTCGATACTCAGACTTGTGAAGATTTGAATTTTAAACCTAATTTTTAATACTAAAAATAAAGAAGATTAAAGTAAAATTAATTTAAGATTATGGAAAGAACTGATACAAAGGATTCCACCATTAGCCAATTTTTCAAGTGATTTAGCATTAATAATTATCTTGCAACTCATACATTTAATTGATTCTAAATATTGCCAAAGTTAGATTTTCAAAATCATAGTTGTAAATCAAAATTATGAGACATAAATAGCTCTAAACTAAGCATGACCCATCAAAAGAAAACACAACTAATTGATAAAAATAATTATCTCAAATTTAATTCAAAGCAAATAATCATAAAAGAATTGTAAAAAAAAATTAATAAGATAAAAATATACCACTTTATTATTGGAAAAATAGCTTCCTCCGTCGCCTCAGCAATGGGGTCTAGCTCCTCATGTTGTAAACACTCTCAAGATGTGTATTCATGGCTCAATTTTTTTTTACAAAGATGAAAATTATGAAAATTGTGTAAACAAAGAGTTTGCAACGGTGTAATGGCGTTGCAGACTACTGTTTCCACTGTCACAGAAAGAAAGTGCTTCCGCTGAAGATAAACATTACCGTTATGAAGATATCCGTTGCAGATGGGTTGAAGAAACCGTTGCATCTGAAGATAAATGTTGCAAAGACGAAGATATCCGTTGTTGTTCAGTTGAAGAAATCGTCGCTTATCCCTGTTCTTCCCTACATCAGCAACACTTTTTTTTCTTCCCGTTTTTTTCCAATTGAAAGTCTCCCCTTTTTTACTCAATATATTTGCTTTATATAGGCTCCACAAACCCTAACTAGTCCTCCTGGATCAATAAAGACTCAAAGATCAATCCAAAACAAACTATAATTCCTTGTTTATCCGGAAAAGAATTTTTTTTTTTAACTCAGAAGTAAACTCGATTTCCATCCTGTTTCTTGGGTATAATTGACGTGTGGTTATCCCTTTAGGTTTCTGCTTCAATTTGGAGTAATAAAAACGCGTTTTAATCCAATGAAATCCGTTAACCAAATCCAACAGAATCTCACGTGTGAAAATAGGCTTCCCGCCTTTCTCGGATTTGAACGGAAGAGAAGGGGTGCCTTTATTCGATGTTCATGTGCCTATATCCAACTCCTGGGTGCCATTATTATTTTTTCCGGATGCCTTTAGTAATTTTTCTCGGGGTGATATTAATACTTTTTGAGCCGATTTTTTCCATAATTATTTACTTTCCAAAAATACCTAGAAAGATATAAAATCACACAATAAGTACAAAATTGAGTACCAACAAAATATGAAATTGCAAACAATTTAGATACAAAAATATGTCTAATTTGGCTTGATTATTGGATTGTTGGCCTACAACACCCTCCTGAACCAGCGACAAAAGTTTGACTAATTTATCTTATTTTACCTATGTATGCCAATTGTTCATTCCTGAAACTAAACTTTGGAATATAACTCTAGTAAATATCTTTTTTTTTTCCAGACTTTGCTACTAAAATCTTATATATGAATGTTCCTTTGGTAGGGGAGGATACTTTGATCTGGTGGATGATAGAAAATGAACTTGTTCTGTGTAATCACACTACTGTTAACAACTCATATTCATCAATTGTCCCTACTCGAGTTTGGAAAGCTCTATGGAAGACTAATTTGCCACACATAACTAAATTGTTCATGTGGAAAAGGATAAAGAACATAGTGCCAGCAAGAGCTAAAATTGCTAGATTTAAAATCGATATTGATATTTATTGTAACCTTTGTGGTGCTGATACAGAGACATCTGAGCATATATTTTTGGAGTGTGATTATGCTATATCAATATGGTTAGGTATTAGCCTTAATGTTAGTAATGTTTCTAACCATTATTCTATTTTACAGGGACAGATTTTTAGTGGTTTGATTCTGACCCTATTTATGCTAATGGTGATGTTGTAAATGAGTATACTCTTTACTTACTTATGGTATGTATGTGGATGATTTGGAAAGATAGATGTGCAATTATCTTTCAGACTATTCTTCTAACATAACTATAACTATTGAGAGAACTAAACTACTCAGTTCTCAATGTAGTGTTGTTAGTATGGTTAGTAATGTGAACAATACTTCTCTTAGAGCTTAGGAAATCAAACTTTACCCCAGTATTAACATATCCCACAGCTTGTAAAATCAGTATATACATATCAACATTTCAAAAAAGATCATACCACCATTATACAAACTTAGGAACACCATGTTTGAAGAATAAAAGGAAGCTAAGTTTTTAGGTTTTGACTTGGACTTCTACATCTGTTTCCTTAACTCGACGATGGATAAAACAAACTTTTTTTATGTATGAGGCTATAAGAGAGTCCTTGCCATGCTTGCCACATGTATATCTAACCTTTCCATTATGAGTTGGAGAGATACCTCACGGCTACATAGGACACCTCATGAAGTGATTAACTTAAGAGTGCGACTTTGCGCGCCCTTGTTAACCGGGGTGCATATTCCTCCTTTTTTTTATAGACTATACTCTTAACTCTAGCTCTTGTTTCTTTTAATATAACTTTTGAAAAATAAAATTTAAAAATAGATATATACAAACATTGTTTTGTAACAAAATCTGAGTTCCTTCTCTCTTCCCTCTAAACCCTTATTTTGCTTTTCTCTCAACATTAGAAACATGATTTCCAAAGATTCAATTTATGGTTTTTGTTTCATTTTCAGAGATTGGATCGATGGGTTTTGCTTTAAAATGAGTGTTTCTTCTACCAGAGATCAAATCGATGGGTTTGTGAAGGGAACGAGAGCTAGTTAAGAAAATTTCTGTTTAAGAGGATCAAACAAAACCCATCTCTCCTTACTCTAACAAGTCTAATCTATCACTTAAATTACCCCTCTATAGAATCAATTGGTTTTGTTTTATATTCCCTTTTTAGATGAAGGAAAATGGTTTTTTTCAAGTATCAAATTAGATGAAAATTTTCATATTTGTACCAAGTTTTTCCTTATTTGTCCTTGTATTGGAATCAGATAGTAGAAACAAAGAACAAAAAAACTAAAAGATTTAAATATTTTAAAAATTAATATTAAAGGGTATATTATGAGAAAAAAAAAAGGTTAAACTCTCTCATTTTTCTTCATCTATATAAAAATACATAAATCTTCGTCTAAATTGAGATTGAGGGAGTAGTAACTAGTGGAAAAAGTTTCAGAAAATGAACATGAAGATCAGATAGAATCAATGGGTTTGTTTAGTTTTCAAGGATCCAAACACTACCTATTCTTTTTCTTTCATGCGTAATTATTAAGAGGAAACAATACTGAAAAAAGAAAATCATGGAAAGCTATCCAAAATAATCATTAAAAATAGGCAGTTAAACTGAAATTTGAGTATGACTGAGGTATGATAAGCGATAGCCAATCTTATTATGGAAATGACCCTAAGGATGATCAAAGAGAGTAATGAGCTTTAGCCATGCATATATTTCAAATCATGATGGGCTCTCAACAACGGTCTTTTCCGTCTTCACTAACAACAACAGAGCTAATTGTTTCAATTTAGGAAAAGGCAATCATTTTAGATAACAATATGTAGATCAAGTTTAGAATTTTATTATTCTGCTTTATGACTGTTGATTAGCGATAATAGAGTTAGTTTTAGATCCATAGAAAAGCTTGTTTAATTTATTTATTTTTTTCTTTCCTTTTAGAGTGTTTGCGAAGATCAATTTCAGAAGATCAAATTCCATGAAAATAAAATTTAGAAAAACAAAAATCAGTTAAGCGTGAAGAACGAGAAAAAAGAGATGGATAATAATAATTTGGTTCTCCTTTCTAATTTTTTTCTCCAATTTCTAATGATATACTTATTATCTAAATACAAAAATAATAAGCAAAATAAATAACTACGGTTAGATATCGGCCAATAAGAATAGTAGGAATGTGTATCTCTAATTTAGTGGTGGCGCACAAAGTTGCCCTTAGCTTTAGCCTTAAGCTAGTCTTTAATGCATAATTAAACCTTAAAGACTAGCTCCAACCAAGGATTCACTACAAGAAAAACCGGTTTAAGCGACAGGTCGTTTTAAGTCGCTAAAAACCCATTTTGAGTCGCTATAACCCTTATAACGACTAAAAGTGGCACTCGCACCGTTTGTTGCAAAATGCCCGATTTGTAAAGGTCTAGACAGCTAGGCAGTCGCTCGAGTAATCAACCAACTTTCCTGAAGCGAGTATTCTTTCTCATTGCTTCAGAGCTAGACCATCCACCAGGGAGCAAGTAAAATTCTTATCGCTTAATAGCTAGACCAACCAATAGAGCAAGTAAAATTCCAATCGCTTCATATCTAGACCAACCATCCTAGAGCAAGTAAAATACCTAGTTGATAGATACATGGACAACTTTGCCTGAAATTGCTTTGTTAAGGTTTTAAGCGACCAAGTAACTTTGCTCGCTAAAAGCGATTTCTGATTTTGATTGGCTTGAAGTTGGTTGCTTAAGTTTTTAAGCTACCGAATTTTTTTACTCTCTAAAAGCGATTTGTGACTTAGGAGCTATTAAAATTCCTAGTTGATAGATACATGGAACAACTTAGCTTGAAGTTGGTTGCTTAGATTTTTAAGCTACCAAATTGTTTTGCTCCCTAAAAGCGAATTGAGCTATTAAAATACCTAGTTGATAGATACATTGAACAACTTAGCCTGAAGTTGGTTGCTTAGATTTTTAAGCTACCAAATTGTTTTGCTCCATAAAAGCGAATTCTGATTTTGATTGGCCTGAAGTTGATTGCTTAAGTTTTTAAGCTACTAAATTTCTTTGGTCGTATAAAGTAAATTTTTATTTAGATAATCCCAAAATATAATTGTAATTAAAAAAGTTATCACTAATTAAGATTATATAATTAAAATGGTAACTTCTAATTAAGATTCTACAATTATAATTATCCATTTTTAATTGAGATTAAAGTAACCAAAACATCTTAATCTCTCATTTTTACAACCCAACTTGTTTTCACCTCCCCAAAAGAACAAAAAACATACAGGTCTCTCTGTTGAAGGTTGAAAACCAATCTTCTTCAAAGCCTCATTCAAATACTCTGACATTATGCTCTCTCCATTGAAGCTTTGAGATCTCCTTGTCTTGCTTTGCAACTTTCTTCTTTTCTGAGTCCAGATGTTCTTTGAGAGCAGTCATTTGTGCTTCATTTCTGACTCCTACAAGACAAGCATTTATAATCAGATAGTTTACTTGTTACATTCCATTTATGACTCCTACAATACAAACATGGAATGTGAACTAAACTTCTTTTCACTTCAAAAAATTCACTGTTTCATCGCCTACACAGACATCTATCCTCTTTAATGAAATAGTTCAAGAAATTAGCAAACATATAAAGGAACTTACCCATAGGTCCATTCTCTGTTTCTCTGATATCAACAAATTACTTACAAAATCATCAGTTAGACAAGGCAGACCAAATAGCTTCAGGAATTAGAACCAAAGGTCAGAAATAAGAAAAGACGGTTTCATGACATGCATATTTTATTACTGATGGATGAATATTTTATTACTGATGGATGAATCTGGACCTATACTGTGGAACAACCAAATGAGCATTCAGAAACAGGACATACTAATAAATGGTCCCAAATGGTCTGTACTTACAGAAATATTAAGCATTCTGTATTAAATATTAAGCATTCTTACAATCAATACAAACCAACCTAACATATACTACTTAACTGCACCTCAAATCAGCAAATAGATGAATTGAGTTACGCAGAATGGTGTACCTGCAGCAACAATAAACTTCGAAATCAGTTATATTATGGGCAGAACTGCATACTAAAGCTATTCATTTACCACACCTATTAGTGAACCAATACATTCCTGACACTAAAATGCATATGTTGTGCTCTGTACAAAAACAGAGTAACCATCTCCAAAAATATAGATTGATCCTTCCTTTATGATTCAAAGTAAGCATAACGAAAGTTTACTACATTAATCCACTTCAAGATACTGATCTAAATTAACAAGCTTATTGACCAAATCTAACCTTTCATGATTGATGTAACGTTCTCAAACAAAAATATATCTAACAACAATCTAAGTGCTCTTAAAATAATATCAGTATTGTGAGGACAACAAAAATATGGAAAAAAAAGAGCAGACCATGCAACTATAAATCAAAAGAAGGATATCCCCTGTTGAATATCAAATGAGAAATCAAACAAAAACCAACACTTGATTCCCTAAAACATGCATCGTACTTATCAAAGAAGAGATAAAATCAAGACTTCTATGAATCAAAGCTACAGACGTTAATCCTTGTCTACTACAGATTAGATTTTCAAATACTTCTTTTATAGGCTGCATTTACAAAAACATAAGAATTTTTTAAAAGAAAAAAAATCCATAACAACAAACAAACAAAAAAAATACTTCAAACCCAGAAAGAAACAAAAATAGTGAAAGATTGTAGAACATTTCAAATTTCGATTCATTGATTAGTACCAAATCTACAGCTTCTTTCGATACAACTTGAGCAATAGAAAAAAGTTTTCTTCCATTAATGAGTGAAGGAGATCTAGAGAGAAAGAACAATAACAAAGGATTTCACAAACCCAAATTTAGGATACCAAAACAAAACCCTAACTTCTTTGAAAACAGTAACAATAATCATACAACCAAAACAAAATTAAAAAAATAGGGCGAAACTAAAGCAGGAAAAAATTAAAATTAATCTGAACAAAATAAGGGTGATAGAGCCAGATTATGAGAGAAATTGGGAGGGGGAAAGTAGCGAGAAGGGGGAATCAGGGGGAAACAGAGCGGGAAGGGGGGAAGTAAAGAATTTCTGAAATTTGTGAGAGGAAATGAGTTTTTGTTGGTCAAAGTTTTGAGGGAGAAAGATAGACCGTGTGATCGAAATCCATCGACGCTCGATATCTAATTCTATCTAGTCATACGGATTGTGATCCGTGTGACTCATTGGAAAAAAATTGTATCCGTCCATTTTAGTACGGTTATACTTGGTTATAACACCATCTTTTGATCTTTTTCTTTTTTATTTTTGTCTAAATATTATATATATTTTAATTGGTAAAATATTCGTATATTTTAACATCGAGGAATATGCATTTACGGAAGAAAAAATATTTTTTTAATGACCTAAGAAAAAATCCAAAAAACAGTAAAAATTATAATGATTTTGGATATTTTTATCGACCTTCGATTATACATAAATTTTGATTTTGAATATGTAAGAATGAATCAAAGAAATAAGAAATGAATTCGATAACTATCATTGACTTTCCACTAGACAAAGTTTTGAAGTCTGATGATCGTAGATTATAGATTCCGGTGGAGATTTTTAATTTGGATAAGAGGCCAGTAAGGATAACATGACGAATATCGGTAGGTTTAGGGTTCCGGGGAAGATTTCGATTTAGACAAATAGGTCATTAAGGATAATATGATGAACATTCGTAGTTTTAGTGAAGATTCCAACTTAGTGGAAGAGGTCATTAATTTAAATATGACAGGAAGTGGTATTTTTAAAGTTTCGGGAAGGATTCCGACTTTTTCAGAAGGTCGTTTATGATAATATGACGAACATCCATAGGTTTGGAGTTCCAATGAAGATTTCCAACTTAGTGGAAAAGGTCATTTAATCAGAAGATGACAAGAACAATATCTTTCGATTTTCGGTGAAGAGGCCTACTTATTTTGAAGCAGAATATGACAAAACGTGGTATCTTTAGAGTTCTGGTGAGGACTCTGACTTATTTTTAAGCAGAATATGAAAAGAAGTGGTATCTTTGGAGTTCCGGTGAAGATTCTGACTTATTCTGAAGCATAATATGACAAGAAGTGATATATTTAGAGATCCGGTGGGGATTCCTCGTATTGATGGGATATACTTATCAATTTCTATAACATAACAATCAAGAAAGAAATCTTCCAACTCAGAGGCTATGCTCCAGACATTGTTTGGTATACATTTTGGTCAATCAAATATAAAATAAAGTAGATCTTATGGTCCATTGCTAGATTTAGGGTTTCAGTATATATATTCCGACTAATCAAAGATAGAACAAGGCTTATTTTGGTTTATATTACTAGGTATTGACCTCTGGTATACATTCTGGTCAATCAGATATAAAATAAAAGCATATTTTATGGTTCATTGCAACATTAAGGGTTCTGGTATAGATATTCCGACTAATCGGAGATGGACGAGGCGTATTTTGGTTCATACTGCTAGATATTGACCTCCGGTATACATTTTGGTCAATCAGATATAAAATAAATCATATTTTAAGGTTCATTACTAGATTTAGGGTTTCAGTACAGATATTTTGACTAATCGGAGATGGATTACACTGTCATAAATTAACACCTAGACTTAGTTCACACGAAAACTAACACGATCCGTATGATAAATATCTAGCCAATAGAAAATATAAGTCTTTATTTTAACAATATTTGGTGCCGCAAAAATATTTTGGGGTAAATAAAACCACGACAATTGTGGCGCCCAAGTTTAGATCTGCCGCCAATTTTTTTATTTTTCGTTAAAATCTAAAGCTTTTGTTTGATGGACATTTTAAAATGAAACCCTAAAATTAAAACCCTCGAAATCTCGCCGTTCCAGCGTTTTGAAACTTAAGTCTCTTTGGAACTCAACCATGAAGCCTAGATCCCACCTTGTACACCTCACTCTCTCATTTTCATTTCATCAGGAGAAACTCTCCCTCTCCTCTTTCTTCGATTTTTATTTTACCTTTACTTTATCTACATGAGACTTCTGTTGAATAAAAGAACAAAATTGGACCTTCACTCTTATCCAATATCACTGCCCACCATCAACCAATAATCATTTGCACCCTCCATAAATAACTCATTATGTTATTTTCATCTTCCAAATCCTAGATCTATTTTTTTAATTCAATCTTTGATCAAAATCAAAATTCGTTTCTAACCTTTTCCCATTTGATCAAATACCATTAAAACCCCTTGTTCGATTTGCAGAAAACTTTTTAGAATTCTGAGATTTCTCAAGATTTGGATGGCTATGCGTTGGTTTAGGATCACGTGAAAAGGAAATGAACCCCTTGTTCGATGATGTTTATGAATTCGATTTATTTTGAATACAGTCAATTCTGTTCTATTTCACTAGAAATCACTCAATGTTTCATCAATCTCACTTGAGTTCATCCAATTTTCATCAATCTCACTAAAATTCACTCAATTTTTTATCGAACTCACTTGAATACACTCAATTTTGATCGATCTTACTCAAATTATATCAACTTACATCAATTTCACTCGATTCATTAAGTTTTATTCCGTCTCAATCGAACTTATTCATTTTTTCATCGATCTCACTCGAATTTACTTATTTTTCATCGATCTAACTCATATTCACTTAATATTCTTCGATCTAACTTGAGTTCACTCAATATTCATTGGTTTTACTCGACCTCAGTCAAAGTCACTTTTTTTCATCGATCTCACTAATTAATTTTCGATCTATTTTGAATTTAATCAATTTTATTCCATCTCACTAGAATTCACTCATTGTTTCATCAATCTCACTTGAGTTTACTCAATTTTCATCCATCTCACTAAAATAAACTCAATTTTTTATCGAACTCACTTGAATACACTCAACTTTGATCGATCTTACTCAAATTATATCAATTTTCATCAATTTCACTCGGATTCATTGAATTTTATTCAATCTCAATCAAACTCATTCATTTTTTCATCGATCTCACTCGAATTTACTAATTTTTCATCGATCTCACTCATATTCACTTAATAATGTTCGATCTCACTTGAATTCACTCAATATTCATCGGTTCATTTGACCTTATTCGAAGTCACTCGTTTTTCACCGCTCTCACTTGATTTCGGTCAATTTTTTATCTGTCTCACTTAGATTCATTTTTTTTTCGATCTCACTCCAATAATATAATATTCTCCGACCTGACTCAAGTTCAGTAAATTTTTGTTTAACAAAAATCTAATCCCCTCCGTGATGTGTTTTAGAATAGTGGTAAATAAAGTGTTCGATTCTCGAACTTGTGAAGGTAATAATTTTAGAAAATAATGGACTTAATCTAATTAAATAAAAATCAGGAAAATAAACTAGAGATGATTTTTAGAAAATATGGAGAAAACCAGGAATCAAGATTCAGTTATTTCTAACAATTTATGTGATTAATCTTGCAATTCTTTTAAATAAATTAAGCTCAGATATTGCCAAAATAGGTTTTTATGCAAACAAGTAGAGGTAAATCACAAGCATGGGACATCAGAGGTTGTCAACCCAGCATGACCCATCAAACAAAAACACCACTACTGAATGAAAACCGTTTTTCTATTTTGAAACTATGCAATTTTAACAAGTAAAGAATTAAAAATAATTAATTAAAAATAGACTTACCACATAAAATTGATAGAAAAACCTCCTCCATCATCCCAGTAAATAAACTTAGCTCATGGTGGAGAAAACTTGCTCAAAAGATCTCTTTATTGCTCAAAATATTGATTACAAGGTTGAACAATGGTGTAACAGCTGATTTGATACGCGTATATGCGTTACAGAAGATGGTTCCGCTGTTACAGAAAGTTCTAAGCAACAAAGGAAACGAAACAATAGGCAACAGAAAAGTTTGAATCAGCAACAGTTGTAGACGCTGCTGAGTCGTCTTCTCCGATGATGGCTGGATGAAGAACACGCCGGCCGGTGCAGTAGCAGGTGATCGGCGGTGACGGAAGTTGGCCGGAACTCTTCGGAATTAATTTCTAGGGCTGCGTGATGATTTTTCTTCGCTTCTCTTGGTTTATATAGGGTCTACAAACCCTAGGGAGAGTTCTAAACCTAATAGAACTCTCTCAAACAACTCACAAATCCCATTCCCAATCGAAACAGGATTCCGGCCAAGTACATGATTTTCCGAGCTGATTTTCCGGGATTTTTCGCTGTTTCTCAATTGATTTGAACTTGTATAGGATTTTTATTGCGATTGGGTCTGAAAACATCCACCAAAATCCATGAAATAACATCCAATTCCTTTTCCTGTTTGAAACAGGAAATCCCGATGAGTTGGATCGGCGACTCGGAGTTAACTCGCTGACTCGCTGGGTTGACTCGCTGGGTTGACTCGGCCGATCCTAGGGTGTCCCTTATCCATTCTTGGGGTGCCAATAACACTTGTCCTTGGGGTGGCTTTATCACTTTTTGAGCCAATTTTTCCACAAATCTTTATTCTTCTAATGTACCAGCAAAAGCATAAAAACACGTAATATTTGTAAAATCGAATACTAACTTAATAGAAACTAAGGTGCAATTTAGACACTAAAATGTGTCTATCAAATACCCCCAAACTTACTATTTTGCTAGTCCTCGAGCAAACTACTCTAAAAATAAAGTAAAAATTCTAACTCACTTTCGCAGGAATCGCGACTACATTTAGCATATGCAGTAAGCCGTTAAACCCCTAGGTGTCCCTAGTGGACGAGTTTTGTCTCGTGAGGGCTTACAAGAGGTATACCCACAAAACATGAATCTATATCTTAGCAACACGTGAACGATTAAGGATAGACACTAAACAAGCTAGTTAGTTGGTTACTCAAATATTCGGTTATAAGGACCATTACCCTTTATGGATCCAATCACTGTACACGAGTGTTAACTCAATCATACTAAAATTCATATATAAGACAACAGAGTTCTACTCAGACAATTGTCTAACCACCTATCACATGAAAAGACTTAGAAGATGAACGTAGACTGTAGAAGATTGCAAATGTTGACCAAGGCGAACGATGTGTCCCATATCTGTCTGAAGGTCAGTACCGAGATGAAACCTAGTGTGTCGAGATACTCCCCATTTATTTTCAACGGTTACTACTAACTAAAATATTTACAAGTCCCCATGGATCCTGCGTTCCACGCTTGCTTAGGCGACGGAGACAGGGAGAACTTTAAAATACCAAATACTATTTTTTCTCAATTTTCCTAACTTTTTTCGATTTTTTTTTTCTTTTTTTTTTCGATTTTTTTCGTTTTTTTTTTTATGACTCCTAATACATGTGTGTTCCCATGGATCCTGCATTCCACGCTTGCTTAGGCGACGGAGATAGGGGGACCACAAACATAACTAAAACACTAACATATTATTCATATGGGGCATGATCTCAACACACTAAATGTCATTCCAGCGCTAATTAACATGTCGATGCTAGGACCCACCAATACTCTCAGAGAAACAAGAAATTGCAAATAATAAAACTGAACGTGATGTGGTGGTGACAACTATCATGTTATTTCTAACACCTGAACTCTGTCTCCTTTATGAATAGACCATCTAGCTGGGCACACCAATCCTTATAGCAAAATGGCTAAGTTTCCATCTATCTGGAGTGGTTAATGTCACCCTGAATTGTTCACATGCTTCTAAATTCCAAATCTTATTAATCCTAACAAGTCTCCCAATACCCCCAAACTTAAATTAAACAGTGTCCTCAATGTTTCTAAACACTGCACGAAAAGGAATTAGGGAAAGATATTACCGTGTCGCATGAGCATAAGTTACCTCCTTAAATCATATAGCAATAATCGGAACAACTGTGGATCATCTGAATCAAATAGTGTTATCCACAATAGAAGGAAACATCAGCAAGCTACGAAGATAAACAATCTGAACACACTTTGATCCCTATTTAGGTAAACCACATCGACCAGAGGATTGGTTTTTGGCAACTGAACTTCTTTCTGAACAGGAGGATCAGTGGATCTAGCTCGAAGATAATCTTGTACAATGGCAGACGTGCATATGTCAGGTCCCAAGCTAGGGACCTTCCTAAGAGTTAATGGTATAGCACATGGAGAATGATAGTCACCCCCAAACTTAGAGTTTTCAGTATCTCTAGATAGACTAATAACAATTTCCCTCATTTCCGGATCGTCAGATTCTCGAAAATAGTCAACTGCTTCTTCTAAATTACGATCTGGTGGTGCAGAACCTAACAAAGTGCTCACTTCATTAATAACACTATCATTATCGCCATCAATTCTATAGTTGGCTAGGCATTTCTCTAATGGATCTTCTAATGGGTCGAGCCTACGCTGCATCTCCCTAGACGGTTTGGATTCCTCCTCTGAATGGATCTGGTGCATACAAACTGTTGGGCTAATTCCCTTAATATATGCTATGGTCCATCCTAAAGCTTTCTTATTGTCCTGAAGCACGGTTACTAGCCTATTCTCTTGGTCATTATCCAAATCTGAAGCTACAACCACATGTAAGGTCTCTGATGGGCCTAACTCATCAAACTCTAATCCAAAGTAGGCTAGACATTTTTCTAACGGGTCTTCTATCAAAGTGTTTGGTAATGACTCCTGAACTGGGGTCTCTATCATGTTGACGGTTTCTAAGGTGGGGTCATCTAGCTCAGGTGGTTGATTACTAATGTTGAAGATATTCAGCTCAATAGTCATGTTACCAAAAGACAAGTTCATAACACCGTTACGACAGTTAATGATCGCATTAGATGTTGCTAAGAACGGGAGACCTAGTATAACCGGTATATGATTCTCTGGATCAGGCACAGGTCTTCTATCAAGCACAACAAAGTCCACTGGATAAATAAATTTATCCACTTCAATCAAAACATCCTCTATGACACCACGAGGAATTTTCACAGACCTATCAGCTAACTGCAAAGTCATCTGAGTCGGTTTCAAATCGCCTAGTCCTAGTTGGAGGTACACATGGTACGGCAGTAAGTTCACACTGGTTCCTAAATCGAGTAAAGCTCTTTCTACCCGGTAGTTTCCTATTGTGCAAGCTATTGTTGGGGAACCTGGGTCTTTGTACTTAAGGGACGTACTACTCTGTATAATTGAACTTACATGACTAGCTAGAAAAGCTTTCTTATGTACGCTAAGTTTTCGCTTTCGCGTACACATGTCCTTAAGAAACTTGGAATAAGCAGGAATCTGCCTAATTGCATCTAATAATGGAAGGTTGATCGTGACTTTCTTAAAAACTTCCATTATTTCATTAAAATTGGATTCCTTCCTAGTAGGTGCTAACAACCTTGGGTATGGGGCTATAGGCATGAAATCGGTTCTCTGAGGGGTTGCCTCAGGCTCGTCAGAGACTTTATCGGTCTCTTCAACTATTGGGTCAGGATGAACTACAGTTTGTTCACTAACGGGCCTAGTTACCTTGTTATCCACTACCTTACCATTCCTGAGGGTCGTAATTGCATTCACGTGACTGGATGATTTCTCCCCAGTTGATATTTCATTGACTCCTCTAGGATTGGGTTCGCGTTGACTAGGGAACCTACCAGGTTCTCTCTCTCTCAGAGACGCAGCAATGTCACTAACTGAGGTTTGTAAACTAGAAATAGCTCTTTCTAAGGTATGGAATCTATGCTCATTCTTTTCGTCATTGCTGGGCTGAGTTGGACCAGTCGAATTCTTATAACTGAAGCCTGGAGGACCTTTAGCATTACTAAAATGACCTTGAGCCTGGCCTTTCGACCAGGAAAAGCTCGAGTGGTTTCTCCAGCCAGGGTTATAAGATTCCGAATATGGGTCGAACTTTCTCTGGTTATCAAATCTAGTGTTATTATAAAGAGAAAAAGCCTGCTCTTCGAATTGGTTGGGCTCTGAACTTCTAGCTTGATTCAAGTCCACGTCCCCGGCAGCGGCGCCAAAAATTGATATGCTTTGGAATTACCCAATATAATAACCGCAATCGCACGGCGTCTAACTAGTAGACAACGGCAAGTACGGGTCGAACCCACAGAGAGCGGGGAAATACTGCAATTAATATCTCTAATAAACTAACCAATAGGAATATTTTTATGATTTTTAGATTGATAAACAAAATAATAAACTAACTAAACTAATAAAATGTGACCGAGTAGAGAGA
>JAJJMC010014687.1:6035148-6146913 GCA_023531435.1 Papaver californicum
TAGTCATAAGGCGAGATGCTGTGATTTCGCTGGGATATAAACGGCAGCCCAACTTCTCGCCCGTTTCAATTTTCACTCGAGTTCTTCACACAAATCATAGGCGAGATATTGACCTTTCGCTTATACCAGCGAGATATTGGGATTCCGCTAAGTTGGTTGGCGAAATGTTGAGATTTCGCTTGTAGTTCTTTTTTGTGGCGGTAGAGCAGCATCTCGCTTGTACCAGGCGATGTCTCAGTCTCTCGTCCGTCTTTCCAAGCGATGCGTTGATACTTCGCTTGCGTTCAAGCGATATCCTAAGCTTTCACTTGATCATCCTCTGTTGTTTTTTGGACAGATCAAAGATCAAATTTTTTGATCTTTGATCGATGAGTATAATCGCTCCATTGTGGATGTCCTAAGGATGGATTTTTTGGACTTGCTTACGTTGCATCTGATTATTTTATGAGGAATTGAGGTTATGATGTGCAAATTTGATCTGCGATGATTGCGTTCAAGAATAGTTTGTGGTTAAACTTTTGTTTAGGAATTGAGTGCAAAAACACATAGTTCGCATTCTATACAAATTATCCTATTGGTATAGTTTGAAATGTTATCTGATCAATTTTGTGAACTATAAATCTGTGACCACTACAACATGGTTCCGGTAGACCGGTACCCATTATTCTACTCACCTTGAAGAGATTTGAAACATAGCTTGATAAGAGAGGTCCTATTGCCTCTCGATATCTAGAGCTATTTTTTCGAAAATGCAAGAGCAAAGGCTAATCCTATTTGAAGAGTTTCAATGGTTAGGGTTGATGTTGTTTGTGTCTATGCCATTTACCGAAATCGGGTGTGGACTGGTCCAGTTATAGCATCATTATTCGATATACCTTTCTGATATATCGTGTCAACTAATTTCAGTATGTATTTTGGTTTAACTAATTTTGTATTATTAAGTGTTCTGGGGTTGCATCTAAGTGTCCTGTGGTTGTATCAATTTGCTAATGGGATGTCATTTATTTTTAATTTTAGGCAGATGGAGCCCAATGATTCTGAATTGTTGATTTGGTTATGGCCTTGGTTATTTCTTCATGCTGCTGTTGATTTGGTCATTGAGATTGGCTTTAACACTAACCCGTTGTAGGCTCTGGTTTTTACTTCATGCTGCTGTTGCTAACCTTTTGTAAGTCTCTCATTCCTCGCAAACATTGTGCATTCTACACACATATATGTATATATTTCCTCTGGGTAAAACTTATGACTATGGTTCGGTATTTTTATATAATTTCCATAGGAGATGATGGTGATGAGGGTTGATGGTGCAGGTGCTAAGGATAAACATGATGTGCGACTCAAAAGTCTATAAATTTGGAGGCCTTCTATTGGTGACACCAATTTCCTAAACGTCTATCACACTGAAAGATTTTTGTAACGTCTGTCACACTGAAAGATTCTCATATGTCATTATCACGGAGGACTACACCGACAATGTTACTGCCAAAATCCTTGTGTTTAATGATAAGCATGATCAAGTGTTGATTTATTTGGAATTGGCAGTGGTGACAACTCAAGTGAATTCCACGTGTGAACAGTTGTGTCATTAAAAGCTCTGGGAGTAGATTCAAAGACAACTACTGAAGTTGCGGATCACCGAGGAGGAGGTGAAGCTAGCTTTTCACTGACAAGAAACATGAATATGTAGGCTACAAATTAGGATTTCCTTTTCTAGTTGTAATTGGTTTTGTAGCTTAGTTCGTTTCCTTTTCTTAGTCGAAGTGCTTTAAGAATTAACGAAACCTATATAAGAACGTCTAGTACTGTTCAGAAAGACATGCATAATTATTATTATCTGATTAGTTCAATTAATGTTATTATTATTCTCTAGTTCCTGTCGAGATTAATATTTCAAATAAAGAGTAAAAAACATCAACCTAATTTTTTTTCAAGCATGTACGTACTACTGTTGATTTCATTGCAACTCCGGTTTGTGATCTTGTAACCCTTCTGGTGATGTTAGAGTTTCCATTGACAAAGAAAGAAGTTTGGATTTTGAATTTGGGCATTCATGTTTTACATCAATTGCTTGCTTCAGGCCTGAAGAAAAAGAGAAATTAGTCATAGATTTTGGTAACACAGATAGCTAGGTACGATGAAATGGGGAATTGATATATACCGTCCAATATATCT
This sequence comes from Papaver californicum, assembly GCA_023531435.1. Lineage (NCBI taxonomy): Eukaryota > Viridiplantae > Streptophyta > Magnoliopsida > Ranunculales > Papaveraceae > Papaver > Papaver californicum. The sequence continues at coordinate 6,037,321 of JAJJMC010014687.1, forward strand.
TTTTCAAAACCGTTGGATAAAAATTAAACTCTCATACTCTCTCCACTGAACGGGTGGTGGCTAAACTTAGTCGTACGCTCAGATAGGTTCGAGCAACTAAATACATTATCAATTGATGGCCCTCCTATAGCTACTAAACCTACAACGGCGGTTGCTATATTCTTACCTGAAAAAATATTTTACCGACAAAACAACTCTTTTTGGTCGCTAAAATTAATGGATTTATATTGATAGCGACCTAGTAGTCCGGTAGTCGCAAGTTTAGTTGCTTGAAACATTAAAGCGACCAAAATTTCAGGCAGTTGGAAATTTTTTTGACCAACCAATTCATTTTTTGTTGCTACGAGTACGTGCCTCAAAGTAAAGAGCTACACGAGCACTTTCCTAGATGCTATAGATTTACTTGAAAAAAGGATCTACCGATCAAACACATCTGGCCATGGCTAAAAATTAGTTGACACAGCTTTATAGCAGCCAAACTATTTGACAGTTGCAAGTTTTGTAGCTTAAACTCTTAAAGCGATCAAAATATTGGGCTCTTGCTAACATTTAGAGAAACAAATTCATTTTCTGTTGCTACGAGTCTGTGCCTCAAAGTGAATAGCTACATGATCACTTTTTTAGCTGCTATAAATTACTTGAACAAAGGATCTAGCGATTAAAGACATTTTTTCGTGGTATAAGTGGATACAGGTTTATAGCCGTCAAACTTTCTGGCAGTTGCAACTTTGGATGCTTAAACACTTAAAACGACTAAAATTTTGGGCTCTTGCTAAGATTGTGGTCGCTTAAACCGGTTTTTCTTGTAGTGATTAACTTATACTAATGGATATTTTTGCAAACCATAAAAAGCTGACGGTTTCAACCAACCATTCACGATTTGTCGGGATGGCACTGTCTATGGTCCTTCGCTGAACATGTTTCTTATTGTTGCTATGAAATCTCAATTCACACTATTAGATTACATCATTTCGGTGGAAAGGTTAAACCAATACATGAACATTCCCAGTGAAGCCTCTAAGATCATAGAAGGACATCGTCACATGCCTAGTTGGCCTGCCATAGGTAGAGTGGAGGTCCATGAACTGAAGGTTAGAACTAATAATACCATGTGAAACTTCTGGATAACGTTTTAACACCACGTCTAACACAGATTAGATATTTAGAGAAAAATTGGTGTTAAGCAGACAGACTGAATACTCCAATTGCTCTTCAAGGGTCACTTGCACATTTAAGGAGGACACAAGATTGGGATTGTTGGGAGAACTGCAATCGGGAAGTCAACTCTGATAGGTACTTTATTTCGGCTTGTAGAACCAGTTGTTCGGAAAATTATCATTGATGGTGTTGACATTGCAACAATTGGACTTCATGATTTACGATCACACTTAGGGATCGGTCATACCTCAGGATCCCACTGTCTTTAACAGGACAGTAAGATACAATTTGGATCCTCTTGAAACATACTGACCAAGAAATTTTGGAGGTACTTCTAGTTCTATGTTCATTGTATTATATATGCTTACATTTCCTTGTTTTAACTCTTTTTTTTTCATGACGAATTAAGGGCGGTTTTTCTTGAGAATGTATGAAGGTTCTTCGAACATGTCAACTTCGAGAAGCTATGCAAGACAAAGGAGATGGTTTGGACAGTTCAGGTAAGGTTTTTTATTTCTTTCTTTCTCTTCTATTTCTGCTTTGTGTTGGAAATTTGGAATCTGTACTTAAGGTTCTGACGATTATTTCGCAGTCCAACAAGATGGTGTAAACTGGAGTATGGGACAACGACTATTATTTTGCTTGGCCGAGCTTTGTTAAGAAGAAGCAAAATACTGGTTCTTGATGAAGCTACTGCTTCCATCGACAATGCAACCGACTACATTCTTCAGCAAACTGTAAGGAAAGAATTTGCGAGTTATACAGTTATCACAGTATCCATAGAATACCGACTATGGACAGTACTTGCAATAATGCAATCAACGACGGTATGTTTTTTATATTCATAGCATTGAAATATCTGTTGATTTCAATATTCACTAATTTCAATAGACACTGAGGAATCTTTGAAAAGCTCAGAAGAATGAAAAGCACAAAAACTTTAAGAATATGAAGACAAAGGATATAAAGAATGGAATGAGTGACTAACATTAAATAAGAGAAAGCTGAAACTGACGAACCGTCGAAAACTGAAAGAGAGAGAAACTTTATCAAAGATTTGATTTCCTCGAAACCGCCAACTGAAAGAAACATGGGGAAAGAAGTTACTGCTAGCGTAAAAATCGGAAAAAAATAAAGCTAACCGTGGAAAGAGAAGTTATTGCATGTGTGAAAGTCGAAAGGGCAATATCCTTTTCTAAATTTTTACCATGTGTCAAAATGCAAAAGAAAAAAGGGGCAAATTGTGAGGGAATAAATTCCAAACTGCACGTGTTCAAAAACTATTGGTGAAAGTAACGAATTATGATGGGACGAGAAACACTGAAACAAAACCCTTTGAGAAGTACTGAAACAGACATTTGAAAATTCGATAAGATTTGAAACTGACAGCATCGTTGCATGATTGACACGTGGGTTGCGGGAAAGCATGACACACTACTCGAAACAGATAGCCTTGCTGCCTGACTGACACCCAAGTTGCGGAAAAGCCTGACATAGTAAAGGAAATTGATGAGCGTCGGTGCATAAGAGACACGTATCAACTTTATAGGTTGCGGAATAAAAAGAACTAAAGCATGACAAGCCACTTTCAAGGGCCACGTCTTAGACATGCTATGATTTTAATAAGACCGCAACGTTCATCCAAATCCAAAAACAACAACTTGAATACAAGTCCGTAGAAGAGTTGTGGGACATCAAGTGAGAAACTAAGGAAATGAGCAATACGCATGCTAAGCCTTGCCGAAAATACAAATAAGTCTTGCGGAATTACACTTCGCTCCAAAGGATGGATAAGAACAATAGGTGGAAAGGTAAATTGGAGGGACCCATCAAAATTGGCTATAAACCAAGTCATAAACAGGAAGAATGACTGGAAAATCTTTAGAAAAATTGGACATAAGGCATAGGAATAGAGCAAAGAGTTTAGGTATGAGACTTAGTGTAAATTTTTAGTTCAATTGTTCATTGATTAACATATTATAATTTTATAGTATATCATCTTTCTGTAACATATGATGATGATGAATAAAAATGATAACATCTTTACCACCCGTGGATGTAGACAATTTGATTGTCGAACCACGTTAAATATTTGAGTCAATTTATTTCTTGAGCTGATTGATTATCATATTCTAAGTGTAAATATGAGTTGATTTTATTATAAGATATCAAACTTTAGTATTTTTTAATTTTTGTTGGTTGTGATCCAAAGACGCTAGATTTTTGGTAATTACAATTTGGCGCTAGAAACAGAGAGGTAGTAAAGAATTTATTCTACCTGTCCAAACTTTCATCTTTAAAATCTTGAATATTGTTATGTTAGAAAACTTTTTTCCTTAAAAATACAATGATTTAAAGTGATATTGTAATAACTTTACATATAGTTTTACTCCGAACTAATCAGTTGATGTTTGTATAGATTTGGTTATTATGTTCATACACAATATTTTTTTATTTCATAGCTCTCTTATATGTTAAATTACCTAAGTTATTCTTTTAACCATGGATTTGAAAATTTAGCTCATAAATTTTCACCAAAAATTTTGTTACGTTTATCTAGTTTTTAATTTTTACGTTTAACTAATTTTTGATTCTTATTAAAACAGTGAAATAAGTTTTGAATTGAATTTCCGAACTTGCTTGAACTTATAAAACCTGAGGTAAATTAGAAAATTATCTAGTTATGTGTGATATGTTAATCTTAGCTAGATATTTTCTATCAATTAAATTGCTTTATATACTTATTACGAATGTTAAAATCTTATGAAACACATAACTTATTATCTGAACTCTTTTAGAATATTGATAAAGAAACTTCTACAACAACATAAGATTGAGCCAAGAAAAAATCACAATATCTCAAAAAAGATTACATAAATGGAAACAGTGGTAAATAGAACCATGCAAGACCAAGATGTTAATATAGGAAATTTGGGGAGTCAGGCAATAGAGATTCCTCGAGAAAGGGAAATAGTGGAAGAATCACAAGGACCACAACCCATGAATGATCAAGTAAACAATCCTGTAAATCCGATAGCCAATCAATCACCTGAAGAAATATCTCAAAATAGGGTTGACCCCATTCATCAATTAATGGAAGAAATGAATGAGATGCGCAAGTTACAACAGACTTGTGCAGAAAAAATTGCACTTTTGACCCAAGAAAACCAAATGCTCAAACAAAAGGCCCAGCAGGATGCAGAATCATTTATAACTAGAATACATGGGCAAGAAGCAAGCTCCAATAGACCCGCAAGAAGTGAAGCAAAAATCAATAAAGATCAGAGAGTGATGGTAGTGGAACCCGCACATCTGTGGTTTGAACCTGATAGATTAGATTTTGATGATTCAGAGTTGCAAAATAACAGATGGCAAAAATATTTTGAGGACATGGAACAAATGCGAGAAGAAATCAAAATTTTGAAAAATAAAGAGGGAGGACGACTAAAAGAAGTGCTAAGAGAGGCCATAAGAACACCGTTGGCACCACACCTGGCGTATGCATCAATACCGCATAAATGCAATATTCCCATCTTTGAATGTTATGATGGGACAAAGGATCCAGCGGCACACTTAAAAAACTACAACCGTAACATGACTCGATGCGAACAAGATGATGTAATCATGTGTCGATATTTTCCGTCAAGTTTGAAAGGTACATCATTAACGTGGTATGATAATCTTCCAGAAGGGTAAGTACATTCCTACGCACAATTGACACATAAGTTCCTAGAGACATACATGTATAATAAACCCACAGACGCAGGGATGAACAAGTTATTTCCCCTTGCATCTTGGACAGAGGAGACCATCCGAGACTACACAGATCGATGGAAGACGATCTGTCAAGCAGTAGGGGATATAACTCCAGAAATTGCTATTAACTGCTACAAATGGGGGATAGCCAACCGAGAAATCCCACTATTTGTTGATATTCATGGAAAAATACGAAAACCGAAGGGGATCTTAGGGATATTATTGAAAAATATGCAAGGTTGCAGGATATTCAAAAGCAGCATCCGAGAATAATTTCCCAGCATCGAGGGTTGCCAACAGGGAAAATTTTGTAGAACCATCAACAAGTTCCGGAAAGAGGGTTGCGGGAGAAAATCCTGATACTGAATCCAAACGAGGTAAGACAGATGACGAAAGAAAATTCCACCGCCAATTTGAGGATCGAGTTTTAACTAAACTCAACACCCCTTACCCACAAATTCTAAATGCAATTAAGAACATGCAAGATTTTCATTGCCCATGGACAAAGGAAAGCAGCCTTCACACACACAGAATTCAAAGGATTATTGTGAATTTCATTGCTATCAGGGCCACTCCACAAGCAGATGCAGGAATTTGAAGATGCAAGTTCAAAAATTGATTGATATGGGGGAGCTAAAAGAATTTCTTTATTTTCCCAATCCTCCACCAAGGCTCAATATGGGAAAAACTGTAAATATTCCACCAAATGATCAAACTATTAATATGATTTCCTATTCTGAATCGGGTCAATCATCTATGAGTGTAGCTATTGATAAGAAGCTGCATAAAAGGGTTCACAGTCATGAAGTCTTCAAAGTTGCGGGAAGAGTTACCGAAACATGGGAAAAATGGATGGCTTCCCCGCTAACTTTTTCAGCTGACGAGGTTGATCAGGAGATTGAAACGCACAATGATCCGATGATGCTTACTTTACCAGTATCTGGATGGAATGTCAAGAATATTCTTATGGATGGGGGTAGTTCTCTTAATGTATTATTTTATGACACCTTCCAGAAAATGGGATTAAAAGATGATCAACTTACACCTTCTTACTACACAATCTATGGGTTTAATGGGATAGCCTCAAAACCGAAAGGGGAAATTTTACTTGATGTTATCGCTGGACCACTAAGTATTTTGACTAAATTAAGTATGGTGGAGGCTCCATCTCCATATAATGCCATTATTGGAAGACATTGGGTTCACCAATTAAAAGGTGTAACTTCAACATATCACCAATATTTGCGATTCCCGACGCCGCAAGGGGAGATGGAGATAAAAGGAGATCAGAATGTAGCAAAATCTTGTATCCTTGCAGAAATCCGCATGAACGAGGAACGAGTACATCAACAACAAAATAGGAAAAGAGAACGAAAGATAAAGGCAAAAGAAGAAGCCCTAAGCCAATATTTGATTAAGACTGCGAGAAGTGAGGCAGTAACTGAAACAAATAAAAATACTTCATTGAAGGAAATCATACCAAAATTTGAAGAGGGAGGTCTTCCAGCATAGAAATTAAAGGGGGATCCCACATTTTTAGGAGCTCCCAAATCTACTTTTACAGCAATTGAAGAAACCAAAAACATCAACATAGGAACAGAAGAATTCCCAAGAATGATTAAGATCGGAACACTGATGGAAACAAAAAGGGAACTTGATTTGGTCACTCTACTTAGAGATTATGTGGATATTTTTGCATGGAAGATGGAGGACATGCCAGGCATCGATCCAAGTATTGTTCGACATGAGTTGCATATACATCCGGGAACTACACCTTTTCGGCAACACATACGTAAAGTGGCGCCCAAATATCATTTGCCAGTTGAAAAAGAGCTAAAAAAGCTCATGGATGCGGGGTTCATTCGAGAGGTGCGGTACCCAACTTGGATATCTAACATGGTGATTGTACCAAAAAAGAATGGGGGAGTTGGAATTTGCATAGACTTCACCAACTTAAACAAAGCATGCCCAAAAGATAGTTATCTGCTTCCCAGCATTGATCAGTTGGTGGACGATGTTGAAGGACATGAGGCTTTATCCTTTATAGAAATGCATTCATGGTATAATCAGATTTCTCTAGCTAAAGAAGATCAAGAACACACTTTATTTTTCACTCCACACGGTTTGTACTGTTACACCAGAATGTCATTTCGGCTACGAAATACAGGAGCAACTTATCAGCGATTGGTAGACGCAATTTTTGAACCATGGATAGGCCGCACCATGGAAGTTTATGTAGATGATATGTTGATAAAAAGTAAACTTTAAAAAGATCATTTACAAGACTTGAGAGAAATATTTGAGGCCTTACGAAAATTCAGAATGAAAGTCAATCTAGACAAATGCATTTTTGGGGTTAAGTCAGGAAAGTATATGGGATATTTGGTCACCAAAAAAGGGATTGAAGTTGATCCAGCAAAAATTCAGGCAATTGTTGACATGCCATCTCCAAGGAATGTTAAAGAAGTATATAAGCTAAATGGTTGTTTGGCCGCACTCAGCAGATTCATTGCCAGATCATCAGACAGATGTAAACCTTTTTTTGACACCTTAAAAAAGAAAAATAAATTTGTATGGAACGAGAAATGTGAGCAAGCTTTTCAAAATATCGAATCTTATCTCGCTACGTTACATGCACTGCAAAAGCCAAAGCCTGAAGAAGTTTTGTCCTTATACATAGCAGCAACAGAAGATGGAGTAAGTGCAGTATTAGTATGGACAAACCAAAAGGTAGAAAGCCAATATACTACATCAGTAAAACTCTGAACATTGTAGAAAGGAACTATACTAAAATAGAACAATTGATATTAGCACTGGTCTTTGCTACACAGAAATTGTGCACATATTTCCTAAGACATTATGTGCGAGTACCCAGTAAAGCTCCACTAGAGTCCGTATTGAAGAATGCAGGAAAAGTAGGAAGGATAGCGAAATGGAATGCACAACTGGAATAATTCCACATTTTATTTGAATTACAAACTGCACAGAAGTCACAAGTCCTGGCAGATTTCCTTGCGGATTTCCCGCTAGATTATGATTTTAAAATCCAAGGTTTGCCCGGAATTGAAGATGATGATTCCCAAGATATTTTAAGCTCTGTAAATTCCCATAGATGGGAAGTATTTGTTGATGGGGGCACGGAATAGAGAAGGTGCGGTAATCGGAATTGTGATTACGACTCCTACAGGAAATCGAATGGTACATACATTTCGACTTGAGTTCGTTGAACAAACAAATAACATAGTGGAGTATGAGGCTGTGGTTCATGCTCTTCGGCTCATCATTGAATTGGGGATAAACGATGTGCGACTCACAAGTAACTCACAATTAATAATTCAGCAGGTTGAATTAAAATATCAAACGCTTGATGAAGACCTGATAGAATACAAGAATCTTGTACAAAAATTGGTGTTTCCAGTCCCAAATATAACCTTTCGACATTTATCCAGAGATAAGAATCGGCATGGTGATGCATTAACATTTATTTCTTTAATGATAAAAGATCAGAATACATCAGCAGTCAAAATTAGGCGCATTTATGAACCGTCAATTAAGTTGTGGGAAGTCAAAAACATGGAAGAAGAAGTTGGGGAAGATATTGAAGATACAGTCGTTAAAGATGATACAAAATTTCCACAAAAATCAGAAAATGAATTATCCGGAGAAGATTGGAGGATTTCAATACATCAATACTTGCAAGATGGGATATTTCCCGCAAACACTAAAGAGGCAAGGAAGGTGCAATCAAAATCTGTGAATTATCAGTTGCGAGATAAAATTCTGTATCGCAGATCTTTTTTGGGACCGTTACTTCGGTGTTTATCACAAGAAGAAGGGCAGCGAATTTTCAAAGATATACGTTATGGAGATGCGGGAAATCATAGTGGAAGACGATCACTTGCATTAAAAGCAAAACCCAAGGATATTACTGGCCATTTATGCATAAAGATGCGGAAAATATGGTAAAAAAATGTGAAGAATGTCAGCGATATGCGAAAAGAATAAAAGCTCCCGCAACAGAACTTAATTCCGTACTCAGCCCCGGCCATTTGCAAAATGGGGGATAGACATTTTTGGGCCATAAGTGGAAGGTACTCAAAAAAAAAAATTGATTGTAGCCACAGACTATTTCACTAAATGGATTGAGGCCAAAGCTCTTGCACATATCAGAGATACAGATGTTTTCAAATTTTTATTTAAGAATATAATCTGTAGATTTGGAATTCCGGTATCCATAGTTTTGGATAATGGACAGCAATTACAAGGGAAAAATATCGATATGCTTTTCGAAGCATTCAATAATCAAAAGAACAAGTCCACTCCGCTCTATCCACAAAGCAATGGACAATCCGAAGCAACATATAAGACAATTGCCATGAATCTGAAGAAAACTCTAGATGCCCATCATAAACATGGTATGAACAGCTTCATAATACATTATGGTCATATCGCACAACAAGAAGAGAGTCCACTGGAGAGTTACCATTTCTTCTTATTTATGGAGATGCATCAGTTATTCCTACGGAAGTCATTTTACCCACAACAAGAACAGAAGCATGAGAGAAGAACTTGAACTCAGACCTAATGCTTGTAAATTTGGATGACTTATAAGAAAGAAGAGAGGTTATACTTCAAAAAATAGAAAATTATCAAAGAAGATTGGCAAGAGAATACAACAAAAAAGTGAAGTTGCGGAACTTTGTGGAAGGACAATATGTTCTACGGCAAATCTCGGAATACCAAAGGGATAAAAAAGCAAGAAAGTTTGCACCTACATGGGGAGGTCCTTACATTATACAAGATATTGCGGGACAAGGATCATACCATTTGCGGAATATGGATGGAGAAATCTCACGGCATCCTTGGAACGCGCAATATCTCAAACCATATTACCCATGACCAACAATGCAATCGTACAATAATTTACGCTCATAATAGGTAAAGCAGATCAAATGCAATCTCTCTAGAAAGTCCATATGAATGTCTATGACTATTGGATTTTTCGCCACAGAGATGCCTAACATGACATTAATCATTGTATCAGGTACTCTCCATTTCAGGAAGTGCTCACAACCAACAATGCAATCATACAATAATTTGGCTTCATACTAGGTAAAGCAGAACAAATGTAATCTCTCTAGAAAGTCCATGTAAATGTTTATGAGTGTATGACTATTGGATCTTTCGCTACAGAGATGCCTAACATGACATTAATTATTGTATCAGGTACTCTCCATTTCAGGAGATGCTCTAGAGACCGCATCCTAATTTCCTCATGGCCAGAGAGAAGTTAGATATGCGCTACAACCCTCAAAATAACTCAAGGTACAAAATTTCCTTGCGGTTAATCAATTCACACTCATTCAATGCACTAACAATCAATATATATATATATTCATAAATTGTTTTGTAGGGGATAAAATAAAACACAAAATAAAAGTACAAATGCAATTTGGAAGCAAGGAAGAACTAAGCAACAACAAACAGAACTAAGGTGCCGGAAGATTTGCTTCAAAAGGAGGATTATCAGGGACATCTTTGCGCTTATAGATCTTGGAAAATCCATCGGCTTAAACTTTATCAAGAATATTGTTGACCACCTTTGCAATTAAAACTCGAGTTTCAGCCCTTAACCAAGAAATATAAGCCTTTCTATTATCAAGCTCTTTCTTGTACTAATTTACTTCGGCTTCGGAATTTTGGACTTTTGTTTTCCAAAAATTTATTTCCCTCTCTCTGAAGATAAGTCCCGAATTAAGCTTTCATTCTTCAGAGTTTCATGCATCAATTTATCCTCAGCTCCTTTAATTTTAAAGGATAAAAGCTCTAGCTGAGTGTGCGCTTCATTAGCCTTGATAGAAGCCAGTTCCAGTTGGTTGTTGAGTTCTTCCATCCTAGTATTTGCAGCACCAAGCTCTCCTTCATCCTTAGCAGCTCTTCCGGCTGCATCTTTAATTTTTTCTTTAAAACATGAAACAAAAACAACATGCTAATCAATGCGGGAATAATATTAAACTTCAAATGTGTGGTAAATAGGATACCTACGATGGATTCAAACTCTGCTAATTCGAGAACCATTGCATCTTTAGTAACATCAAGAAAATCATATTCTCCTGAAAGCTTATTATAATTGGCACTGAGTTGTTGAAGATTTCGGCGACACTGATTTAACTCTGCTTCATTATTCCGCAATTGATTCAATTTAGATGTACACCTTTCTACTTCTTTATGCAAACAGAAAATTTCACTCTCACGATGAAGAAGACGGAATCAGATAAATTACGGATTATAACTTGAGCATCCACAAGGGCTTTCCCTTTATCATGAGACTCTGAAGCTGAGTTGTCTCTGTCTTTAATGAACTGTGCTATGTACAAAGAAAACTGAGAATTGTGATATGATACGGAACGAGAGAATCCCGCAAGGATATTCTGACGTTCTACACAGAGTTTGCGATTCTCTTCTTCCAATCTCTCAGATCGTTCCCGTGCCTCAAGAACGCAATCTTTAGTCCACGATAAAGTAGCATCAAATTCCACTTTCTTGCGGATTTTCTCCCCATATAAAAGCCGATGCTTCGATTCTAATCATCGTACTTCAGTGTGACCAGATCATGACTATCAACAAGGTTGTTAAATCTTGTTTTGACCTCCATATTTTCATTATTGACTTTTACAACATGATTTGTCAAGCGCATAACTCTATGTCGCAGCTTAGTCACAAGGTATGAATCCCCCGCTGATCCCATAAAGTAATTCAGAAAACAAGTAAAATAAAATAAGAAAAAATAACAATAGGAAAAGTATAAAACCTTGATTTTGAAGATCAAGCAATTGCTGACGAAGCGTGTCATTTTCCCGTTTCAAACCCATATCCTCCTCTTCTACAATCTTATATTGGGTCTCCATCATCGTGGACCGCGCCTTGAAGAATTTATACGCTATATGTGCGGCAGTTTGACCCCGCGCAAGCTGTAATTTACAGAATTAAAGTTATAAATAAAAGTAAAAATAAGGCGAAATCGAAGGTTATTAAGACAATAAGAATACCTTCAGAAGAGCCTGTTGCAGGAAAGAATATACTTCTCCATCCGCAAGCGCAATTGTTTCCGCAAGAGAAGAAGGTTGATTTATATAGAAGATGGGGTCGACGGGTTGACCTTGGCCACTTAGCCATGTCATACGGTACAGACCGCATGCACTCCCGCAAGTGTGAGACCGTAGGACTATCTGATTCCACCGGAAAAGAATCGCTTGGGACAGATAGAAGCTTATTTGACATAAACCAACGGAAGGCTTCTTCTTCTTTAGCCAAGAGATTTGAATCTCCCGCAATTTCTTTGCCCTTTATTCTTTTACGGGATCTCTTCATTTGACTGCACTACGTCAGCAACAGCCACGCTTGCGACGTTAACTACGGTAGGAGCAGTTTCTACCATAGTGTTTGCGGGCACACCACCCACTGCTCTAGTATCCGCTAACTCATCTGCTACCGCAGCATGTGCTCGCGCATCTTCTTCTACTGAAGTATTTCCAGGATCACCTTGAATGAGGCGATCCTCTTTATTAGTTGAATCGTCTTCACTTGTCACAGCTTTAAGTGGATCATCAACAAACAAGGGAGAGAGTTGAAAAAAAAAATCAGGAACAACGGTTTGGTGCGAAAAATTGACCGCAACATCTGAAGTTTCCACCACAGCACCAACTTGTTCCGCAGATTCAAAATTTTTTATTTGAAGTGGTATGTTCTGCTCTTCTTCATGTCTTTCCAAAGCGGAGCTACCCTCACCTCTCAAAATTGGTTGATAAGGGAGAGAGTCTCAAATTTCTTCTTCTTCCCTTTCAGTAGAAGAATGGGGTGTACTCTTAGCTTTCTTCCGACCCTGTCAATATACCGCAAGAATTCTTAAATAAAATTCATAAGGATTATTAGAATTCATTGGGTTAAAACAATACCTTTTATACGGGAAGTGCGGCTTTGCGCTTGACTCCCAAGTCACCTTTTGCGCCTTCTTCAGCTTGCGGCTTAAAGCATGATATAAAAGGATAAAGAGAATTTTACGTACCACACTGATAAGCGGAAAATTAAAACCAGTAAAATTCAACTGCCAAGAGCAGTAATTATCAAAACGCGTCAGAAGATTGTAAACCACACTTTCTTGGAAAAACTCGAAGATCCAAGGACCTTCAATAACCATAGGAGTGCGGTACCATTTAAAATCATGATCTTCACGGATTTTTTCCTTTAAAGGAACCTGCGTCCCTGGAATAAATTTCAGCTTAGAATTATCAATCTCCGATAGCAAACGGAATCCTTCACCACCTTTGCGGCATGGACCAACACTCCATTTCTTATAATTCTTCGCAGTTATGTTGTCCGCATATGTAGCATGGGATTTTTTGGCCGTGTAATGCTTACGTTCCGCAGGATTGGGAACGTAACAAGTGAAGTTGGATTTTCCCTGTCTTCGCATGCTGCATTCATCCAACACACGCCACCAGTTCCCGTTATATTGAGTAACGGATCGGGCTAAACCATGCGGGGATTTGCTGCGGCTTGTGAGAACCTCAAATTGAAAAGGACTCTCACTCTGGTACAAAGGAAGCTGTAAGCCCGCATCCAATGCTCGCGCAGGAATTAACAGCTTCATGTTGCTATACTTAAACCCTTCCATCATCTCCAATGAAATTTCATCTTCTTCATGATCATAGAAGGAAACTTTGAATCGCTGAAGATTGTGCTTCCTTTTAAATTCTTCAAGGTCCATCAACCTAAAGCTCAATCTTTCGTGTGACCGCTTATTCTTAGGAGCTGGATTTCAGGCCGCAACAGGAACCTTTCCGGACCTTGTTAAGTTAGAAGGATGACCTCTTGAACTACCAGATTCATCCACTCCTTTCTTCTTCGATACAGTATAGCGGGATGACTTCCTAGTTAAAGAATGATCATCCTGATGAGAAGCATCACCAGTAACTTTACCATCATTCTTCCCAGCCATGATAAATTTTTATCTACTCAGGAAAACAAGAAAAAATAAGTACCCCATGATCAAAAACAAAAACAAAACAGGAAAATCACAAAGCAGAAGAACAACAAGATGTTCATTAAATCAAAATGCAAACCAACCAACAATTTTCTGATATAGGGAAAGAAAAGATCATGATAGAACAACCACACATCAAAACTAAAATATCATCATTATCAACATTCAATAAACAAATGCATAAGAGTATCATCAATATCATCATCATCAATATCACCATTCACTCCAACAAACAATAAATAGATAAATAAGAACATCATCAACATTATCATCATCACTGATTACTCTAAAAAAAAAATCAGTTAAAAAGATGAACAAATACATTAAGGAAAAAAGTTAAGAGGATTACCTGTAGTGAAGCAAAAGACAGGAGAAAATCTGATGATTGAATGAACAGAAAACTTGATCCTGATGCAAAAGTTCTTAATCACAAAAGGTTAGGAGAATGAAAAGACAGTGAGGAATCTTTGAAAATCTCAGAAGAATGAAAAGCACAAAACTTTAAGAAGAAGAAGACAAAGGATATAAAGAATGGAATGAAGGATATGACTAACATTAAATAAGAGAAAGCTGAAACTGACGAACCGTCGAAAACTGAAAGAGAGAGAAACTTTATCAGAGATTTGATTTCCTCGAAACCGCCAACTGACAGAAACATGGGAAAGAAGTTACTGCTAGCGTAAAAATCGGAAAAAAGTAAAGCTAACCGTGGAAAGAGAAGTTATTGCAGGTGGAAAGTCGAAAGGGCAATATCATTTTCTAATTTTTTTCCATGTGTCAAAATTCAAAAGAAAAAAGGGGCAAATTGTGAGGGAATAAATTCCAAACTGCACGTGTTCAAAAACTATTGGTGAAGTAACTAATTATGATGGGACGAGAAACACTGAAACAAAACACTTTGAGAAGTACTGAAACAGACATTTGAAAATTCGATAAGATTTGAAAATGACAGCATCGTTGCATGCTCGACACGTGGGTTGCGGGAAAGCATGACACACTACTCGAAACAGATAGCCTTGCTGCCTGACTGACACCCAAGTTGCGGGAAAGCCTGACACAGTAAAGGAAAATGATGAGCGTCGGTGCATGAGAGACACGTATCAACTTTATATGTTGCGGAATAAAAAGAACTAAAGCATGACAAGCCACTTTCAAGGGCCACGTCTTAGACATGCTACGATTTTAATAAGACCGCCACGTTCATCCAAATCCAAAAACAACAACTTGAATACAAGTCCGTAGAAGAGTTGTGGGACATCAAGTGAGAAACTAAGGAAATGAGCAATACGCATGCTAAGCCTTGCCGAAAATACAAATAAGTCTTGCGGAATTACACTTCGCTCCAAAGGATGGATAAGAACAATAGGTGGAAAGGTAAATTGGAGGGACCCATCAAAATTGGCTATAAACCAAGTCATAAACAGGAAAAAGGACTGGAAAATCTTTAGAAAAATTGGACATAAGGCATAGGAATAGAGCAAAGAGTTTAGGTATGAGACTTGTGTAAATTTTTAGTTCAATTGTTCATTGATTAACATATTATAATTTTATAGTATATCATCTTTCTGTAACATATGATGATGATGAATAAAAATGATTCAAATCTTTACCACCCGTGGATGTAGACAATTTGATTTTCGAACCACGTTAAATACTTGAGTCAATTCATTTCTTGTTCTGATTGATTATCATATTCTAAGTGTAAATATGAGTTGATTTTATTATAAGATATCAAACTTTACTATGTTTCAAATTTTGTTGGTTGTGATCCAAAGACGCTAGATTTTTGGTAATCACAATTTGGCGCTAGAAACAAGGAGGTAGTAAAGAATTTATTCTACCTGTCCAAATTTTCATCTTTAAAATCTTGAATCTTGTTATGTTAGAAAAATCTTTTCCATAAAAATACAATGATTTAAAGTGATATTCTAATAACTTTACATATAGTTTTACTCCGAACTAATCAATTGTTGTTTAACTCCAATTGCTCTTCAAGGGATTACTTGCAAATTTAAGGAGGACATAAGATTGGGATTGTTGGGAGAACTGCAATCGGGAAGTCAACTCTGATATGTGCTTTATTTCGGCTTGTACAACCAGTTGAGCGAAAAATTATCATTGATGGTGTTGACATTGTGTAAAACCCCTTATCCTAGAATAACATGCTCTCTAGTATTAGATTTAGGTTAGTTATTCATGATACGGTTTAACACTACGTGGGGGAGAAAAAGCCCTAGTAGTTTAGGAAGACTAGTTAAGGTAGTTATATATACTTAGGGTTTTGTTAGTGCTTGAAAATGTTTGGGGAAGAACCTAAAATAGAAAAAGAAAACTGTCGCACTAAACATTTTCCTTTGAAACCTAGAGAGAAGCGGAAGAAGAAGAGGACTGATTTTAAAGCGAAGGGTGCCGGTAGAGGATTGAGGATTTATTGCTCTAAACCAGGTAGGTTCTCTTTCCTTATTCTCATTATGATTGGTTTGTCAACTATGAATAGGTTTCGAACCCTTACACTTTTAGGGATTGATCTAACAAGTCTATAACCATAATAAGATGTTGAGTTTTCGACTTAATACAGAAGGATTTAGGGGTTGTATATACAGATAATTTTTCTTAGGGATGCAGGTATTAAGATTTGACTTTAAGAAAGGTGTAGGAAGTACACAGTAGATACGCAGTTTGTATTCGTATGCTCCCAGGTCATTCAAACCTTATGGAATTAATAAGATGTTAAATTTAAACTTATGTACATAATGCTATATAATACTATAGAACTAGAACGTATAGGATGCACTCACATTTGCATTTCCGCTGTTGTGTAGTATAGGATGCACTCACTTTTGCATTTCCGCTGCTGTGTAGAAGCCAATGCAGACCAAATTGATTATCATTGCGACAAGTTCAATATAAACTAGCTTGTTACTTGTTACTGCGCAATAGATATTATTACCAACAAGGATCATAATGTACACTATCGTTCCATTAATGGGACTTAGGATAGGTTAGGCTTTTAATATACTATTGTAGTTTGATTTCTACAAGGGTCATCCTCTAATGAAACTGTACAGTAGTTAATTAATTTCATTTATGGGTAATGTTTATGAACGTTTTAAAATGTGCAGTAGCTCAACCATTAGAAACGTACTGTACATGTACTGTGTATTACATTGTTGTAATGTTTATTAATGTTAGGCTTTTGTTTTGTAGTTTTTGCTGTCAACAGCTAACGGTGGTACATGGGATGATATGCTCTTGTTTGATTGTCATTGTGTTTAGATATCTAATGGGATATGTGCATGATTATTGGCGAAAATCAACCTGTGATGTTGGCAGTCGTAATATAACCACTTTGTGTGAATAAATGGTGTGGTTATTTGTTAGATTTTATCGTCCGTAGTTGGTTCGACTCCCAGAAGTTGTTGGGCGATGACCGAGGGGTCGCCTAGAAGATATGGTTCTATTATCTTGAATGGGGTCGACAACACTTATTTTTCTACGCACTGTACGAAATTAAGTGGACTACGAAAGGGTCGATATGTGTCGTCGTACAGTTAGAGAATGAAACTATAGAGAGGGGAAGTCGATTAGTTTCATGGGTGGAAATTTATCTTTGTTTCTTGTATATACAACTGTTTTTGTGTGCCCTTGTGTTATCCTGGTTTCTATAAATTTCTATATTTTGTTTAGATCGTCGCCATTACTACTTTCAAAGAGATACTCTCATAAAATATTTTTATCTGACGTAGTCATTTCATTAACCTTGTTTTTCTAAATTATTCGTAAAGGGCATAACGGTGCGAGAATCCACTTTAAGTTGGGCTCTGACCCAACTTACTATCTTTTTCAGGATACAGTAGTCGCGGAACAACC
This sequence comes from Papaver californicum, assembly GCA_023531435.1. Taxonomy (NCBI): domain Eukaryota; kingdom Viridiplantae; phylum Streptophyta; class Magnoliopsida; order Ranunculales; family Papaveraceae; genus Papaver; species Papaver californicum. The sequence goes on from JAJJMC010014687.1 coordinate 6,055,148, forward strand.
TGACCAATAGTGCGACTTTTTGTTTCGGAGGACCGCAGCATCTACGTCTTCAAGGTGCCTAGACAACCGAATTTAGTTTGCCTCTTAGTCTAGATTCTTTTAAAACTCTTATCATCTATTTTAAATAACCGACCTGCGTGTCGAGGATAGACCTTTTCTTAAAGATGTTATTTTTACTGGATTCATTTATAACTCACATTTATAAATGCATTTTTCTTCTTCTTAAAACTTATTATTCTTCAAAAAACCCAAATGATAGCCGGATTGACATTTGTTGGCTTGAAGACTTGAGTGTGCTTTATTGTCCCATGAGTAGTGCCACACTTCTACTTTAGGGCGGCGACCTAGAATGTTGAGGTGGGGCATTACAAAGTGGTATCAGAGCTTTTGGTTACGGAAAATCCTTGGGAGCGGGTGTAGGGTCTTGTTGTTTCACATAGGCACAAATTATTTCTAGGAGCACCGTGATTTTTGTTTTGATGAAACTGTGTGTTGATTGTTCCTTGTTTTCTTTGTCTTTAAAAGAATGGATGGAGATAGGAACAATGGGACTTGAGGTCGCGATAGACTTAGAGGTGCTACTGGGCGAGGTCGTGGTCGAAGCCGAGGACGAGGTCGTGGTCAAGATGATAATCTGACTGAGACCTATGTTGAAGAGAGTGTTGAATATTCCCATTATGGGGAAAACCATAGTTCTAGGGATGATATGAGGTCTGGTAGTAGGACTAGGTCCTCTGGTAGTTCTAGAACGATTCGGGTTGACGGAGGTGAAGCCGAACCTCAGGTAATAACTCTAGAGAACCTCCATACAATGATGAACAATGCGATTACAACGGCGCTAGATCATAGGCTTGGCCCACGTGAAGGAAGGGAGAATGTAGAGACTGCAACAAGGAATGAACCACTCCCCAATGAGAGACACCAAAATGGGAAGTCTTGGGTTTAGTATTACCAGGAGTTTCTGAAGATGAAACCACCTACATTCAGTGGAAAGGAAGGTGCAATCGAAGCACAACAATGGTGCAACAGAATGGACAAGATACTATCTCAATTCGACTGTTCATGAGCATTTAAGCATAGAATGGCTGCGTTTCAACTGGAAGAAAATGCAGTAACTTGGTGGGATTCCATGAGTAGGACTGTTAATGCCATGGAGTGTCAGTGGGTAGAGTTCAAACAACATTTTCTTGAGCATCACTTCCCGCCTGTCGAGCGTCAAGAGATGATCAGAAAATTCGAAGGACAGAGAGATGATCAACTGGTTGTAGAGTATGAGTGTGAGTTTGAACGACTTTCACTTTTTACTGCTCACCTTATGCCTACAGAAGCAGATCGGATTGCGAGATTTTTGAGTGGACTGAACAAGGGATTTCTCGGCATATTATTGCAAACCCTTGCTTTGATACATATGCCAAGGTTGTGAATTGTGCTAGGGAACATTGCTTGAGGATTCAAGAGGCAAAGAAGAAGAAAGTTAGCAGAGTGGATATTAAGGGTACAGAAAAAATGGAGAATAAGTATGGGAATGCTAGTGGTCAGAAACGTCATTTCCACCAAGGTAATCAGGATTGGAAGAAACCTCGAGCAGACGAAGGAAATGGTAATACTGGTGCCATAGTACGAGCCCCTCAACCAATGAGAACAGAGGGATACGTATTTAGGGGCCCATGTTATCACTTCCAAGAAACAGGACACAAGGCTCGTGATTGTCCAAAAAGGAGCAAAACTATAGCAGAAGATGAACGACGTCAAGGACAGAACCAGCCACAGGGACGAGGGCCTCCACCTTGGTTGTATGCTGTCATACCTCGGAATGGTGAAAGACCGGTGGTAAGTGCTAATTCTTTTCGAGGACGAAAACTTTTCTTTTTAGGGGGGAAGATTGTAAAACCCCTTATCCTAGAACAGCATGCTCTCCAGTATTAGATTTAGGTTAGTTATTCATGATACGGTTTAACACTACGTGGGGGACAAAAAGCCTATTAGTTTTAGGAAGACTAGTTAAGGTAGTTATATACAGTTAGGGTTTTGTTAGTGCTTGAAAATGTTTGGGGAAGAACGTAAAATAGAAAAAGAAAACTGCCGCACTAAACATTTTCCTTTGAAACCTAGAGAGAAGCGGAAGAAGAAGAGGACTGATTTTAAAGCGAAGGGTGCCGGTAGAGGATTCAGGATTTATTGCTCTAAACCAGGTAGGTTCTCTTTCCTTATTCTCATTATGATTGGTTTGTCAACTATGAATAGGTTTCAAACTCTTGCACTTTTAGGGATTGATCTAACAAGTCTATAACCATAATAAGGTGTTGAGTTTTCGACTTAATACAGAAGGATTTAGGGGTTGTATATACATATAATTTTTCTTAGGGATGCAGGTATTAAGATTTGACTTTAAGAAAGGTGTAGGAAGTACACAGTAGATACACAGTTTGTATTCGTATGCTCCCAGGTCATTCAAACCTTATGGAATTAATAAGATGTTAAATTTAAACTTATGTACATAATGCTATATAATACTATAGAACTAGAACGTATAGGATGCACTCACATTTGCATTTCCGTTGTTATGGAGTATAGGGCACTCACTTTTGCATTTCCGCTGCTGTGTAGAAGCCAACGCAGACCAAATTGATTATCATTGCGACAAGTTCAATACAAACCAGCTTGTTACTTGTTACTGCGCAATAGATATTGTTACCAACAAGGATCATACTGTACACTATCGTTCCATTAATGGGACTTAGGATAGGTTAGGCTTTAATATACTGTTGATAGTTTGATTTCTACAAGGGTCATCCTCTAATGAAACTGAACAGTAGTTAATTAATTTTATTTATGGGTAATGTTTATGAATGTTTTAAAATGTGCAGTAGCTCAACCATTAGAAACGTATTGTACATGTACTGTGTATTATATTGTTGTAATGTTTATTAATGTTAGGCTTTTGTTTTGTAGTTTTTTCTTTGCACAGCTAACGGTGGTACATGGGATGATATACTCTTGTTTGATTGTCATTGTGTTTAGATGTCTAATGGGATATGTGCATGATTGTTGGCGAAAGTCAACCTATGATGTTGGCAGTCGTAATATAACCACTTTGTGTGAATAAATGGTGTGGTTATTTGTTAGATTTTATCGTTCGTAGTTGGTTCGACTCCCAGAAGTTGTTGGGCGATGACCGAGGGGTCGCCTAGAAGATATGGTTCTATTATCTTGAATGGGGTCGACAACACTTATTTTTCTACGCACTGTACGAAATTAAGTGGACTACGCAAGGGTCGATATGTGTCGTCGTACAGTTAGAGAATGAAACTATAGAGAGGGGAAGTCGATTAGTTTCATGGGTGGAAAAATTGTCTTTGTTTCTTGTATATACAACTGTTTTTGTGTGCCCTTGTGTTATCCTGGTTTCTATAAATTTCTATATTTTGTTTAGATCGTCGCCCTTACTACTTTCAAAGAGATACTCTCAAAAATATTTTTATCTGACGTAGTCATTTCATGAACCTTGTTTTGCTAAATTATTCGTAAAGGGCATAACGGTGCGAGAATCCACTTTAAGTTGGGCTCTGACCCAACTTACTATCTTTTTCAGGATACAGTAGTCGCGGAACAACCTGACCAGTAGTGCGACCTTTTGTTTCGGAGGACCGCAGCATCTACGTCTTCAAGGTGCCTAGACAACCGAATTTAGTTTGCCTCTTAGTCTAGATTCTTTTAAAACTCTTATCATCTATTTTAAATAACCGACCTGCGTGTCGAGGATAGACCTTTTCTTTTAAAGATGTTATTTTTACTGCTTCATTTATAACTCACATTTATAAATGCATTTTTCTTCTTCTTAAAACTTATTATTCTTCAAAAACCCCACACGATATCGGGATTGACATTTGTTGGCTTGAAGGCTTGAGTGTGCTTTATTGTCCCATGAGTAGTGCCACACTTCTATATTAGGGCGGCCGACCTAGAATGATGAGGTGAAGCGTTACATTTGTAGTCCCTTCATAACATTCAAAAATGTGGAGAGTGCATTTTGGTGGAATGATTGCAAATGCAAGATGTGGTGCAAGTGGCGTTGTGCTTGCTTCTTTCAATACTCCATCCATCCGTCCACCTCCTTGTTTGGTTTTTAATATTTTAATTTCTTCTCTCATTGCTTCCAAATCCTCTAAACACTTGCTCCATTTTGTATCTTTAGGTTTTCTTGGTTCAAAATCATAATAATCCGATTTATCCCTTGTTGAAAATGATCTTGTTTATTCTGATATAATTGATCATATATTTCATCGATTGGTTCAACTACCATTACTCTTTGATCTCTGTTAATTCCAGATTTACTTTCTGCGGGACCTTTGAAATTTTCTTCTTGCCCGTATAATTATGGAATTGGTAGTTCAATATTATGATTGATTTTGTCCATGAGAATTTGATTTTCTTTTGCTATAAGTGTAATTATCTCTGCATGAATCTTTTGATCTTTGCACATTTCATCCAATTCAGCAAACAATTGAGTAAAAGGATCAATTATATTTTGATGTGTTTCCGCTTGTTGTTGTTGTTCTGCTGCTTTGTTGTTATTGGTTGGTTGATTATTGGGGTTATTTAATTCCGTTACTTTATCCAGTGGTCTTTGTATTTACTTCACTTTGTTTGTTTCTTGAAATTGGTTATCATTTCCGGGTTCTTTTGTTTGTAGAGGGAAAATGACTGCGACTTCAGCATCTTTACTTCTATTCTGTGGCAATTCGTATAGGGGATGTGGTCCTTGTGATTCTTCTACAATTTCTACAATTTCTTCAACTTCTTGATCAACAATATTTCTTGCAGAGTCTATGGCTTGATTTACTATATTTCTTACAGTGTTTGTTGCAATAACATATGTTGCCTTTTCAATTCTTTTTTGTTCCTGAGTTGTACTATTTGTCGTTACCTCTATTTCTTCAATCTCATTTCGAGTATTATTTTGTTCAACCACTTCATTTGATTTTCCATTTACCATTTTAGTTGCTGAAATGATCTTCTATGTTTTACTCTGAGTTATTACTCTCGATGTTGTAGGAATCTCTTTATTCATATTCTGATTGTTGGTGATTATTTATTTTGACTTTTCCATCTCTGTTGTTTATCTAATCAAATAGAAGCAATGATTCAGAGAATAAAACATATGCAATAGTTATATGAAATTATATAAATAATGTAAAATCCAATTTAAAATAACAATTAGGTACAAAAAGGTTTAAAATCAATGCAAATTCATTTGAAATCAAGGTATAAATTTTAAAAATTGAATGCGATTCAAATCAATATTCCTCGAGAAGAAGAGTTCAGTTTTTTGTATCAAAAATTCTGAGATTTAGAAATTTGATTAAAAATCATAAATCAGTAGTTAAAATAATATAAATGATCAGATTAAATATAAATATCAAATAATCCTAAAATTCATGTTGTAGAGATTTTAAAATATCAAATAATGGAAAAGAAATTTTTATAATATTTGGTAGAGTAAATTCTTCACTCAATTCCCTGTTCTAACGCCAAATTATGATTACTAGAAATCTAGTAACACAACCAAATGAATAGATTATTTAAAAGACATCAAAATAAGATAGGATCAATAAAAAGATTGTTTAAAAGAGTGTTTATTTAGGATTGAAATGATTACATATGATGAATAAGTAAATAATACATTCTATTTGTTCTTACCTAATAAAATTCTTATTGGTTTGAATTCTATTAAGTTTTCTTAGTCTTTTTTCTCTTTCCAATATTTTTCTGACCCTCCCTTCTGTTTTTTTTTTAGATTAGTATTTATAGGATTTTACAAGGGTCCCACCAAATCTTATTTGTCCAGCTGTTAATCTTATCAATACCTTATTATAATAATTGTCTCGTACAATCCTTGTGTATCCCACAGAGTATAATGAAGGTTTTTTTGTTTTATTTGGTTTTACGCAGGGTGGATTGCATTATCCTTGCGGTTTTATCTTTTGGTTTGTCTAATTAGATTCTTCCACGTGTATATTTCTGTAGAATTGATACGAACTGATAAACTTTGGATCGTTAATTTTTCTTAAGTTATTGCATGTCTGACACGTGACTTGCAGGAATTGTGTGTCATGTTTTGACTCCTTTTGTACCACAACTTGCATGATCGATATGTGTCCTTCATGTAGTACTGCTATCAGTTCTGCGTCATCTGTCGCGTCCTTGTCAAGTCTGAGCCATTGTCCCGTAACTTGCGTGTCTGTCTTTCACACGGTACTGATGTCAGTTCTGTTCCATCTGTCGTGTCAGTAGGATTTATCTAAGCCGTTGATGATTCTTCGAGATATGGAGAAGAGTTTTTCATAGGTCTTGATTCGGTATTTCTCGAGTTATTGTAATTTTGTAATTCTTTCTTTGATAGCTAACATGTGTATGGCAGAGATTTGGTATTCACAAAGCTTATAAATTCCCTTCTCTCAAAGTTAGCTTGGAGAATTTGCACAAAAATTAATCAACTTTGGGTGAAGGTTCTTTAAGTCAAAATACTTCAGAAACGGTGACATATAGCGTAAGTACAATGACTCAAGTCAATTTTCTTGGGTTTGGAAAGGTGTGGATAAAGCTTAACTATAGTGCAGCAAAACTACTTCGCGGAAGTGAATAATGGTAATACAACAAAAAAAATTCTTGACAGATGGATAGTTGGGATGTTCAACCCTCCTACTACAATAAGCAGCAACTATGAAAATTATATTTTTGTTTGTGATCTTATGTCTCCTGATGTTAATGCTTGGAACATAGATCTGCTAAAGTTCTTTGATCCCAACACTTCTAACGAAATCCAGAGTATGTTTATTGACATATTTAAAGATGACCAACTAATTTGGATGCCATCCAAGTTTTCTATCAAAAGCACTTATATTAAAAGGGGTTATTAGTGAATCTACAAACAACAATATCTCTAACAATACTTGGAAGCCCCTCTGGAAAAATAAGGTTTCTCAAAGAATTAAATATTTTTTCTCAAAGTGCCTTAAAGGTATAATACCAACTAGAAGCAAGTTTTCCTTTATGAACAAAGATTGGACAATAATTGTGGTGTTTGTAAAAGATATATTGAAATAATTGAGCATCTGTTACTAGATTGCAGACATTTCAGAATAGTTTGGAGGTATTTGAAATCAACATCGATGTCGTAAAAGAGAATTGGAACTCAGTTACAAATTGAATTACAAGTTGGTTTGTCAGAAATGACACTTTAGATGAAGATCAGTCCAGCAGGTTGATGGCTACATTCATGGGTTATGGAAAGATAAATGTCAATCTTCTAAGGAAAATATTTAAACCCTTATAGTTTTGTTTGCAGGATTAACTATTACTTAAATCTCTGTACTGTCTCACCTATTGTCAAATCTGTATCTCTTATTCCATCATTTATCATCTATGCATGCTCTAAGTAGATACCACCTGATTTTGGAACTGCTAAATTTAATAATGATATTTCTTTTGATCATTTTAGTAACCAATTGGCAATTGGCCTTGTTATACGTAATCATGCAGGTCAATATGGAGGCATCAAATTAAGGCTCATACGTTGATGGAACCTTAAGCCCCGAAAGAAGATAATGCATAGAAGTGATAGAAGCACTCAGTCGGGCAATTAGACAAAATCCAAATTGAAGTTGATGCTAAGTTGATGTTAGACAGAATAGAACCATTATAAAATAAATAAAACATGTCCAATATAGCTTCACTATATGCAACTTTAGTTATGTTAGTAGAGATGATAATCAAGTGGCGGATTCATCTCTAAGTTTGTTAGGAAACACAACAACATAAAGTATGTGTGTCTCCAATTTTCCTTATCTTATTTGCAATTTTCTTACGAGAGATTATAACTTTGTAACTTTTTAACGGAGGTAGTCAAGTGGGAATTTTGTGGACTTCGAGAAAAAAATTATTTGAGTGACTCTCGGAGATTCTTTAGAAATCTATAGACTTTAAGTGATTCTATGTGAGTATTTTAGTGAATCTTTGTGATTTGTAAAGACAAATCTAGGAAACTTTTAGAGAGTCTTAGAGACATTTTTTTTATAATACCTTATCAAAATCATAACATTTAAATAATTTATGGACTTATTATTCTCTTCGGTTTTTATTTTTTTATATTTTGTAGTCATTTCAATACAAATCGTGGTGTACATGCAGTTCTCTAATGTCTACATTTGTTCTTTGCTTGACAAAGTTCGCCTATGATGAGGTAAAGTAATGGTATTTTTTTCGGCTTTGTTCGCAAAATCTCATGCTTCTATTGTCACGAAAGAACTTCAATATTTTTATGGATACCAATCAAATAACAATAAAATCTAGATTTTAAAGTCTCTTGAAATATCACTTGTTTTGGAGAGATTTTTGTGAAACTTACAAAGTCTTTTAAAATCTCTACAAACAACAAATCATTAACTTTGAAGTTTAAATCCAATAACAAAGGTGTTTAAATGATTTTTAAGAAATCTTTATTCGGTAGTATAAAATTTTAGAAACTTTAAAAATTATAAAAAAGTCTATATCAGTTAACAAGAGGGATTAACAAGAGGGATTCGGTGATTCAACTTACAATTACCATTACATAGTATATTATTTGGTTTTTTAATGACTCATTTGATCTCTGTAACTTCTTGTTTACTATAAAAGTTCGATAACAATCCTTCACTCTTAATTCCAAAACATTAATAGTTCAAAAGAATATATAATCAAAATATAAACCTTTTTCAAATCTTATTTTGAATCGGCTGAAGGCAGACAAGAGATAAAAAACATGTTTTCTTCGAACTATTATATACATATGAAGCTATGCATTGTTTGATGTTTGGATTGTAAACCGTCCAAATTTAAAACAAATAGGTAATTCAAATAAAAGTCCATAATAACACTTTAAAATAATGACAAAAATTTCTACGAAAATTTGCAGTGATTTTAAGAATTTCCGTAGTTGTGTATTTCTACATACTAAAGTAGTTATGAGCTTTACAGTAACCCATCTGCAATACCTCAACATCACCATTAGTATCTAAGCCGAATTGGAATTAGAGCCACAATCCAAATTGAAGTTGATGCTAAACTGGTGATACAATCCATTACTAGCAATGCCTCATTAGTCTACTAGGATAATAGAAACATTATAGAAGAAATAAAACATGTCCAATGTATCTTTACTGGGGCTGCATATCGGTCGGGGTGTGTTGGGTTTGGCCCCACTCGCAACCGACCCGTCAGTTGGCGGGTGATTGGAGTATTCACCCGCATCCAACGCGTCGTATGAGAGTCGGGTCGGGTCTTACCCGTCATTTCGGCGTGTCGGGTGCGGGTCAGCCATTCAACTCTGCTCTTCTCTTCTTTCATTACCCAAAAATTACCATCCATTTTTCATTATACTATTCTTCTCGGCCATGAAATGCAGCTCCAAAAACCTTTCACTGAGTTTCAAAGCTTCTCAAATCGAGCTCAATCACAGATCCATTTTCCATTTGAGTTCTCATTCAATCGAACCCCAATTTCGTCTTTTCCAACAGATTCATCGTCTATTTCCTCCAAGAACAGCATCAAAAAACCTTGTTCATATTCTATTAGCGATCTTCATCTTCATCCATCTCAAACCCGAATATCACCACAAACATCTACTCTCATTGATCCCATTAGTAATCTCATCAACATCAGTAACCATTTCATTCATATCTCAAAGCGATCTTCATATTCATCCATCTCAAACCCTAACCCTAGAAGCTAAGCTCTCATCAATCAATCGACTCAATTCTGTTATCCAGAAACACCAACAGGAGAACCCTAGTTCTATGATGATTGAAGTCAAGAAAGGAATTGGTGAGATAGTTTATGGGTCTCATTCGAGCAGCAGAGACGAATTGAAGCAAGACATATGAGTTTTAATTGATTTGAGGCTGCCCGTGTTTGAACTGCCAAGAGAATAAAGAGGAGTTGAGTCTGTGATGTGGTCTGAGAATGGAAGAAATGTTAAGTTCGGCGAGAAGAATTATGGATTTGCTTGAACCTGAGTTTGAGAAGAGAACATGTGAATGAATTCGAGATGGAATTGGTGGTGTTTGTTACACAAGAGAAGAAGGGTTTCGCTGTGAGATACAGAAACAAGAATTGATTCCAGGCTGGTGTTTGCTGCCAACCAATGGTGAGAATTGATGGGTTGTTCTTGAAATGCAAATTTAAGAAATGAGTTTGATTGAAACGGAAGAATCAGATGGGTTAGAAATGAAATTTGATATCATGAGATGTTTGATGGAATAACCAGAAAAGATTGAGGTTTATTGCTGTTGTGGTGAATTCAGGTTGAGAACACAGGGAAGAAGGGTTTGTTGCTGCAACAGGCTAAGAGAATCAGTGGGAATGGGAGATGTGTATTAATGGTTAGTGGTTTGAAGCTAACAAGGAATGGACATAAGCAAGGTATTTTATGGCGGGTTGGGCGGGTGGGTCGGGTGAGAGAAGGTGTCACCCACACCTGACCCGCCAGAAGGCGGGTAATGGAAGTTATCACCCGCACCCGATCCGTTCATCAGCGGGTCAGGCGCGGGTCGGGTTGACGGGTTGGGTCGGGAATGTGCAGCCCTTATCTTTACTATACGCAACTTTAGTTATGTTAGTAGAGATGATAATCAAGTGGTGGATTCCATCTCTAAGTTTGTTAGGAAACATAAGATTATAGAGTATGCGTGTCTCCAATTTTCCTTCTCTTATTTGCAATTTTGTCACTAAAGATTATAACTTTGTAACTTGGTAACAGCGAGGTAGTCAAGTGGGAATTTTATGGACTTTGAGAGAATTTATATTTGAGTGACTCTCGGAGATTCTCTAGAAATCTAGAGACTTCAAGTGATTCTATGTGAGTATTTTAATGAATCTTTGTGATTTGTAAAGACAAATCTAGGAAACTTTTAGAGAGTCTTATAGACATTTGTTTTTTATAATACCTTATCAAATTCAAAACATTTATCAACTTTGTATATAATTTACAAATTTATTATTCTCTAAGATTTATTTTATTTTATTTTTTATAGTTATTTCAATACAAATAATGATGGACATGTAGTCCTTTAATTCTATATTTTTTTCTCTATTTGACAATGTTCGCTTATGATGAGGTAAATTAATGGTATTTTCTTCGGCTATCTGTTAATCAATATTTAATACAACGTATATTACTTATATGGAGCGAGTAAACGTCTGCAACATATATAAACCTTGTAAAACCGAAAAATCAAATGTTGCAAAATCCTGGATTTGGTGTAGTGTCAATATTTTTTGGATTCCAATCAAATAACGAAAAAACCCATATTTCAAAGTCTCTCAAAATATCACCTATTTTGGATAGATTTTTACTAAGATTATTTTCTTTAAAAAATCTTTTGAAATCTTACAAACAACAATTCGATAATTTTGAAGTACAAATCCAATAACAAGGGTGTTTTAATAAATTTTAAGAAATCTTTATCCGATAACATAAAGTTTTAGAAACTTTAAAAAAATTAAAAAAAAATCAATATCGATTAGTAAGAGGGTGACTTTCCTAAAATTAATCTATGTTGATTAAAAAGAGGTTTAAGAATTCTCCCAAAAAATTTCTAATTCTCGTTGACTACCCTCTTGTAAGTTCTTAATATTAATATTTTTGTTATCAAGAAAAGTATAGTCTTATATGGTCGTTGAGAAATCCCTTGTCTGACTTTTTCCGCAACATGATTTGCCCGAATCGGAAAGCGCTTTGCACTATGTCCACCGGCCTATTTAATAGTGATTGTCCACCAAAGTAACCATAATGTGATCCTAGTTAGCAGTTCGACGAACGTCAAAAATGCAGGTCGGTAAAAATGCACGTACAAATCGACTATGTAAAATGCAAATTCGACCAAATATTTGGGATTCGAAAAAATGTAGAAATGCGTTTTTAATGCGTTTTACATATACTAATTAGGCATCCAAAACTCGGCATACGTATATAGTTTTTAATCTTATTTATAATTATTAATACATATATTAAACATGATTTAAAAAAAATTGATTTCATCAACAACCTTCTTGATCATAGTCGATTTCATCAACACTGTCACTCTATTTTTGTGGTGCATCTTGATTGTAATAGAGTACAAGATCATGATTGTTATCTTCTACTTGATTAATGTAGTGAATTTAATTCGTGAACCTATTCAGAATTTGAGAAAGTCGCGAATAATTTGTGTAGTCCGAAGAAGAAAAAAAACGCATTTCTAAGCTGGACTGCAAATGACAACGATTTTACGCTGGAATGCGCAGTTCATCGCGACTAATTTAACAAAAATACGTGACCTTGCTAACTAGGAATGTGATAGACTCTTATGTTATTTGTTACCCAAGTGACTATAAATTATAAAAGGTAGCATGCTTGTAGATACCCCATTTCGTATAAATTCAACCATTTGATCATTTATAATATACAAGTATATATAGCAAGAAAAAAGTCGGCAGACCAATTAACCATTCTTCCTTAAAATAAGAAATAGATTATGATGTTGTAGTTATTGACTAAGATGAGGAAGCAAAATTGTGAGTACATAATCTCCACCACACACGTGGCAGTATCTCAAGATAGGAGTACCTGAAGAGATGTACATATGATACACAGGATCAGGCCAAAAAAACTATTTCCCATCTCGAGGCAATCGTAAAATCAATGACCAAGTTTGGTCTCTCTGGCGGTTGATTAGACATGACAGAAGAAAGACAGTTGACGACGCAAGACTAACAGTACTTGATGCATGAAGAACACATGTCAAGCATGTGGGTTATGGGAAAATCGAGCAATCATGACTTACTTTATCCGCAGAGGATGTGTCAAGCATGCAAGGAGATGGAAAAAAATAGATAAATAGAGTTTGGTTTATCCGCAACACACCAGCGGGGCACACACATGGAAAATCTCGGTTGGTTAAACAAGAGGTGGAGTTGTAGCTGTGGCATCCATTTCCGCATGAAGGCAGCGGGAGAAGGAGAATACACAATCTTTCCTTGCGAGGATGACTACCGAGTTACGCTCCAGCTGACAGAGTGGAATACAACTAAGGAATGATAGGACCCAGGAGTTAACTCTATAAATACCCAACTCAACCTATAAATTGGAGGTGGGCAAGTTGAGAAAAAAACAAAATAGAGAGTTATAATAAAAAAATATTATGAGAGTTAAGTGAGTGATTTATTTGTAAAACATGAACTTTTCTTCTTTCAAGATCATGTTGATCTTGATCTTGTTTGTAATTTTTTTAAGATTTTATAGTGAAACACTACTTAATACTTCCAGTGGAGTAGGTATAGTCGAATCACGCATAAAAATCCTTGCGTTAAGTTATTTATGCATTTTATCTTTTTTATATTACTTTATGATTGATGTGTAATTTGGGTTGTGATTGTAAGATCAGTTCCTATAATTTTTTCAACAGTTTTACACGAACGCAAAACAAAAAACATAAGAAAAAACCGAATTCAAAAACGTCTCAGACAAACCAATGATGGGTCCCACTGGGCTCTGCCCCTTACCCCACGAAGTCACCAGGGGGTGTCCATCATTTGTGTGTATCGGTTTTTTTTAATGCTTTTTTCACTCGGTTTGTGAATTAATTTTGTAATATTTTACGTTCACAAAAGTTTTTGCTGCTGTCGAGAAGATCTGTTCTCTTATTTTCTCTAGCTTAATTAGTTTACCAAAACTAGAGCTTTGATTTGTCCTTTAAATGTATTATTTTCATTTGATGAGACTTCGTTTGTTGCTTTCATCAATCAATTTGAAAGCTATAGTTGCTCATGATTTCATGAAAATCATTCATGATTTGCAAACATAATTCACAAAAAACAACATACACAATATGCAAAAAGGTGCAGTATAAGACTCGTATAGTTCTCAAACATTTATATATACAAAATGGAAACTCTAACCTTGGAAGTGAGTTAATACAATGGGATCTTTTCAAGCATAAACTTGGAGATACTGATATTCCAATAAAATTATAGAATCGATCTTAGCTGAGAATGACACTGCAATTGCAAATGCGAGTCAGAGTCACATTCAATGTTAAACATCAATTAAGAAGTCTCCATCAGTTACCGTATGGAAAATCGGATTCTCAGACAATGCAATGACTATGGGAGACGACGACGTATGTAATTATGATTTTAGAACATCGATTTAAAGCCACAATGCATATATAAAGACATTTAATCTGCCAATACCGCGGCTACTTTTATAGTGGTCATTCCGAAGTCATCGAGCTATTTTAATTTAATGTGAAACGATAGTACTAACTCTGCTAAGTTAATTAATCTCGTTATATTGGGACCTATAAAAATTATTTTGGACCTACATATTTTTGTACCAAACTAGATAGAAGGGTAAGAAATGTCTAATTAGATATTATTAAAAGTATTAAACTACCCTCAACTCATTAATTTATTCTAGTACTTAAACCAAAATTAAATACAAAATTCTTTCTATTTTTCACTACAATTCAAATCAAACAAAACCCTAAACACAAAAAAAACTTTATATTTTCCATCAAATCCTAAAAACCCTAATTCATTTTTTTCAAAAAATTTCATGGATCTCCCATCTCACTCGATCTACAAGGTAAATCTATGTACTCTAATACCATTTTTGATTGATCTAAGTGCTTTAATCTTACTTTTAGCGAATTAAATTCCTGATTTTTTTTCCAAAATCGTTCGATTTTGATATATCGTATCCAACGATTCTGTATGATCTTCATCAACATGAAGAATATGCATCAGAATCGTTGGATACACATCGAACGATTCTATTATGTATTATTCACAGATAATTACCATGACCAGAATCGTTGGGGACAACAGATCGTATTCAACGATTCTACCTTTTTACTTTTTTTGTTTTTTCTCATTCGAGAATCGTTGAATACGATCTGTTGTATCCAACGATTCTGCCTTGTCAAAATTCATTTACTTTTTCTCATATGTGAATCGTTAGATAATTCCTATAGTATCCAATGATTCTACCTTATTCTTTTATTATCTCTCTCAGATGTGAATCGTTGGATAATAACCTAATTATCTCCCTTAACAAATACCATATAGAATTGTTTGATAATACAAACTGTATCCACCGATTCTTATGCTTTATTTTTGACTTTTCTCATATGAGAATCGTTGGATAAGTTATGCCTTGTCAAACGATTCTGAACATGACTCATTTATACTCGTTTTCTATACGCTTTTATGTTTAGAATAAGTGGATAAATATAATCTTAACCACCGATAATGTTGAGGATTTACTGATTTTGTTGTTAATTGAATTAGTGATTGTTGATTCTTGTTTCTCTTTAACCATACTTATCTTTTTTCCTTCAATTGATTTTTTACAAACATGGAGAACAATGGGAAGGATACTAGCTATTATATACAAATTCTTGATTGTGATGTTTTCGGAAAGCCCGAGCCACCAATTGTGCGAAACCAATATAAGTTTAGTTATCCATTTAGAAGAGAGACAAAGATGGAGCAAGTCAAGAGGCTTCTTGGAGAGCTCTATTTTGAAGAACTTGACGAGGTCATTAATATTGCAAATCTCATATGTGGAAGGAGTTTCATGAGGCATTAGCTGCTAAGGAAGCCGCTGAAGCGGCTGAAGATGATGAAGGTGGTCAAGCTGATCAGTGAAAGGATGCTGAAAATGGCTTGTTATGTTCATGGATGTTTATTTATTTCTAAAATAATAGTTTATGTTTTATTAGAATAACTTGTTATATTTGGATCGTAGTGACTTTAATGTTTGATTTGTCTTTGAAACTACCTTTTTACTTTTCATTGCACATGGTCAAACTTCGTCCCAACGACTAGTTTTTTGATTTTTTTTGAAAATATAATCGTTGGCCCTTTATGCATATAAATAGGATAACCCATTCTCCATCAAACTATACTTCTTTCAAACAAATCCTTCTATATCATTCATCGCTTTTTTCAAAGTAAAACTCTTTTGCAATGGCAAGTCCACCATCAACTACCAATTCAACTGAAGAGATACGCAGAAGATGCAAACGAACTACTTCATCATCATCATCAACCACTCATCAACAAAGTCAGCTACAAAGTCAATTAGAGTTATGGAAGAAGAGATACGCAAGGTAAGCAAACCAATGACTGCCATGTGAAAAAAGGAATGCAAGAAACGAGGTTACGACCAATTCCAACAAAGGGAAAGGTTAAAGTCCGTTGTGGATGAGATGGAATAGATTAGGAATTTTTACGTCGTCTTGGATCTTCCGGAAGAAGATCATGATGGTATATTTTGAAATCTGGTAAAAACAGGACCTTACGTTCCCAAGACGGACGTGAAGTAGAAAGGTCCACTCCATGATTACACGGCTGAATAGGTTTGCAGAACGACCCGTCATGTTATGAAGTTGTGCATCAAGTACTGTAATACCCCAATTGGGCAGGTAGGGTTCGCCGAATGGAATATAGGTAATGGTTTGTCCTTTCCTAACAGTGAGGCCTTTTCAGCACAACTGGCTCAGAGTTGGTAAAAAGCTCTGCAATTAAGCGTGCTCGTGCGGGAGTAATCCAAGGATGGGTGACCTCCTGGGAAGCTGTTGCTGGATAACCGCAACGGTGCTTGTTGAAAATCCCATACTGGCGGATAACCGCAGTGTCTAAGTGGGGACAATATCGGTAGAAGGTCGGGTCATTACAAAGTGGTATCAGAGCCGACGACGGGTCACCTTCCGAGGGTGAGAGAATACGCTGGACGGGGTGTTCCAGGTACTGGTCTCATATGTGGTAGGGAACGTCGGATATCTGGGCTTGAATATATTCTGGAGCCGAGGACGTCTCCAATTTAAGGTGATGGTATTGTAATACCCCAATTCGGCAGGTAGGGTTCGCCGAATGGAATATAGGTAATGGTTTGTCCTTTCCTAACAGCGAGGCCTTTTCAGCACAACTGGCTCAGAGTTGGCAAAAAGCTCTGCAGTTAAGCGTGCTCGGGCGGGAGTAATCCAGGGATGGGTGACCTTCAGAGAAGCTGTTGTTGGATAACCGCAGCGGTGCCCGTAGAAAACGCCACACTGTCGGATGACCGCAGTGGCTAAGTGGGGACAATATCGGTGGAAGGTCGGGTCATTACAAGTACAACGAGTTTCTCGCTAGGCACAAAGGAGATAAGTTTATGGCACAGAATGCATATACCAAATGGAGATGAGATCCGTTTATACATTTCAAAGCTGCCAAAATAATTGAGGATCGCACCGAGAGAAAAATATCTCATAATTTTAAGTTTTTATCTATTAATGAGATAATGAAAAATATGTAACTTTAAGTTTTTATCTATTAATGAAAAAATGTCTTACTTTAATTGCCGAATAATTCGATTAACATTAATTATGATTATGACAACCATTGTTCACTTTATAAAGCTTATATACACCATTGGCACAATTAACTTTATTAACTATAATCTTAAACGGGCAATCATGCTTCTTTGACTTGGACTTACTTGTGTAGATCCTCGACGTCCTTTTCGTACGGTTTGTCCTTTGCCTGGTGACTTTCATGCTTGCCACTTCTCTCGCAAACAATTTCCAAACGATCACGCCTCGTACGACGACCTAAGACTAATGCGCATTTGATCTCCTTACCTTTGTCCATAAACCATTGTCTTGTATCTTCTTTATTTTTCCACACCAAATCGGTGTAGTAGTGGGCAGAGTATCAGGCCCCATCTGAGACACGGGTTCAGGTTGTTATCGACCGCTTGAACAATCTACAATATAAATCGAAAAAATTAGGCCACTGGAATCGGTGGATAGGTGACAATCGTGTTTAACAATTCTACATAATTGTCATTTAGCTCCTCCCGTATCCAACGATTCTAACTAGTCTTTATGTTGGAAAAAAATCCTCAAATGGTAGAATCAACATAAATGAACTGACTTATGTAATGATTCTAGTATTCATAAAAGCGCAATTGTTCTGGACACTTTCTCGATTAGAATCGTTATATAGTGCAACACACATCAAACGATTATTCGACCTACCAATTTCTCCAAAATTATACCAGAATCGGTCGTTGTTCATGACCATAACTAACGATTCTGGTTCGTAATTTCTGAGAAGAGGTGGAATCGTTGGTTACGATGACATCGTAACCAACGCTTCTGGGTTATACGAAGTCCAGAAAATAGGTCAAAATTTGTAAAAAAAAAAATATCACTTTTTGGGATTATAGACTACAAATACATGTTTGGAGATCCTAAGAACGTATACCTGACGTTTGGAAGCATTAAGATGTTTGTTTTTCCGGGTTGAATCTTCATTTTCTTGATAAAAATCCTCATTTATGCTTTGGTTCACATGTTCTTCAACAAACGTGTGGATCGAAAGCACGATAATCTGATTTACGAGACGTAGATGCACCCACTTCTTCTTCACCACTAGAATATACGTTGATACATTCAAATATCATCTTTGCTACCAAAACCCCAAAACCCTAGTTTTCCTCAAGTTCTTCTCCTTCTTCTTCAAAATTTCAAGAAAAACTTTACTCTAATTCTTACCATCTAACACTAGCTATAATCTAGTTTTAATCACCAACTAAATTTAACTAACATTTGAATTAACTAACACTAATCAAGCATATTAGTTAATAACATAAACGGTTGGATAAGGGGTTTTTTCTTTTTTTTTTCATAATGACCATATTTTGTCTTTTAGTGGTAGGTCCAAAATAATTCCCGTAGGCCCCAATTTAGCCAGGTTAATTAAGGGTGAATTTTTCCTCTAAAGAACTTAAAAAATATGTAAATGGTGGTGGTTGAAAGTGGTCCAAACTTGTTCACCCATTCAACAGTTGCTATTATAAGCAACATCATAACTATAACATATGATGTAGAGAATGATTAGCTTAATTTGCATTGTTTGAAAATATAGTTAATTGGTCCTATAACCCTTAAAACAAAATTTATGGGTGTAGAAGACAAGTAAAATAAGATGCTTCTCAAATACCTAAAGATCTTGTAGATATTTTTTTAATATCCAAAATTGGATATTCTACCCAATCTTTTATTTTTTAATTAAACTAATTTTTATGCAGCTGACGGAACTACCCTTTGGTACCTATACTATATGGCTATAGCCTATATTACGGGTTACCTGTTACACCCAATTAATCTTTTGTCAACTAATGGTTTCTCTACATTTCTATTGTACCAAACAGTTGCGATAACAACTGAAAATTTTCTTTTCATTGTTTTCAATGACCGAGCAATTATGATCTCTCCAACTGCTTTTGTAAACGCATATGTGGCGTGCCATCTGTACGATCTAGCTCTGTCCACAGCACCATATATTAGGGTAGGTGTGCGTGGGGGACAAAAGAAAGATATATCTTAATATATCAAACCTTTCAAGTCCTAGTTCTTTCATTGCAGCAGTTTCGTGTTTCTTTGAGACTGGTGCAGCCTTGAGTTCGTTCAATCTGTGTTGCACCAACTTCCTCTCTTCATCAATGTCCAGAATCTCTAATGAGGTTTTATTCATTGTTTGACTTATATCGAAAGGTTTTTCCAATATAACTCCAGGTGTCTCTCCAAAATATATGGACGCTAACCGGTCATTTACGCACAGCCATGGATACATTCACCATCAGAGTTGGTTGGACCTACCAGGGGAATGGGCAACTTTCAACGTGACCAGAGATAACTTTAAAAAGAATGGCTAAATTTTGAGTGGATCTTTTATACACGTGTAAGCAACTAGCAGGTTGAAACAAAACTGAGAGATGTTCAATTGCAGTTGTAGGATGAGCATATTAAACTGAAATACAAATTAAAGAGGATTTGGTTTATAGCTAAGCAGCTTGGGTCTTCTCATCCCTTCCGTACATTGCTGGTGGTTGGTAGTTTATGAAGAATGGTTACAAATGGTGGATCCCATTTTCCCAATGCTATCTAGTATATATATTATATGTATATAACTCGTTTCATCGTGCACATTTTCCAACATTTTTCTGGGTAGAGTACATTATTAGTAGTAGAAACCTGGATGAAACCAAATACATTACAGAAT
Organism: Papaver californicum; assembly: GCA_023531435.1. Taxonomy (NCBI): domain Eukaryota; kingdom Viridiplantae; phylum Streptophyta; class Magnoliopsida; order Ranunculales; family Papaveraceae; genus Papaver; species Papaver californicum. Next base: position 6,075,278 of record JAJJMC010014687.1, read on the forward strand.
AAACCTGGTTTCATCCTGCATATTCAGACAAAAAAATATGTTTTCTTCAAGTGTATCTGGTTACATCCTGCATATTCTGACAAATAAACATGTTTTTCTCATGATGTATCTGGTTTCATCCTGGACATTTAGATGATTATTTATTTTTGTGTTGAAGGTTATGGTGGTGTTTGTTGCATTGAATGTGGCGGTGGCAATAATGTGGTGTTTGTTGCGATTGAAAATGTTGGTAGTGGTGATGGTTGTGCTAGATCTTTATATTTTATATGGAACGGATGATAGAAACACCGGTTTTACCTATATTTATTTTGTTCATCCAAGTATGACACTAGATGCAACCAGTTTCATGTTAACTATTTTTTAAATAATTTCTTTTTATTAGTTTAAGTCAGGATGCATCCAATTTCATCCAAGCTATTTTTTGAATAACTTTTTCTATTTTATTCTAATTCAGGATGCAACCAGTTTCATCCTAGCTATTTTCTTTCGGAAAAAAACTTTTGAATTTACTATCAACAATGGATCTTTTTTTGTAGATAATTTAAAATTCTTTCCAAAAATATAAGTTTTATTGAAATCGGATATATATTTTGAAAGTTATGAATCTTTTCATGATTTATTTTTAAATTGGAAAGAAAAATGATAAAAATAAATAAATATATAAAGATAAAGGACATAATGATCTTGGTTTTTAGAAATCTATTATTTTTTACCCATTTTTCCTTTTAAATATAAGTAACCGATGAACCAATATAAAGTGGTTATATATTAGATGTTTCTTCTTGTCTTATCTATCTAACAAGGTTATCCACGTATAGATTTAGGGATAATTAACTATGTCATTAGCTTAGCGGAGAGTTGGATGTACATAGTCATCTTCCTCTTCGTCATCGTGGGCTTTCCATTGTTATACCTCCCTCTATTAAGAATCAAAATTTATTAAAAGGAAAAATCAAATTACTTTAACTGAATTAGCTGTAGTATGATTAACTAATGTAAGATTACCAGAACTTTTACACAGCAGATACGAAAGTTCTAAATTCATATAAAACAAAATAATTATTATAATTATATTGATGATTCCCTACAACGGCCGTGTACTTTTACGGAGTATTTTCTAATATGTTCACAGTCATTTGCTCGTAAATTGATTTACTCGGGCAAGTCATGCGCATTATTTGTTTATTTTGTAAAACGTTGATAAATGCATTAGTAAAAGTAATACACATTTCTATAATCATACTTTGTTGATTAATGTTGTTCGAATAAAGTCTAAAGCTCTAATCAACCCCAAAAGCTGAGAAGCTCTTTCTACCAATAAAATGAAAAATAAAATGCAGTCGATGTTGTTTTCATACCTGCCAAAATCGCAATTAAAGAGGCTATGTTGTACGTTTATAAAGAAGAAATATCCGACCAAATTAAGTGATTTTACTTTACACTACTTTCCATTTGGCCTTCAATTTAGTGGAGACACTCCTCTAGTCTCTGTCTTACTGCATACACGTTCCACAATTTCGCACTCTTACACGGTATGTTAGCCATTTCTGCATTCTTTTCCTCTGTCCAAAAGAGACTATGGCAAACCATGAGATCGCAGACCAACAGGTATACAACAACAACCAGATTCATCTATACATAATAAGTAGAATTGAAGTATGCTTAGGGTGAGCATATCACTTATTTTCAAGAGAAAAATAGGTCTAGTTTAAGATTTCCTAAAATATGGTTAAGGTGGATAAGTAAAAATAACAAATGGGTGAAATTGATATAAAAAAACCAAGATAATTATGTCCCTCATCTTTATATATTTTTCATTTTTATCCCTTTTCTCTCCAATTTAAAAACAAATTACAAAAAAATTCATAACTTTCAAAATATATATCCGATTTTAATAAAACTTATATTTTTGGAAGGGGTTTTAAATTATCTACAAAACAAGATCCATTGTTGATAGTAAATTCAAAAGTTTTTTTTTTCAAAAGAAAATAACTAGGATAAAACTGGTTGTATCCTGAATTAGAATAAAATATAAAAAGTTATTCGAAAAATAGCTTGGATGAAATTGGATGCATCCTGACTTAAACTAATAAAAAGAAATTATTTAAAAAATAGTTAACATGAAACTGGTTGCATCTAGTGTCATTCTTGGATGAACAAAATAAATATAGGTAAAACCGGTGTTTCTATCATCCGTTCCATATAAAATATAAAGATCTAGCACAACCATCACCACTACCAACATTTTCAATCGCAACAAACACCATATTATTGCCACCGCCACATTCAATGCAACAAACACCACCATAACCTTCACCATAAAAATAAATAATCATCTAAATGTCCAGGATGAAACCAGATACATCATGAGAAAAACATGTTTAGTTGTCAGAATATGCAGGATGTAACCAGATACACTTGAAGAAAACATGTTTTTTTGTCTGAATATGCAGGATGGTTTCTGTAAAGTATAATATGATGTACAAATCCATGTTTGATTTTGTCAGGATATGCATGATGAAACCAGATTCATCCTAGCCAAAACTTATTTCATCTTAGATGAATCTAGGTTTATTACCCTAAATACACAATATAAACTTTAGTACCAGCTATCTTTATAGGCATACACTAAATAACATTTTACAAATTCATGTTTGATCATTTTAGGTGGGAGGGAGGGGGGAGAGAGAGAGTGGTAGTCAAACAAGAGTTGCACATAATCTTGATGTTTCTTTCCCAATCCCACTTGTTGCACCTATTATAGTGTTTTTAGTGGCAACACAAAACTGGTGCAACTTCACCAATAACAAAAGCCAAGCCTGATGCAATATCATTCATCTTATTCACCAGATACTCATGCACATTCTTCCTGTATTGTGCCAAGTTCATCACTCTCTGCGAAAAATGCTTGACATAAACTAAGTAAATAGGGGAGAAGTCCTTCCATGTCGATGATTTCGCTGCTTCCACAATCTCCTTTGCTTTGTCTTCATCGTCCCCTAGTATCTCAATTAACCCTGGCATCTTGTCCTCAGAAAGCTCAAATTTGTTCTCAATATATTTTACCACTTTGGCATAAAGATAGTTATCATTTACAATATCAAAAAGCTCAGGGAAGTTCCAAGAGTACCACATTCTGAGTCTCATGGAAGAGGAGTTGACATCTTTATCAAGAGTATCAAGTCCAAAAATAGCTTGAATTACCACGTTATCAACCTGCAGGTTGACATTGAACCTCTCCTTAGCTCTGACGTAACTATGACCCAACCCGCCAAGCCGAGGCAAATCAAAATCGCTAACGAACGCATCGAAATGAAAGCGAACACCGCGGAGAAGTTCAAGAATAAATTCATTGCCATGGCAGGGAATTCTAGTTTCTTCGAATATATGTGATCCAATCTTTGGGTCAGCAACTCCAAGACTGAACTTAGGTTTCTTTCCTTCTTCAACTTTGGGTAAATTTAACTCCGAGAAGTTTCCCAACTCTTCAGTCATAACCCCGTAAGAGATAACATGATACTAGTCAACAACATCTAAAACAGAACCAAATGGTGAAAAACCAACAATCTTACGACTTTACCAAACCTTTTAATATCAGTTACTGAATTCTTAACAGTTTTAGTGTTTTTTCTTATCTCGTCTATGCCATGATCTTGAAACAATAACCAGATCAGCTTCAAAGAGTAGATATAACGTCATTGCTGATGCGTTTTGAAAGAAAATTTCTTAGGTTTTTTAGTTTTATTTATAGAGCATGATAGTTCAAGTCTTATGCAAATACTGAAAACATAAACCAAATCCTACTAAGATAAGACTCCTAAAGACCTAAGGTGTAACTAAAGTGTAAAAAGGAAGAAACACCCAGTCTCCATGTTCGGCCAATTCAACTTTCTTTCTTCTACAGTCCATAAACTTTAAATTCATCTTCCCCTTCTTTCTAATCAGGAAGCTGCTATTTTGAAAGATTCATGGAGACACCAAAACTAAAAAAACTAGGTGGTTCTTCTATGTTTGTGCCTAGAACTGTTCAGGAATTGGCCAAACAATCACTTGCAGAAATCCCAGCTCGTTACATACGTAATATTCAGGAACCAGTGATCACTAATAACCTCTCTACTGTGTCTACGATAGATCATCGATCAGTATCTGTTATCGATTTGCAGAATTTACTGTCTCCAGAACCCATCATCGGAGACTTAGAATTGGACAAAACTTTGTTTTCCAATCAAAAGACCAAAATCTTGATTCGGGAGATAAGTTTTCGATTAAATGGGATGGACATGATGAACGGAAGAGGTCTTACGGTGAGAGATGATTAACAAGGGTATTTTAGTATATGGGTATAAAAATCAGTTATAAAAGTTGGATGAAATATCCAATTTGGATATTAAAAAAATATTTTAAGTATCTTTGGGTATTCAGTATCTACTTTTACACGTTTTATAGACCCATAAAAAATAATATAAGGGTTATTAAACCAATTAACTATATTTAAGATTAAAAAAAAACAAATATCGGAAAATCATGCATATACGCAACATTCATATTCTACTCGATTCTTGTCAATTTTTAAGTAGTCCTAATCAAATCTCTAACACTGTTTTAGAACCAATCCCACTAAATAACACTTATAAACTATTTATTAAAAACGTATGGAACTACAAAATTTCCACAATCAATTGTAGTTAATTGTTTTCTTGATTAATATATTTTAATATGATAATCTGTAGTTGTATGTACAGCTGTTGACGGAAGGATTAACTAAATATAGTTAAAGTCTGTGTATATTCGACTCCAAATCAATTGATTTCTATATTTTATCATAAATTATTATAGAATACTAGTAATATGAGACTATTATCTTTCATGAATAATCTATTTTAATTATCTTTGTATAAATTAAGTTCTTATCGGATCTATAGATGCTAATAATGATATTATTTGAAAACTTCATGTGTAAATATATATCTACTCTGCATGGACGCATGAAATTATTCAAATATATCATGTTCAATCAAAACGTACGTAAAATAAAACATAAAAAAGATAGCACCGCAAGGGAACATGTGGATACATCTAAATCCCATCGATGTCACTACAAATATATTTGCAAGGAATGTCGAAATCTGAATAAAGCAATCCACACTGAGAAAAGGGATTCAAGAAAGAAAAAAAAAACATTTCCATATGCACTGAAACATGAAAAAATATGGGGTAGGTCAGTAGGTGTAGGGTTTTTAAGAGTGGTGGTTTGCTTGCTTTTCTCGTTCGTCAGGCATTAGAGAAGAGGTAAAGTGAGACATTTATCGTCACCTCATGAAACGGATTTGATCATTTTCAGAAGATTTCATTTCATGGGAGCACTTGACATGATGATTGGGGGTATGGATTTTAAGTCATTTGATGGTGCTTAAGATTTTGGTGTAAAAATGGAAACGTGACGAATATGACGATATCATTGTAATACAATGATAAAGTCGCTGAATGACCAGCCCGAGTTCGAACTGCACCCATTTTTCTTAGTAACTACCCAATTGTGCCATTCCTTTTTAACTTCAAAGTTTCCAACATGAAAAGAACTCGGTTAAAGAGAATATTCGCACAACTTCAGTGTATTTTAGAATTTCCTAAAACCTTTAATCATTTACGTTTTTCTCCTTTTCTTTAGGCTTGGGGCACATACGATTGAGTGTTTGCAAGTTGGAATCGAATCCTGCTAATTGTGAAAAGAAAGGTTCGTTTAAGAGTGTGTCTATCTAAACCTAACACGGGTAGCTTAAATGTATTATTACTACAAAGTTTAAAGCTAATAAATCATTTCAGAATACTCCTAGACCCTATTTAGTTCCCCATTATGTTTGCCAATGGAATTAAGAAAAGTGGATGTTACAAATTCAACATTGGAATTTCTTCATTTATACCGTTCCCCCTAGTTGTTTTTAGAAGTTTATTACTTTGACTATTCCGAAATATTTTAAATGTTACCAAAGCCCCTCAAACTATTAAAATTTATGACTTCACAATTCCAGTAAAGATTAAAAAATATTTTATAAAAAGATCATAAATTTATGATTAAATTAGGGTTTGTCATTATATTTGCCAATGGAATTAAGAGAAGTGGGTGTTACAAATTCAACACTGGAATTTCCTCCTTTATAAAGTCCCCCCTAGTTGTTTATAGAAGTTTATTACTTTAGCTATCTCAAAATATTTTAAATGTTACCAAAGCCCCTTAGAGCATCTGCAGTCGTCGACTATTTTGACGATTAAAGATTATCTTTAATCGATAGTCGGTGAAATGCAGCCACAGTCGTCGATCAAATATAGTTTATAATCGAGGAAAATTATTGTTCCAGATTAAATCTCGTTGTTGATCGACGACGAAAAATTATAGTCGCGCGAAATCATAAGCTCTCGCCTGTAACCGAACGATTTCCCAGAATCTCGCTTAAAAATACGGGCGAAGAGTTGGCATTTCGCCAGCTCAAGCGAGATACTAAAGTTCCGCTTCACCAGACGATACCCTAGAGGATCGCCTACACATAAGCGAGGTGCTGACAACCGTCCAAAATTTGAAATCACGGGCGAGATACTAAAGTTGCGCCTGTATGCTAAATTTTAAAACACGTGCGAAATAGTGGGATACCGCTTGGGGAGTGGTCGAGGTTTTGGGATCTCGCCTGTATGTTTTTTTTTCGGACGGGAGACCACAATCTCGCTTGTACAAGGCGAAGTGTTAATGTCTCGTCCGTTTTTCCAAGCTAGAGAATAGGACCTCACTTACCACCAAACGACATGCTAGTTTCTCGCCTGATCATCTCCCGCTGTTCTTACCCCGGATCAAAGATCAAATTTTTTGATCTTTGATCAATGGGTTTAATCGCCCCATTGTGGATGTCCTTAAACTACCAAAATTTATGGCTTCACAATTCTATTAAAGATTAAAAGATATTTTATAAAATGATCGTAAATTTTTAAATAAATTAGGGTTTGGGTTGTAGAATATATTGTTGATGTATTTGATTGTAGACTAATTCAAAACCGGTAAATTGATAATTAGTGGACTTTCTGGATACGGTCAAAGTAGCTCCGTCTTAACCAAGTTAACTTTGTAGTTTGAAAATATATCCATCTTCCTCCGTGACCATACCCACCCCTCCTCCATCGAAACCACTATATCTAATTCAGAATATAGAATTTAGAACTCAAAATCCCACTTGTCTATAAGATTTCGTTCAATTTCAAAATATCAATTTCTATTCATTGATTCATTCTGATTCCATTAAACACCAAATTGTGTTCAAATGTTAAACCAAAAAGTTCAAATAAATGTGAAGTCATCTAAAGTTTCTTTCATGAAGCACAGTTCACTCATTAACAATTTGATCATGAAGAAACGACTGGTAGAGATGTAACAATTGAACAATAACTACAAATAACGAATTAATCAAACCTTTCATAAACCTTAACTTAAAAAGTCGAAATAATTTACCTTTGTTCATATCAACTAAAAGGTACTGAAATCAAACAAAGATTTGATTTAAGCAAGCCTTAATTAAGTATGCATCACCATAAAATATTTATAAGGAAATCACTTGATTTCTTAGGTGCACGAAAGAATGGAACCTTAGATTTTCGTTGTCGGTGGTCCTCTGTTTATGATGTAATAATTTCAGGGTTTGGTTTTTATGTGGTTACTATGATCCGAATAAGATTAATAAAAATCTCACAATTCTATCAAATGAAGAATTAATAAGAATCCAATTTGCGATTCTTTGATTTGATTTTGTGCTAGTAGGTATCTGATGACGCCTTAAACGGATAATTGATGATAGACTAGTATGGGGTTCCATCAAAATACATACAGAAATCATATATGATACTCCCTCTGTTTCTACAAAAGTGTTACTATCATTTTTTTATTTTAACCTAAAAATAGACTAAATTGAAAAAGTGATAGTAACACTTTTCTATAAACGGTGGGAGTATTTTTTAGAAAATTTGTACCCATCTAGTCTTGCAAGGTTGAATAACAATAGCATGTAGGTCTGATCAAATGAAAAACCATCAAAATTCAATCGACAATAATATTTTTTGAAAGGTGAAACTAAACTAAGAGAGCTATTTGGGACTGTTATTAACAGGTCGGGTCAGTTATAACATGGTTAACTTTATAAACAAACGTCAGGATAAGATGTCATTTCATAAGGGTATTTTTATAAAAATATTAGACGGAAACTAGTCTTTGGTTAGTCTACGACCCAATGCATTAACGGTATGTTGTACAATCCTAATCATAATTTGATCATAAATTAACTATCCTTTTACAAAATATCTCAAAATTAACTTGAAGGGTAAATTGATTTAGTAGAATAGTAGTGAATTCACTATACAAAAGTTTACCACTGCTCCAGATAGATGTATGTTATGAACTAGCTAAATATACAAAAAGATAAATAAAGATCAAAAATCGGATGTAAACAAAACTGGTTTCTGCTTAAACATGATTAATCGTTACCTTAAAATTAAGTCAAGGAAAAGGGGAAGTTTGCGTGATAGAAGTTAAGTACTAAAGATGAGCCAGTGAAGAGAGATAAATAAATACATTAGCTAACCTCCAGAAACCCTAACAATGAGCTAGAAAGGGCAAATGAATGGCAGGTAGATAGAGGCCTACTTGCATGCTACAATTCCCCATGTAAGACTTGAGACAGGGATTTGTCAATGCCCCCTATATATATATATATATATATATATATATATATATATATATCGGGCAGTCTTGAATTATCTATTTTAGGATGGGCTAGCATAGTTATTGGTGAGGAATATACCCTAAGCATGAAATCAACCATACGGATGAGCACTCCTATAAGTTTTCAAAAGTATAATCATGTGTTAACCACAAAAGACCACACACTACTACACCAGTAGTGTTATTACATGGTAATTTATGACCCGTCAGTAGGAAATAGTTTAAAAGAATCTATACAGTGAAGAGCATAAGAGTATATTCTGGCCCATTTCTGGATAAACCTACCTTCGTACTCCTAGCTTTGACTGGAAACAAATGTTAAAGTAACCTAAAAGTTTTGGATGATTATTTAGCAATGAATTTTTCATTCTATTCTTTTGAGACCAGTACTCAAGGTTAGTTCAACTTACGATTACTCATTTGATCTGCAACTTCTTGTTTACTATAAAATTGCAAGCCAGGCATTCACTCTAAATTCCAAAATCTTCGTTAGTTTGTAAGTTAAATGGGTCGTTTATTTTTTTTTGACTCAACTAACTCATCTAGTGCCTTATTTGAATCTGACTTATAACGTCTGAATATGACTTTTTATATTTGACTTAAAAATTAAAAATATAATAGAATTATAAAAAATAAATCGATTCCACCTAGATATGTGTCCGACGAATTAGGTACAAAATAATATTCAATTCAAATAGATCCGGATTAGATGTACGAGCCAAACCAGATCTAAAACTAAAAACCAAACTATTTAACATCTTTGCCACGAACCAAATGTCGAATCAGTTTCTAATAGCAAGTTAGATCGAAACAAACACGAGTAACACGAGTGGTAACCGGAATTAGAGTCTCTCCCACACATTTTTCACACGGCCATAGAACCACTAATTTTGTTTTCGTTTCTTCTTAAAAACGTGGGTCAAACTGTTAGGAGTCACTCCTATTTGCTACTATTAGTATTAGCAGTTGGAATAGTTAAAAAGGAAGCTAGGAAATGTAGGGGTATATTCGAAATTAATAAAAGGCAAGAACAGTATGGGATTATACATATTAGTTAGGGACATTTTAGGAATAATAAAAAACATGACCGTGAATATATAGACGTACTCCTCTCAATACTCTCTTACCTCTGCTAACTGATCCTCTTCGTTTGTCCGTGAAAATCTCCAAATCTCTTAATACAAAAAAAGACACCTTCTTCATACACTTTCCCCTTTCAAATCTAGAAACACCCAACCCAAAATCAACAACTCGAGGAAACAAAATCTTTGAAATTTCTCTATTTAGGTTTTTTGATTATCAACATTTTCATTCCAGATTCTTGGTATTTTCTTGATTATACGAACTAGATTTTGTTTGAATACTAAGTGTGAAAAGAGAGAGAGAAAGGATTGTGAATTAGGGTTTGTTGGTTTTGAATTGAGTTTTCGAGCATGAGGTTAATCGGTGGAGAAGAACATAAAAATAATGAACAACCTGAGAATGAAAATGAAAGTAATAATGAACAGGAGGAGTTTACATTAGGATTAGGGTTACCTAATCAATCAACGAGACTTGTTGTTGGATATGCTTTAACTTCCAAGAAAACCAAGAGTTTTTTACAACCAAAGCTTGAGAATTTGGCTAGGTAATCCCTCTAATTCTAATCTCCATTCAATTTCTTCCAATTTTTATCACTCATGCACACTCAGGCTCAGTCACATATCCACTTCTTTTTTTTTGTGCCAAGAAATGTGGGGGGATTAAATCTGTTGTTTAAACTATGGGTTTCAATTAGAGATTTGATTAACTGTAATTCTAATAGTTTTCCTTTTTTGGTTCTTTGAATGGGTATAATTCTGGCTACTTATATATATTGTTGTATAACCAAATATAGTTAAATTTTTTAATACAAAAGAACAAAAAGTATATTTTGAGACATTTTCTGACACAAAAATTAGATTTTTCTCCATGGGTTTGGATTTTTGATTCTGAGTATTGTAATTTGTAAATCTGAGAAACCCCACAAGATTGAATTTATGCTGCCAGTTGTGTCAATATTTTTATTTTTTTTGACTTATCCTTCCTCACGTGGTATTGTTGTGAGTGATTACTGTGATGGAATCTGCAATTCATGAATTGGGAATATTCTCATATTCTTGGTATATATGCTCATGAGACTAGAATAGAGATTAAAAGTCAAGTTTTGATTATCTCTTGTTATTGTTGTTTTAAACAGATTGGTTATTTCTCTCTTCTTGTTTGATTCTTAATCTCTAGTTGCTAATGTTCTTTTTGAGAGTTGTATAGTCATTTAGTTGATTGTGGTATGACATGTAACTAATCGTTAGCATGAAAATGATTGCCAGTTGCTTTTCATCTACTATTTTGAAAGACTGTTGCTGTCTTTGTACATCTCTTTCTATCTTCTTTACACACAGTAGGTGCCTTTATTGTAATTTTAACATACTAATTATAAATGCTTGCGTAACTATAGTAAATGGATTTAGAATACGACGTCAAGAATAGTCGTTTCTCTTGGTTTTATTCGATTATTTTCTCCTAAGATATATCTAAGTATATTTCTCCCTATGTGGAAAAACTAGTTTCGCTTGAAGGAAATTGGGTGGTCGTATAGAGTGTTGTGAATTAATATTCTCACGGATAAGATTTCATGATTCCAGATGGGCTGAATTTTGTGTGAAGATGGGAATAATGTCGACCAGAGATAAAGTAGAGCTTGATTCATTTCAATTTGTGTCTACATGCGTTTTATATCGTCTGAAATGGTTCAAACATACATGGAAACTAGTCGAGGGAAACTCTATCACTTCTCACAGGAGTATCTCTTCATTGTAGATCGTCTTCACGAATAAGCTGGCAACTGCAGAAATATTTGGTATTGCCTGTGTGCTGGATTTATGTAAATATTGAGTATCTAGTCGTCGAACCTACCCTCAACGAGGTGTTTGCATATGTGTCATGTTGCCTGATAGACAAAAAACCTCTGATGATTTATTACACTTCTTTCTTTTTTTTCCTACTTGTCATTGTGATAACTACAACATGTGATATATTGCATGACACAGGAACAAAGGTATAATCTTTGTTGCAATTGACCAAAGCAGGCCACTTTCAGATCAAGGTCCTTTTGACGTTATTTTGCACAAGGTGAGTGGATATTTTGGTGCTTATTTTTATGGTCTGATCAAATACGGTTCTGTTGTTCCAATTTCAATGAAATGTTAGAAATGATTTTCTCCTTATTTGATAGGCAACATATTGGTATATGCATGTCCATGTATTCTTATATTTAAATTTTTATGGTTCATGCACTGTCTGAAAATGATCATGTAGAGGTCCGGTCAAACGATCTTGTATGTGTTCTGATATGGTGTGCCAATTTTTTCTTTCTTTTGCAGCTGTTTGGAAAGCAGTGGCGCCAAATTCTTGAGGTTAGTTTCCTGAAATTTATAAATGCTCACATGTTGTCCTTCAACTACTTCCGGATGAAAATTAGTCTTGTTTAGTCATTCTATTTGTATGGTAAACCTTTTTTTAATTTCCTCCTTGATTATGTCATTAGTAAGTTATGTTGGTGATCATACATGCACTAACAAGGATTGGTCGGACAGCCATTGATAGCATAAAACTCATGTCTTCTAACATAATTTGCAGAGTGCTCTTTCCTCTGTAATGAATCATGATCAGATAGTTGAGGTTGGAGCCTCGAGATTTCTGAGTGAGGACTTTATCTTACCTGCAAATATAGCTAACTCCTTCATGTGTTAAGTAATTTTTTTGGCTTGGAACTTTGTGATAACCTCTGAATTAAGTATTTAAGGCTTGGTTTTTATAAGATTTGTAGAAGATGTTCAGTTATACCTTCTTAGATTTATGATTTATCTAATTTGAGTGTTGGTGTCGATTTTACCTATGATCTTCGTTTATAAGCTTACATGGTGAAAATCCTTACTTGTTCGGTCATTTAAAATTGAAGGATTCATGTTTCATGTACATGATTACAAAAGCAAAATTTTGACTTGGCTACATCCTTGATTTCCTAGTCTGTTCTAATGGTGCATGAGATCATCGTGTTAGAGAGATAGGTATCTGTTTTCAGGATTCCTGTAGTTATTTATGGAGGCTGCACTAAACACCTATTTGATGAAAGAAAGGTCATACAAGAATTTTAACCCAGCTCGTCCTACCCTAGCCCAAGACATCAACGAGGTGATCTTACGATCTACAGTTATTTTCATGTGGGTAGTCCAATGTTAAGGCTAATTGTCAGATTAGCTCACTGAAACTTATGATTGTGTTTTCATCAGCTTCTAGAAAATTTGTTACTTTTCGGGCTATTTTAGTCACTTAGTATGTCCACTATTACCTTCATGTGGTATCGGAAAGCACATGAAGAAGCACCAAATGATATATTCTCATTCATAGGGTCTATATTTTGCTGAAAAATATATAGAACACGAGGATTAAATTGCATGATATATTATTTTTTTCTCTAGAAGGAACATGGAGGTTGTCAACCCTACAATTAACTGCCAATCTGCTAGTGTCATGGTGTGATTCTGTGATTGTGAACTGTGCTGATGCAGTTATTATCTATTTTGTTTGTTGGGCTTCTTGGACGGCAAAGTCTTGGGATGTCCTCTGGATTGTAGTAGACAAGAATCAGTAACAGATGTGCATAATAATAGTTTGTAACCACATCATTCTTGTTTTTCATTCACTTAGTTTTTGACTTTGTCCCTTTTCTTGGTGGTTAACAGCTAAATATGGTCCCTTTGAGCAATAAAACATCATTAAAGGAGAAAAATATTGGTTTAGTAGATTATAGATACAATTTGGTTTGATTGCACAAGAAGACAGTAACCCCCCAAACAAACCAAATATTGGTTTAGCAGATGTTAATGGGAATTTGTAATATATATGTAAACAAATTTCCTTATTGTATCAGTTACGTTTCTTCTCTTTGGAAAATAGATAGAGATCAGTACAACATGAAAGCCTGCATTTAACAAACCCTGAGCAGAAAATTAGTATTTAATCAGACAGAAAATCGGAAGAAGATGGTACAGGAAAAGTAGAGATCACAACCGATAACCAATGGTAGAGCTCTTCGGATGCCACTCAATCGAATACTTATATACTTAGAAGTTAGAACGATGCCTTGTGATTCTCTTTGCTTCTAGACACACTTGTTTCCTTCTTGATTATCGAAATCACTGATTACGTAGTCCTTCTTTGAATAGATTGGTCCCCTTCTCAAGGTTCTGGAATGATTTTCTAAATGCCAAGCAGCATGACAACAACTGTATAAGTAGCATTTACATGTTCAACCTCAAATTTTCATCTGATGCCAGCCTTTTTTACTCTTTGTAGGATTACCGGGAAAAGTATCCAGAAGTTACAGTCCTTGATCCTCCCAGTGCCATAAAACATGTTAGCAACCGCCAGTCCATGCTTCAGGATGTGACCAATATAAACTTGTCTGATTGTCATGGTAATTTCTATTGTACTCCTAGACAATTAAGACATCTGAAGAAGAAAGTTTTTAGCTGAAGACGAATCAGCCTACAAAAGATTTTGTTATCGTATTTCCATGTGTGTAATTCTGGACAGATTTGATAGAGTAAGTTCGCAAAATTTACATCTGCGTACATGCTGATGCCTAAAACGTATATATCTTCTTTTGTAGGAAAAGTGGGTGTTCCAAAGCAGTTAGTTATCACAGAAGATCCATTGTCGATTCCTGATGCTGTTACTGAAGCAGGATTGATCTTACCCTTGGGTAAGTTTGTAGTGCATCTGTTGTGGTTTGGAAAAAATTGTTCAATGGCTACAGCATCAGTAGGAGTAAGAGATGTTGTTATAATTATAAGAGTTATGACCAAGGAACGCGTGTTAAAGATAAAGAGCATAATTTTGTATGATATGCTAAATTTACAACCATCAGTGTATGCATGTGTTACACTAGCCTATGTTAAATGGGAAAGTGGTATAACTCATTCTGAACCTACCTCATGCTTTAGATGTGGGAAGCAACCATGCAAAATTCTTTGTATCTATCTATGATTGCCGTTAATTGAGTAACTTGGTGTGCTTTTTTGTTTATGTTTCAGTGTCAAAACCACTAATTGTTGATGGTAGTGCAAAATCACATCAATTATCACTTGCATACGATCAACTATCTCTATCAAAACTTGATCCTCCCTTGGTTCTGCAGGAGTTCGTTAACCATGGTATGATATTTAACCCTGTGTAGGTATCACTTGCATCTGAAATTCGTTATGGTCAATACTGGAATTTTTCTTTTACTTTTCTGGTTGTAGGAGGTGTTGTCTTCAAGGTTTATATTGTTGGAGAAGCTATCAAGGTTGTACGGCGCTTCTCTCTTCCCGACATTAATAAATTTGAGCTGTTAAACAATGCTGGTGTGTTTCGTTTTCCAAGGGTATCTTGTGCTGCTGCTTCTGCAGATGATGCAGATCTGGACCCTGGTGTTGCTGGTGAGTGTTTATCATGTTAGAACAAGGAGTTCTTTATGTCAAGATTAGAAATGCACCTTATTTTCAGTAATTTATTGTCTTGGAAAAATTCGTTTCATATAAAATCCTTCCACATTCTATAATTAGAGATTCATCCATGTTATCCTTAATCTCAGAGCTTCCTCCACGACCTTTACTTGAGAAACTGTCAAGGGAGCTGCGTCAACGGCTGGTATTTTTCCATCTTCTCGTTTCTTGACTATAATTTTTGTTTTGTGTCCATTTTACAAAATAATACTAACTTTGTTTCAGCAAAAGTGTTACTATCACTTTTGCTGAAACGGAGGGAGTAATTTTTTTTCTTCCCATTTCCATTCCCATGATTCATATATACTTTAATGTGTAGGGTCTCCAACTGTTCAACATAGATATGATTCGAGAGCATGGAACCAGAGACCATTTCTACGTGATTGATATTAACTACTTTCCTGGCAAGTGAAACTTTTTCTTAATTGATTTCTAAATATTCCTCAACAGCTCTAGGCTTGCATGAATAGGAAGGATTTTGCTTCTTCTAAGACGCGTTTGAACTCTCTTATCAGGTTACGGGAAAATGCCAGAGTACGAACATGTGTTTACTGATTTCCTGCTGAGCCTGATGGAGAAGAAGTACAAGGACTACTCTGGTAATAAGTAGTTTTGAAGAGATTTTCAAGTGGAAAAGAAGTAAAAGAAAAAAAAAAGGTTTAAGAAAGAAAAATGACCATATGGGCAATCCTAAAAGCTCGTACAGCGAAATTGACATTTGTCATGTCTCCCCAAGAAAATCACTTTTGGGGCCATCATGTGTACAGCAGCGTGTTCACGAGGATCTAGTGGTTGCAGCTGAATGGTGGATAGAATGGTCTCACTGTTAACATCTGTAATTACTGACTGGCATGATGTGCCACAAGCTTTTCTTGTCTATCATGTACTCAAATTTCTCTCTTGCTAGCTTTGCTGATCTTATTCCTCTGTTACGTTTTCATATCCTTTTGTTTATGGTGGTGCTGGTGCTACTGCTACTGCTAATGGTGGTGGTCCTAGCTGCAAAAAAGAGAACATTACATTTTTCAACTTATGTGAAGTTGTTCCTAGTGTACTTGACACTTGTTAAATAGACCTTTTGATTGACTGCATTTTTATACAGAATTTTCTACTTCTTCACGAAAAAAGAATGTGTTGTGGATTTTATATTCGACTTGTTATTTTGTCAATTGCTTGTTACCTTTAATTGTTATACTGTTCGCTAAGTCAATTTGCCGTTAGAAATATACTCTCTCTGTTTCTAGAAAAGTGTTACTATCACTTTTTCAATTTGACCTATTTTTAGGCTAAAGTGAAAAAGTGATAGTAACACTTTTCTAAAAACAGAGGGAGTTTTATTATTATACTGTTCTCTAAGTTAATTTGCGATTAGAAACATATTCGGTATCGAAGGGTTGTAAAATATTTTGGGGTTTTTGAGGGCTATAAAAAAAAAAATTGAGATAAATTAGGGATATTTTGAAGTAATTTTAAAAACCTCTTATCCATCTAATTTAATTAGTGTTAATTAGTTGTTAAATTAGTTAAATTATAATTAATTAATTTTAAGTAATTAATTTTAAGTAATTATTTTAAAAAATAATAATTTTATTTAAAAAAATAATGTTTTTTTCAAAATAAAACTAAAAAAAATATTTTTTTTAATTTTTTTTGATAATTTTTTATTAAAAGCATTGTATAATCGGTAGTTGTGACAATTTCGATTACTATCGATTATTCAATAAACCCCAAATGGAATTTTTCTACTATCATAATCGGTAGTTTCAGAAAATTAGTTATCTACCGATTATGAATTTTTCAATTTGATAATATCGTTGAAAATGTTCAAAATTTGATATCAATTTTGAATTTGGGGCAACGTACACAATCGGTAGTTAAATTTTTTCCTTAAGCTACCGATTGTATATGTTGAAAATGTTGAAAATTTGATATTTTTTCAATTTTGAATTTGGGGCAACATATATAATCGGTAGTTAAAAAATTTCTTAGACTACCGATTGTATACGTTAAAAATGTTGGAAATTTGATAAGTTTTACATTTTGAATTTGGGGCAACATATATAATCGGTAGTTAAAAAAATCTCTTAGACTACCGATTGTATATGTTGAAAATGTTGGAAATTTGATAATTTTTTCAATTTTAAATTTGGGGCAACATATACAATCGGTAGTTAAAAAAATCTCTTAGACTACCGATTGTATAGGTTGAAAATGTTGGAAATTTGATAATTTTTTCAATTTTGAATTTGGGGCAACATATATAATCGGTAGTTAAAAAATTTTCTTAGACTACCGATTATACTTGTTATAAATGTTCGAAATTTGATAATTTTTTTAATTTTGAATTTGGGGCAAGATATACAATCGGTAGTTTCGACAAATTAGTTATCTACCGATTATAAAAGTAGCCCCAGAAATAAATTTTTTCAAACTTTAAAATTTTCAAATTTTTCTACTTTCATAATCTGTAGTTTCAAAAAATTTGTTATCTACCGATTATGAAAGTAGCCCCAAAAATAAATTTTCTCAAACTTTTAAATTTTTAAAAAATTTCTACTACCATTATCGGTAGTTTCGGAAAATTAGTTATCTACCGATTATTTGTTTTATTTTTTTAACAAAAAAAAAATAAAATAAAAATTAATAAAAATTTATCAAAAGAAAGTAAAAAAAATGAATTTTAAAAAAAAATGAAAAAAAAAATTTAGAAAAAAGTTAATTAATTATAATTTAATTAATTTTTAAATAAAAAATATTATAAAAATATTAAATAAAAAAATAGTTTATTATCTAAATGATAAAAAAGTAAATTAAACTAGTAAAGGTAATTTAGTATTTTTACCATTTTGAGACACCCCTTATCTTTTATCCTTGGATGGATATAAATTTATAGCTTCAAATTCTTTTTTATAGCCCTCAAAAAACGCCAGGTAAAATATCCAACCAATGGAAATGGACAACCTATGTAGGGATAAGATCCCACTCTGCCCAATTACTCTTGGTCCCGGAAATGTGCTCTTTTAGGCTCCAAACAGGAACTGAATTACAAGTCTAGTACTGAAATGGTGACAGTGTGAAGATAAAATTGTGGGGTTAAGTGGGAACTCTCCGTTAGTAAACGAGAGCAGTTTTTAGGTCTGAGCACTAAGGCTTAACTTGAAAAGGGTCAAATTAGGCAATGCAATTTTGTAAAGAAGACAGGGATTCGATCCCAATTTGAGAACATAACTTTGTCTACTCAGAACAGCTCTCAGTCAAGAGCCGCCTTTGTTTCCCTTTTATGCATTGGCCATATAGTGTGTTTTTCTTGTCAAGTCAGAACTCTCCTGAAACTGCAAAAGACAAGGTGAAGGTGTTTACTGGGTATTCAAAATCCGACATGCATTTCCTTTTTTGATATGTGCATCATAGAATAAGGAAATGCATCTGGTCTGTTACTGGAATCCGCTTTCCAATGATTTATTGATCAAAACAACACACACAACTTCTTCAAGTGAAAAAAAATTGAATGTCAAAAACACCATGTTAAATACATTCACATCCAAACCCCATTTTTACAACTCAGAGACTCCAATAATCTAAACTAAGGAATCAGAGTGAAAATGATAATGATGAAACCATTGATTGACAGAACCTGATGCTACTACACTTTTCTAATGTGTTAATTTGTTAGCAATTCTCATCCTTCACATCATGCAGCAGCATACAACTCTTTGTTGTACCCCCGGCTAGTCTTCGTGATTCAGACCAAGAAAGAAAAAGAAGGCGACTAAGAAACACCTTCAGCCCATTGCGTGTGGAGATTTAGTTTGTTGAGAAACGATCTTCTTTCTGATTCTATTGGAACGGCGAACTGGAGTCACCACTTCTTCTCCATAACCCTTTATAACACAAAAGAATAGAAAAGAAAAGGAAAGTATGTTAGTAATGCTATGCTTAGAACCTGAAATGAAACTATCAGCACATACAAAAGCATCGATAAGGTAAATGAATGTTTAGCATACTGACATGTTTATTCTGGAGTCTCTCATATGTAGTAAAACTTCCATAAGAAGGAGATCCATGGGTGCTTTGCGCTTCATTGTCTTGCTCAGATCCCAGGTTCTTGCAAGATGAGCTGTTCTGGAAGTCGCTGCTCATTTCTGATGGACCCGAATGTCCTGCCACCATCTCTTCCTCGATTTCCCAATTTTGAGAACAAAACCTCTCAATTTGTGGCCTTTTACTGTCAATACTAGTTGATGTTGAACTAGAAACCAAATTTTCTGGCTGCAATTCTTCTACAGGCTTTATAATAGGGGCTTTTTTGCTTCTCATATATAGGAAAGCTGCAACACTGATCAGCGTTAGAAGAACCATAGAGATTTGCATCACAGTTTATTTGAGAGACTTATCAGCCAAGTCATATTCAAGTGTTCCCAAACTTAGGTCTTGAGGAGAAGCTTCATCTATTTTGGAGCTTTGAGAACTATCAGAATAAGAGGTATGCTGAGTGAGTTTTAAATCGGAAGCGTCAGCGTCTGTATTGATATCAATACCATCTTTCTCTTGGAATTCTACTGATTCTTCTATCATTTCAGGTTCAAGCATAACAAATTCTCCCATCTTTGCATCTGACTCTACTGATTCTTCTGTTATTTCGGGTTCAAGCATAGCAAATTCTCCCATCTTCTCCTTAACCCCAGCAGCTAGTGAACAACTCTCTTCTGTCATTTCGGCTTCACTCTTTTCCTCTGACTTATGCTGAGGAAGTTTAATACCATCTTTTTCATGGATGGCCACATACTCTTTTATCATTTCAGAATCAAGGTCAGCCAAATATTCACTCTTGTCATCAGTCTCAACAATTAAACTACTGTCTTCTTCCTGGTTCACTTCCTCATTAGTTTCTATCTCCTCTTGGGATCCAAAACCATCAATTTCTTGTTTTTCCTCTATTGCATTCTCCCGATAGTCCGCTGTTCGGAACTCAGTGTTTACCATAGTTAAATTGGCAACATTAAAAGGACTCATTGTATCAACTTCTTTAGGAATAAAGTTCAGCATAGAGAGATATGAAGCAGACATTTCTACCCAATTATAGACAAGATCAATAGGACTCATTTTCATCGCAGAAGTCCCAAACTCAAAGCTAGAGTGGTCGTTATAAACCGGAGAATCTGTAACCGTAAAGCATAAACAAGCAACTACGAAAACTAAAAGAGAAGGGATGATCTTTGTTCTCACAAATGAGCGGCTTTGACATCTTTTTGCATACTATGTTCTCATTCTTCTCTGGTATTTGCTCCACTACTGCCTCCGATACAACCTCCTCCGACAATGCAACATCCTCAGACTCAACTGAATACTCAGTTTCTTCAGTGTTCTTAGTGTCATCTGAACAGCTTTCAGAGGTTGTAAATATATCATCTAACTTTGTTCCTTTGTTGCGATAAGCTTCGACCCGGGGATTAGGTCTATAACAGAGAAACAATGGCCTTGGGGAAAGGATATTTGTTTTGGGATCATAAGGTGGAAGTGATGGATCTAAGTCTAGTGGAGCTAAAACCGGCAAAGGCGTAGAACAAGATGGTTTAACTAGTTCAGGCACAGAGTTTTTACTGAGGTTCTCATCCATTAAACAGGAAACAACAGAGTCATCTGGTTTTAATTGGTTCTCTTCAGTTACAGAAGAATGAAGTGATTCCTTGGTCTCAACAATGGGGTTTTCAATAGGATCTGAAATTGAAGACATACTACTCTCTAGGGTTTTAGGGGGTACCTGAGAACCAGAAGCTAATCCCAAATCTGATTCAACATTTTCATTAAATGAAAGATTTTCAATATGAGAAACTTTGGGGGGTAATACCTGAGAAAAAGAAACTAAATCAGTACATGATTCAATCTTTTCTGCAAATGGTAACTTTCTATCATTAGAAACCCTAACTGATTCATTCCTCTCCCCTACAATTTTCTTTCTTGGTGAAGGAGCAGCAATTTTTGAAACAGTAGAGATTGTTGGAGCCATGAAATTCTTGGTAATAGGTGATGATGATCTTATCTTTATGGGCATCAAATTCTGATCTCTGTCATTCTCTTTATACTCATTTAACAATGAACTTCTCTGCGAAAATTCTGCATTTCAAGAAACAAATTAAAGATTAGATTCCAACTCACATAAAAATAAGAAATTTGGATAAAAAAGGGGGGATTCTTGATTACCTGTTGGAGTATTAGCCGGAGTAGTTGGATTGAGGTTCTTAGAATTTCGAACCAACAAAGGGTTGTTAACTGGATTTCCAGTGAAACTCTTTCTGAGGTTATTATTGCTAATTGGGGTTCTAATTGGGGTTCTTGGACTATTAAGGTTTGTTTTACTGTTTGAAATAGGTGAAGGAGATCTGTTTGAAGATATCACCATCGCTGTTAATTCTCAAAGCTAAGATTTACGGATATTATCAAAAAAGGAAAACTTTCTTTCTAGGGGATTTTGATTTGAAAGAAGAGAAGGAGTGGGAGTGATTTTCTGGAGATGAAGGAGGAACAATATAACGGCTATATTTTCTTTATTAAGGTAAAAAATTGATAACCGTTAGAGAGAAATTAGGAATTTTGAAACTAAAGTTTCAGTTTTTATTTTTCTTTACTGTTGTGTAGGGATTTTTTAAAGGGGCATATGATATAGCCGTTAAAGAGTATGTATTTTGGGGGCACTGCCTTTTGGGACTCCTTCCAGGACATCTTCGAGATAAAATTGTTTCAACTTTTCTCTAATTCACACAAAATAAATGTAATGGGTAATTCTTGTACTAACAAAAATCCAAATCTTTGAGTCTTGTAAGGAAGCCTAATGAGTAAAAAGTCCGAAGCTGCTGGCCATCAACCAATTTTTACACCAAAACTTTATATCCCATGTATCATGGATGTGCACCGTAGATGGGGACAATGTTGTACCATATCGGATTTCGGTTCGTACCGGTCGAAAGCGATACTGGTACTCCGGTATACCGAGGAAATTTCGGTTTACATATCGGCGAAATATCGGTCCATATATTTTATACATATAATTTTATAAAAAAAAATATTAGCTCATATTTTATAATTATAAATATATTTCAAAACGTAAAATCCAACAAGTAGTTACTTTTTATTTATTGAGAACAAGTCATTAATTGTACAAGCAGTAAGCATAAAACAGAACATTAAGGAAAAATGATGGCCATAGCATGCACACCTTGTAGTATAAATGCCTGCTGCTAGTGTTGTGACTCCTCCAACATCCATAAGCAACTTTGTCTGGTCTGTAAACAAAATCCTGAAACCTCCTACAAATCGCATTGAGAGACCATTATATCAGGAGGATCTTTTCCACTTTCAACCAAAATAACTATAAACATTAGCAAAGCACATGCAGAATGTCTGTACTTTTCATGGAGCAGATGATGCTAATCAAATTTGCTATGACATTCAACAACCTATCGATTTAAGGGTCAAAAACTCGCAAGCCAAGTTGTCCAGAATGAACGAACATGTGGAGGTAAGTATAGTAAGTACAGTTTCATATATCCAATATAACTCGAACAAACTGCACTGGCTCGTAACAACTGGACTTGGTTTACTGCATCAAGCAGTTTGGTTCCTTTCACATGATCCCATGTAAGTCTTACATCAGATTGTTACATTTATCCGATTAAAAGTCTGATGACTCCGATCAAATAACAGAACAAAAAAAATGAAGGTAAGTTATTAGTTGTCTACCTTCGATGTGACCAAAAGTTGTATTTATTGCTGAAAGCCAATTCTACGTTTCACCTTCAGAGATTCTACAAGCATTCTTCTGTTAACATCTTCACACAGTCTTTCCTCAAGGGACCGACCTTTAACATACACACTTCAGTGACTTCCCTGTAAATTACAAGGAAAAGAATAAGTTCAAAATCAGCTTTGCTCCAAAGCATAATCACCAATTTGGAATGTTTTCTAAGGTAACATACACACTTCAGTGACTTTTGTGCTTGCCAAGTTTGAAATTTCTAAGGTCCCCACACCTAATAGACTAGAATACAGATAGTATGAACAGAGCTCACATCAGTGAAATGTGTAAAAAATAATACCCAAGCAACTTTTGATTTTATCTGTAACACTCCATCACATACTTTGCATTGAATTGGGTTTTTAATGAAAGTATCAATATTTACTGTTAAAACTGTTAATCATATTGGACCCAAAGATGATAAAGGATATACTAACTGGGAAGAAGGGTCACATTAAGACTGTTAAACCTACAATTAAAGAAAGTAAAAGAAACAACAAGCATTTTAAAATTTTTGGTAAAAAAGATACAAAGTATTGGGCAAGAACAAACCTTCAAATTGCGACCTATGTAGAAATCGATGTTGTTATGCGAGAATAATGTTCTCAAAATTTGATGGAATCTGAAGCAATAATTTCATCAAGAGAAGAAAGACTGTAAGAGATGGACTGATGGAGAAGCAAAAGAGAAATGAAGAAGAAACTTTTTGATGGCTAGGTTTTCTGATGAAGAGAAATGAAGAAGAAGTGAAAGCCTTTCACCTGATTTTCGCTCACCGTTGGATTAAATTAGGTTTTTGATCTGATGGCTAATATAACGTATCGGTAATACCGGTTTTTTACCGTACCGGACGGTTTTTTCGGAAGAATACCGTTTCGGCGGTATATTAGATTTCATATCGCTCACCGGCCGGTACCGGCAAAATCGCCGAAATTTCGGCCGTACCGGCCGATACGTACTGCACAGGATGGGGAATGATAGGTCCTAACACCCTAGGATTTAAGGGTAGATCAAATTTGATAGTCCATCCATAGGTGTTGATATGGCGTCTCCCACAATCCTAAGATTTAAGAGGGGTGCTATTTTATATGAATATATGGGTCCTATGTGAAAAAAATAATTCTAGAAACAAAGTCTTGGTTTACATTTGGGATTAGGGCTGTACATGGTAACGGGTTTCCGTGGAAACCGAACCGAACCAAACTGAACTGAATAGGACAAAACCGAACCGAACCGTTTGTTAATGGAACGGTTTTGAAAAAAAAATCTAGAAACCAGTAGTCACGGTTTCGGTTTTGGTTTGGCCAAAAACCGAACCGTTATGCCATGAAAAACTGAGTAATTAGGACCGTTGATATAGATCTTGATATATTAAATCTACACCCTCCATTACCCTTCATATATAAGCCGTCTCTTACCCTAATTTTCATTTCATTTCCCATCTTCTCTTCAGCATCCATCTCTTCTCTTACCCTAATTTTTATTTCATTTCCCATCTTCTCTTCAGCAGCCGTCTCTTACCCTTTTCAAGTGTTTCTGATGAATCTCCTCATCTCAGTTGGATTGAGAATCATCATCATCAGCAGCGACAACAACAAACTCCTCTTTTACCAAAGAACTGCTTATTACTTTAAAGTAGCTCTTCAAAATTATTTGAATTTGAGTAGTTTGGGTTCTCATGTTTTATCATCACCTTCGGATATTGTTCAGAAAATTAGGGCTTACAAAATTTTCTCTGAAATTTCACCAGTTCCATTGTTTGCTAACTTAACTGCAAATCAAGCTCTTCTGGAAGCTTCAGACGGGGCTATGTTTATTCATATAATCGATCTTATGCATAACACAACCATCTAGGATTAAATGTTGGCAATGAATATCACACTTATATTATCATTCTTGTCTAAATTTCATCCCATGTACTATCATTTTTGAAGGTGAATCTGACGGACAATGGTTCTCAAAGGGAAGCTCACATTCATGACATGGAAGCGGAAATGGGAAAAGTGCAAAGAGGAAAAGAGGAAGACCTAGAAAACATGGAACGGATGGAAGCGTATCACTGGCATTGTTAATTCTTCGACTTACTCATCAGCAAAAAATTTCCTTAGCTTTTGTAAACAATTGCAAGAAAAGTCTTGGCCAAGGAAATGACATTTTCATGTACATGTCAGCCTCATTTCCCTTTCTCTCATTTTTCTTTTTAATTTCTATGCAAATTCCTTAACTTTAGTTTTGGTGTTGACAATTTTTTTGTTGCTTATTTCAGAGGTGAAAAGGCATTTTGCAGTCATGAATGCCGCTACCAAGAAATGGTGCTTGATGAAGGAATAGACAAGTAGTGTTCCTGATTCTTCTGCCTTGTTTTTCCTATTCGAATAATCTTGTTAAAAAGAAATTTAGCCGCTTCAAATGCTGTTTAAGTATTAGATAATGATGTCTGTAATTTTTTCTTGGTTTTTCAATATAGCGGTTAACCGAAATCGGATGGAAAAAACCGAAACCGAATGAAACCGAACCGACGATAAATGAAACGGTTTTAGAAAACTTTTTAAAAAACCGGTTATATCAGTTTCGGTTTTAGTTTGGCCAAAAACTAAACTAAAACCGGCCATGAACAGCCCCATTTAGGATATCAGTTTTGATCTACCTTTAGTATTTTTACAATTCACGTATCATTTTGTCTTTAACTGACTGGGCCCATCTTTGCGGTGACAGACTTCTTCTGCACCTATCAATGCGAAATAGGCTCCTTTTTTTTCGTCTTAGGTTTCTGATTTGTTGATTAATAACAGCTAAAGTGAGCTTTTGAGAATATTTCTTGCAAAACATGCGACCACTAATTTTATTAGGTACAACTGGTTTTATTAAGTTCCTATGGATGAATGATATTCCGCAGCAGGACCTAAACAATATGTCTAAATAAAACACTTTTTTTATTAAAAAAAAAAAGAGAGAGACTGTCTTCTTGTGCCTGGGTAAACCAGGCTACTCCTAGTTGGTTGTGGCTAGCTGGTTACCGAAAACAAGTGGCCTCTTTATTTGCTAGGCAATATGCGGCAGCAGGAAATGAAGCTTCTGTTTGCCCATCTTCACCGCCACTTTTCAGCTTGGATCAATTTTTTCTACATGATAATCACATTTGGAAAAGAAGAAAAAAAATAGCTGAAAGATAAGACGTTAATTATATAATATAATATAATATAACTTCTTTAAAATAATTGTTGATAATATGATATTTTTATTAAAAAAGTAGAATTTTTTGATCCCGATTTAAACCTTTAGTGTTAAAATAATAAATACGATAAAATTATAAAATAATATATTTTAAAAATTTTCTAAAACATTAATAGGTCCCAAATAATATATAAAATAATAATATTAGAAAAATAAAAAATTATTTTAAATTTTCTCAAACTATAATATGGTATTGGTTTGTTTTTCTTTAAAATTCAAATCAAGTTGTATTTCATCCCTAATACTTCGTAGTGCACTCAAAAACTTGGAATTTGTTGTTGTATTACAACAAAAGCGTTGAAGTGTGATTGATATTTGTAGTGTTTGTATTTGTGTGCAATTAGTCAATAATATAATATCTCTACAAAATTAGTCGGTATTATACTTAAAGTATAATTATTACTCAACCACCAAACTAGGAGTTATTCTTTAAAATATAATACATTACTTAACTATAAAATCTAAAGACTTAAAGGCCTAGATAAAATAAAGCTCTCACGTTGAATAGTGAGGAAACCCTCGCTTCATATTGGCCGAAATAAGGTTTTTATGACTTTTATGAAACGAGAGTTTTGGTAAGGACACTTGGCAACGTATGATTGGTTTAAAAATATTAGGGGGAGAAACAATAAAAATAGAAACCCTATCTTAACGTGTTATAAACTTAAAGGAATGGACATCAAAACCAAATTCAATTTGGAATTCTTAGTATTTTAATCCAAAATCGTGAACCTATCATATTCAGAAACCGTGACCACGTTAGGAAATCACAAAAAAAAAAAGGTATAAAACAACTAAAAACGGATTTAATGCATCACGTTGGGACGGCGCTAGAAGCACCGTCACACCAAATCAAAAATTAAAGATAGTTGTGATAAAAAGTTTAATATACCCGACGTATAGCACGGACATAAATATAATTTATTATATTATCGATAATAAAATGTGAACATTTAATTAGGGAATATTCCAGAATTAGGAGATACATAATAAAACAAAATAAAGACAATTTTTGAAGTAAAATTTATAACCCCTAATCCATATATCTTTTATAATGATACTTTTAGTTTATTATCTTTAATTTATTTTTTATTTTTTTATTTTATTTAAAAAAAAAATTGAACTTTTTTTCTAAAAAACTCAGGATCTACTGTTTATAGTAAAAATTAAAAAATAAAAAATAAATAAAATATAAAAAAGATAATTTCATTATTTATAGTTTTAGATTATCCCTTATCAATATATTTAGATTAGTATAACCCTAAACATCCACCAATTTATAGAGGTATTTCCTAAATTATTCCTTTAAAATAATAATAACTCTTGATCTTAAATTATTTGTATAGAAGTTATACTATACTTATATATTTGATTAACTTGCACGAGAACAATGCTTCATAAAATTATTGGGTCTAAATTACACAAAATCAATGCTACCTTTCATGCGCCAACATACTTCTCAATAAAATTTTAAATACATAAAATTAACTCTGCCCAAAACATAAAGCAAAAAATCTATTTACTAGTACTAGAATATGCGAGATCCTTTAGTTGTTGTGGATCTACTTCTGAGGGAGTTCTAGTCAACGCACATTGTGCAGTAGTGGTTTTCGGGAAAGCTATCACATCTCTGATGGAACTAGCACCTGCCAACAGCATTACCAATCTGTCCAACCCAAAAGCAATTCCCCCTGGATCAAAGCATCAGAGGCAGTTTTTATCAGTATCAAAATCATAGAACGTTTTGCAATGCATCTGCCACATCAGCATCCAACTCCTGAAGAAAATCTAGTTGGCTCGAAAAATGATATAGCTACACACTCCACAACTAAATTTAAATTCAAACGCATCAGATTCCAGCACACCAAGCTTTGATAAGAACAATCTTAACAATTAGCTTGAGAGCTTATGACAAATACATCAGATGGCCATGCCTTAAATGAAAGGCCTCTGCAACCATTGTAAATTATGAAATCACAGAAGTTTTTCTCTTGTGATGTGTATTGGGGGGTTTTCAATCATTTTAGTCAATAGTGTTCTGCGGGAGTAAAGTTCAGCTTTCCCATACCATGTGGAGGAGCCCCCATATCCAAAGCCTCGAGAAGATATCCAAACTTTTCTTCCGCCTGCGAATTACATCTCCAGCGAAATTAGGAAAAACTCAAAGAACCCCAACTGTGTCATGCATTAAAGTGAAGTGATAAAATCTTTTAATCACAGGAACCATTGATCGTAAACAAATCCATTCAGACTTTGACACCAACAGCTTCCATAAAATTCAGTTCTCTGCATCGTTGGTAAAGTCAAGTGGCATCAACTAGTGACAACACGTAAACAAATTTCCGAATGGGAATAAACTATGTATAAACAACAAGAAAAGGAAAAAGGACTTGGAAATTCAAAAGGTTTGACTAGGGTCTCCTTCCTTTTTTGGTTTTTAGGTAGAAATATTATAAAAACCTAATCTTTGTTGGTAGGACTCCCCTAAACTTGATTCAAAGCATCGAGGGGTATGTTCAGCAAATACAGGAAAAAAAAAAAAACTGCCGATTAAGTATAAAGAACCCCACCAAAAAAAGGGCCAACAAAATTTCTCGTTGGCCAAACCAACCCCTGTTACTTAATTTTCCAAATCACCACCATGGATAAGTTTAACTGTTTTTCACCAACTTTCCAATATGTTCATGATCCAGCTAACAAGATAGCTACATGGTTAATCACAACATTTTTCGCTGGATAATACCCAGAAGCTTGATGAAAATGTGACTTTTGCACCCTTTCAGTATGGTGTCTCAGTCAGAAAGCAAACATACAGATCATAAAAGCATCCATAAGTATGCAACAAAAAGTAACACCTTATTACATGATACTTTTCATTATAGATCAAACTCCAAAAATTGTAACAGAAAAATTACTCCCACAGTGGCAAACATGAGCAAGGAAAAGATGCCAACAGGCAGGAGAAAAGGCACAGAAGGGATTTACCTGTTTGGGTGTTATACCAACAATCTCCAAAACCTTCTCTTGGACCTCACGCTTAAAAATCCTAAGACTCCCTCCACCAATCTAATAACGCCATAAGAACAAGCAGCACTTTTTGTTAACAAGTCTTGAAGGCAGATTTAAGGTTGGAGCTGCAATATTGGAGTTACATTCAATAACCTCAAGAGGAGACAACAATTGGCCTACCTCAACTCCATTATAAACCATATCATAAGCCAGAGCACGAGCCGAGGAAAGGTCTTCCATGTCATCCGGATTTGGTGCAGTGAAAGGATGATGTAATGCCTGCAAACAACTCTGTTCAATTAACCGAGAAAAGTATAGACAAAGTTACAGAAGAGAAACATGTTCTGAATAGGTCACCTGCCTTGAGGTGAAAAAAATATAAATATATTCTTTTCTGTATTTATCTTTTTTTCTTTTCAGGTGGGTGGCAGTTGACTCAGTTTAAGGCCCTCGGACCCTTAATTTGGACAAAACCAGGCCACCGCAGACCTAAGATAGCCAGCCTTAGGTAATAAGAAGGCCTTCTACTCAGTAAACGTGAAAAGGATCCTCTTAAGCGATTAGAATTCATGACCTTTCTAAAGAGATACCACGCTTCCAACCTTTCTCGAGTGATTTTCCAGCCACATCAGATGTATTTTGGTTGACAAACGGTGCGCTAGATAGTGACAGTATGGCTAGCTAATCTTTGAACCTTAACAATTACATTCACATCTCCAAGGAAATGGAATATTTGGCTGTTAATCTATTATAATGGACGACTGAACTTGGTGATGACTTCACCTATTTAAGATTCTTCAAATCACAAATTCAAAACAAAAATACAATTTTGGAGGTATCATATTCGATGTTTTACAACATTCATTATAACAGCAAAAAGGCAGAGGGACATTACTGTGATGACAGTGGAGGACAAAAAGAATAAGAAAAGAAATCACAAAACTGTTTCTTTGACCCGTTATAACAACCGTTGAAAACATATATTGATTACTATATGACGGTGTTTTCTATAGAAATGGAACAGCCGAAAACCGTTGTTATTATAACCACCGTATAACAGAGATTTTCAGACTGTGATCGTGTTAGACATCGTGAGCCAACATAAATTAGAGCTATAATACAAATAGGAACAATGAATATTGACATTTACAAATATTGAAAAACAAATGGACATTTGAGACACACCTCAAGCCTCTCCTCCAAACTATTCCACTCGAACATTGGAAAATCAGTCACCCATAATATTGAATGCGCTGACTGCATAGAAAAGTATAATGACTGACATGAGAGAGAGAGGGGGGGAAGAGAGAGAGAGAAAGAAAGAAAGAGAAAAAGAAAGAGAAAGAAAGAAAGAGAGAAGAAAGAAAGAAAGAAAGAAAGAAAGAAAGAAAGAAAGAAAGAAAGAGTCTTACCGTATCAACTAATTCAAGCTCATGCGCTATGAAAACTCTAAGGCGATCCAGAGTTTTATTAACCGATGTGTGGTGGCCCAATGCAAACAAGATGAGATCACCTGGACATGCAGAAACTTGTTTGAGCAACTGCTCTCTACTGCTGGGGTCCAGACTTGATGCCAAAGCAGCAATTCCTTCGATCTTTCCTGAAATAGAAATTCCTATTCATCAGCCACAGAAAGATAATACATTGCATTAAACAGATATATAGATCAGTATAGAGGCCAATATGTTACCATTGTCCAAGACCTTGAGGAAAGGCAACCCATTAGCTCCAGATTTCATTGCTTGACTGTACAAATCACCCTTCTTAAGAGCAGTATTTGAGTACTTTTTTGAACCTGATGGCACACATAATGCTTTAATAATTCCACCACTTGCTAAGCAATCTGAAAAAACCTTGAAACTGGTTTGCGAGAATACACTGGATACCTGCTTTCATGGAAAGGCATTCCACAATAAGTGACTAAAAGCATATTATTACGTTCAAAAGCTTAAAGGATATCTCGCATATGAAGTGGTGTTTCTCCGTTTTTGGCTATTTTCAGACATTAGTAGATAGATACAACCCTATAAACAACTTGGTTTCAGCAATGATTATTTCAACTGTGGAACTAAGCCAGCAAATGTTTACTACTTCTGCCTATCGGGCTGCATGCCGAACTACAGAGATGGCTTTTGGGATCTAACAAGTTGGAAGAAGTCATATTTCTGCTTAAAAAATTAAATCTGAGCAGGGATATGGACGAATTGCTCTTTAGGGTGCACGTGAAGATGATCAGGGCTTATTTATACCTAATAGTTTAATGTAACCAAACACTGAATAGGAAGAAAAAAAGCTCAACCAAACAAAAGAATTCAAGTATTTTATCTCCAATCTCGAAGCTTGAATTCATGAACTATCAATGATGAACTTACATCTTTCAACTCAAGATCAAAACGCATGTCTGGCCTGTCTGATCCATATCGATCCATTGCTTCTGAATAAGTAAGCCTTGGGAAAGGGTTTGGCAGTTGGAAATCTTTCACTACTTTGAAAACCTGCACGAACACAATATTCAGAGTGACATTAGACTAGTACGCTGATCATAGTTATAAGTATTCAAAATAAACAAAATTACTCACATGTCTTATCAAATCTTCATTAAGTTTCAGCATATCTTCCAATGGCATGAAAGCCAATTCCATATCTAGCTGCGTGAACTCGGGTTGCCTATCGGCCCTCAAGTCTTCATCTCGGAAACATCTGCAAAGAGAAGAAATGATGGTGAAGCAGTAGCATGCATTTGATGATAAGACATAATATTCTGTAACTCTAAATAGTATCAAACTAGAATGTCTAGTCATTGTAATTGATCCCAGAGTTCACTCGTGAAATAACCTGTGTAGCTTTTAAATTTTTTGTTGTGCTACTTTAAAAATCAGCTCATACAAGTAATGATCACAGTACCTTGCTATTTGATAATATTTGTCAAATCCGGAGACCATCAGCATTTGCTTGAACAACTGTGGACTTTGAGGTAAAGCGTAGAATGTTCCTGGCTTCATAGAACATATCGAACTGAATCAGGACTGCAGTCATGAATCACAAAATACTGGAAAAATCTGATAACTAAACTGGTTGGTTTGTTGTGTACAATAGGCATTGACTGTTTATCTCCTGATTTACAAATAGTTCGGCAGAAAGTTCTATCAATATCTGAGTCAATACTATGCTAAAGGAGTACCAAAATAAACTCATCGACTTTGTGATAGTCACGTAGACTTACTGAAGACATATACATACATTTCTCTGTTGTAATGAAAACTTGTAGGGCGCTCATAGATGTGAACATGTTTTCCAATCACAGTAATCAATCAGGTAGACCAATTTGATAATGCATCTTTTCAAGAGTTTCAACAAAACCAGATACAGCAGATGATTAACCACATACCTGAACTCGTGAAGGCACAAGATAATCCCGGGCACCTTCAGGAGTGGATCTAGAGAGTATTGGAGTCTCGATCTACCTTACAACCATGAGATAGTCAGGATGACGAGAACATGAAACAAGAGACAATAGGGGGGATTACGGTGGTGAAGGGAGAGTTCTCGAAAGTAAGAGAAAGACGAATCCACCAGACAACAATTGCCATTTAAAGGATACAATCTAAACAGTTTACAATGGTGATCTCAATCAATACTTCATCAGTATGAATATAAACATTATCTGAAAGTTAATCCTTTGATACCTCCACGAAGGAATGTACATCCTCCAGGTATCGTCGGATGACCTTGAGCACTTTATGTCGCAACATTAGGTTGGAGGTCATTTGTTGCCGGCGCAAATCCAAGCATCGATATCTAGCATCATTAACATGAATTTTAATATCAACAACCGTACTCAAAGTAGAGGTGTTTCTAATCAAAGTATTAAATTCCAAATGATCATGCAACAATAATCTATCAAGCCAACACTTCACTACAAACAAGAACCCTTGATCAGCTGTGGGGGATACATTACAAATAATTTTATTGGAGTCTTTAAAAATTAACATTATCTTACAATTGAGAACTTAATGCAAAGACTTTCACAAACTTTATTAGCTTTTCTGTTTATCAATGCTTCCAAACTCAAGGTCACATTGATTAAATATTAGTTCTCTCATACCTAGTGCATCACCAACCATACACAAATATTGAGCTTATCATGAGTCAACAAGCTGGTTATCCTATTTAGAGATGTGAGAGGTGTAATACTTGTATAAATGTTTTGTAAATACTGTATAAAGTTACATGATTACAAACAAAATGAAACAACAAAGAACATTAACTACAACAGTCATATTACAGATTGTTTTCACATGTCACTTGGTTTGCGAATATTAATCCTAATATTTATCATCTGTTCAAATTGGGTCACAAAGATAAGTCTCATACAGACCAATTTGAACTTTTATCGTAATACGGAGTATAATATAGTTGCAAGGACTGGGGAGTATCAATCACTTAGATAAGAAAAAGAAAAAATCAAAGTGAGACAACATTAAACCAAATACCTTAAACGAATCTCCTCTTTTGAGTTATCCTTTGCTTTTTCTTTTTTTGCATCATCCCCCGTTGTAACCAAGAAAGGCAGTTTGCAATTCACAGAATTCAATACTCTAACATTCTCTGCAGTTACCTATCATCATAGAAAATCAAACATTATAAGAATCCTACGCGATATTAAGTACATTGAAACAGATTAATGTGTAACAGAAACACTTAAAACACCTCTAAAATGCCCGTCTTCATCTTGTTATTAACAGATTCACTTGGTCTGGATCTAACAATACCTTCCACAGCAACAACATATTCAACTCCAAGCTTATTAACAATAGAATGAGTTTCAGGAAACTCATTGGGAAGAGTTGTAACTTGAACAATTCCAGTATGATCTCTAAGATTAACAAATGTCACACCGCCATGAATCCTACGAAGTGCAACCCATCCACAGAGACGAACTCGTGTGCCTATATCATCAACTGATAAATTCCCACATAAATTAGTTCTATTAACCCATTCTAGTGAATCTTTGGTAGGGTTTAGGACAGGTTTTGTATCAGAAACTAGGGTTTCTGATGAAGAAGTAGCAGCACAGAGTGTAGATAGTCTTCTTCTGGTAGGAAGAGAGAGAAAGTGACGGTAGAATGGTAAAGTTAAAGAAGGGATTTGCTTGGAATGGACAACAATGGCGGGTAAAGCTCGAAGGAGAACCAGAGAAGAAGACATTAGTGGGATTCTGCTGAGGGAAATAGCGCTGAAATCTCTTCGTGTTCACTCGTTATCTAGTTTTTCTTCAAGGTTTTATCAGCAGAGCTACATTGGATGTTGGCGCCTAAGGTCAACTCCTACGGTGTGGATGTTTAGGCTAAGTCCTATGCAAATGAGCAAAATGGTTAGTTGCTCCGCCAGGTGACAGGGCAAACCAGTTGTGCTACTATAGAAAATGGAATAAGCAACAACTAATTCTTTAAAATTTTCGAACTAGATTTTCGAAAATATCACGAACTAGTTTTTACACCTAAAAATTTTCTCGAATATTTTGTACTCAAAACTCTTAATTTTCTACTAATTATTTATAAATAGAAAAAGAAATTTGAATGGTAACAATTGCAACCCAAATTGATTTGTCAAACCAACTTATTTTTCTGGAGTCATACTTGAAGTTGCTAGTAGTAAGATATATAATGATTATAAAAAAAATAGAGAATGATAAAAGGCAAAGATGTCTTCAAGTTTTGGATATCAACCAAGTCAAATTTGCAGCTAATAAAAGACAACGAAGAGTTCAAGGCAAATTTTTTTTGAAAGTTAACCGTACTACTACTCACAATAACTAAGGAAAATCTTCTCAACAACACATAGATTGGAACTTAGTAGAATGAAAATAAACAGGAGGTCAAAGATTGTCCGAGATTTTTATTGAAGTGTCTATTTAAGTTTTTATTGCCCTAATTTACATCTTGTAAGTGTAGTGTAGTATAGTAAATTAATGTAATAGATATTAGTGTTTTAATATAATTTTAGCTAATTTAATCAAATTATTAAGCTTGCTTATCCTTTTTGAAATCAAATTATATATAATTTAAATTAAGAATTGCATTAGAAGTGGTTATTATTAAAATCAAAAATAGTCATTGGATTAAACCTAGATGAAAGACTATGATCGAAATTATACATTATATAGGGACCCTTGGATTTAAGAAAAATCAAATGTCTGAGAAAAGAACTTAGTGTCAAAATCTCTTTGCCAAGCTAATTTCCCATTTGGCATGCCCATAGTAGCTCAAAATGGACAAATTTGGTTATTTGGTAAGTGCATAGGTCTTGACCTTAAAGGATTGTTTATATATACATACTCCGTAGTATACTTACGGTCCATTTGGAACGGTGTAGCCGCAATGTAGTCAGTCAAAAGGAGTCGTTAAGGGTTATATGGCTATCTCTTATAGTTATCAAACTTCAAAGGATGAATCCACTGCACCTTAAATCTACTTCAAACTTGGGTGTTTATCATGGACCCAAATACACAACAGAACAAGTCCGATTTTAAATTATAGGTGAATAGTTGGTTCTCTTGTGATAAGGGGAATCAAAAATAATAATTAACATGTTGGTCAGACTCAAGTTTTGTACCACTTTAGGCTAACCTCTATGGTTGTCCAAATTCAATTTTCAAGTTGAATGTCACGAGACCTTGAATGGGAGGCTAAGTGTTATGTTTTCTTAAATTCAACTTTCAAAATACGGTCGATGATTGGACGCAAATACTGGAACCGTTGGATTTTAACTTATTAAAGAAATATATGATGTCTCAGATTTAATACGCCTAATGGTTGGGGAAAATAGTGGAGCCGTTGGGTTTCAACTTATAAAATAAATCTGATGGCTCATATTTAATGTGTCCAACCATTAAGCGCATCAAACTTGATTCAAGTTCACCTTCAAGCAAACCCTTAAACCATATCTTGAATGACCACGCTTTTCCAACTTGAATCTTAAAGTGGGAGAACCAAAGCACTTAGCCTTATGATCACCTCTTGGATGATATAGAAAGATATATGTAGTTTGATCTTTCAAAATATCAAGCCTAATAAACAATTGACAATTATCAAAATTGATCAGTTGTTTAACCAAAATGCATTAATGTCTAAACATGGTTAAATGTTACTACTAATATTTAAACCTTCTAGGAATAAAGATGATTTTTACCATATGTTGGAACCTTAAAAATAAAAATAAATGTCTCATATCATGAGGCATCAGTTACTGATTGGATAGGTCTAATCATCCACAATTATGTAGGTGTCAGTTGTGGAGTCAGAGGCTTATACGATCATGGAGGATTAGATAATAAAGTTGGAGCTGAACAAGCTAAATGCTTAGAGAAATAATGTTATTTTCTTTGCTTTTAGGTATTTTTGGAATAGTAAAAAATCGTGGAGAAATTGGCTAAAAAAATGTTAAAGGCACCCCAAAAAAGATAAAGGCACCCCAAGAAATTAGTTAAAGGCGCCCACATGTTGGATCAGGGCACCCACATTGCTTTCAAATTCAAAAAGGGATTTTTGGCGGCAAAATATTCTCCTTCTCAACTGCATGAAAGTTGTTAACAAATCTTTGGTTATTTTGAAGGAGTTTAAGGCAATATTTACTCTTTCCTAATTAGTAGGAATACCTATACTTGATTTGGTAACAACAAAATCAAAAGAAATCTTGTAAAACCAATCTCTGGTCACGTTAAAAAGGGGAAGATAATTATTTTCGGTCTGTTATTACTACACACGAAAACATTCTTGAGTTTGATTAAGGATATATATTATTCTCGAGTAAAGAATTTGTCTGAGATTAAACACCAAGAGCTGGATCGAGAAGAAAAAAAAAAAGGAAAAAAAAATTATTCTCGTGAATTTGTTCATTAAATATAAGATGTTTTCGAAGATTTGAAGTGGGTAGGTGGTCTGGTATATATAGGAGAAGAAAAGAGGAGTTTTGCGAGGCTGGATTTGCTAGAGATCGAGAGAAAAATCAAAACCAAAATTCTCTGTAACTCACGTAAAAAGGAAGAAGAAGAAGAAGAACAAACGGTAACCAGAACTGTCATTTAAGTCGATGCAATATCTTTTGAAATAAAGGGCTTCAACAACGGTTGTGTGAACAGTTCATGCAACAGTTTAGATGTTTAATACATACTATGGTTGTGCTTTATTCTATATCGCCTGAAATGGGTCGTTGATTCATAAAACACTCTTTGTAAACATTTTTTTTCTATTAATGAATACATTGGTTATATTTTTTTCTATGGTGAATATTCTTTAGGTTGTTGATCTTTTATAAGTGAAGGAAATTATATATTTGTGAGACGATGAAAGTCATATAAATAATTTTAAACGTAGTATTTTCCAAAACATGAGATCGGGTTCAATGTTGTTTTGAGTAGTATGAGAGTATAGCGTATGAGATATTAAATTATTAACTTTACCAACATTATAAGTAGTGGAATATGAAACCCTAAACTTTCCTCTTCTTGGTTAATTAATTTGTATAATTATTTTATTTAATTAAATTCGTAAAAATCATTCAGAAAATATTTTCTTTATTTTAGCACATAAATTATTCAAAAACTAGAAATTGTAATTCTAAAATCCTTATGGAACAAACCGCGCTTGCATATTTTCTCATCGGCAGCCCTGCTATGGCGGTATAAATTGGAAATTCTCATCAATGGTGAACAACAAGATACTCTAGATATCAGGTGGTTTTTCCCTTAAGATTGTTTTATCGCCAAGCCAAGAGTTTTGCTATAAATAATTTGCAGAAATCTAGTTAACTTTGAAATTCCCTGTGGAATACAACCAAATCAACCAAAAGAAATCGCAATGAAAGAAAAGGTGTCTATCGTAAAACTTGCAAATTGAACTACTTGCATATTCATACATCTATAATGAAGCATTTTAATTGTTGGGACTGAATTTTTGTTTGTCGCCACAAAATAAAACTAATCATCGAAGGAATTAGCTTTGCCCACCAAATATTACCATCCAATTCCTCGACAACTGAGTTTATATATGTTAGATAGATTTTGTATGAGTATTGTACACATAATTAGGTAAGTAATTATTGATAAGACTGAGACAAAATAGGGCCTCTTCCATACACGACATGGTATCCCTAATATGAGATTGTTATTGTTGGGTGCGTTAGATTGGCTACTAAATTGAATATCATTCTTAAAGCCAATCACATTTCATGAAGTTATGATCGAAAGATATCATTGTAGTTTTTGTTATTTAAATATCCGTGAAAGACATGTATCAATATTATTGGATATTCATACTAATACATGAACAAGATTGTTGGGCACATATCATAAATATGTATGCATTATATTACCATGTGTATATATTATACATTGGTATCAAACAAAATAGATAAACAAGAAAGAAAATGTAGTACAAACTAGTGCTGATGTGAAGGGGGAGAAAGATAATAACGATATGAGCCAATCATATCATTACATAACCTATAAGCCATATATGATGATCAACAAAAGAATTTTTGATAGTAAGATATTAGGATCCCTTAGTTAGCGTTAAAGATGTTTGGGAAAAAATTGATCTATCTTCACCGCAAACAATCTCAATGATATTGATGATTAATCTCCTCCTCCTAGTGAATAAGATGGGAAGAACTTGTAAAAATATTTTAAAAAAACTCTGATGCGCAATCGGTTAGAGTTTTTCACGAGAGAGTTTAGAGTTGGATACCGTACCTTGTAGGTTTATTTCCCCTTGTATTTATAGAAAGAAGACCCTAATTTCCTTGACCATATAAAGTTGTATTGGATATGCGTATTGAGGCTCAAAGGCTTGTAGCAGGCTAAAATTATTATTTTTTGCTCATTGGTAGGATATAACGAATTGGTGTGTATTTGTAGTCCGTCAGATTTTAGTTGGACTTTCCCGTTGTTACCAGCAATAAGTTGACCAATTACGTAAAAATTGGTACCGAGTGCGTTACCGTGCTTTGTCATATGCCTGACTTATATTGGGTATACACACCACTATTATGTAATTTCTCCACCTTAGCATGAAATCTTAACATTCCTTAGCCTTCAAACTTTACTACAATTATTACTTATCCGAAGATGTTTCAATTATTTAATCATCACAAAGATGCTTCACTCTCTCTATAGGGCTTCATCAGTGCTTGGAGGCACCACTGTACTCGAAGGTATCTTCAAATATGCACATTGTTGATTAAGCTTAGACAATGTCTCAACTTTTCACTAGTCATCACCTTGGTTAACATATCCGCTAGATTATCAGCAGTTTATGATATTTTCCAATAAAATTTTACCATTTTCAACAATCTCTCGTACTTTATAGTATATTATTGTGATGTACTTTATTCAAGCGTGATAAACTTGGTTCTAAGCTAAACGTATTTCACTCTGATTGTCACACTACACCTTTACATATTGCTCCTGCTGAAGTCCCAATTCATTAAACAACCCTTTCGTCCAAATAACCTCATTTATATTTTTATACAACCATATACTCAGCTTCGATTCTAAACAATAATATTGACCTCCCAACTTATCGGTCCACCTGCAACTGTGAAGATATATATATCTAGTTGTGGACCAAGATTATCCAAATCACCAGTGTAATCAGAACCACAATATCCAACTACTATGTGACCATTATTATTGTTCCCTGAGAACTTCAAAGCAACATTCACGGTACCCAGAATGCACTACAAAATCTAGTACTTCACAATATGACATTCTTCTTTCCATGGATTATCATATACATATTAACAATACGAACAACTTGTGAAATATCAGGTTTATAGCGTACCACATAACACATGTCTCCTAACATCAATTGCATACAATATTTCAACCATTAACCTATGCTCCTATATCGTTTGTGTTGACTTTTCAACGTTCAATTAAAAGTGTCGAGCAAGAGGTTGACTTACCTGCTTGTACTAGTTATCCAAACCAAATTGCATGGATACCTGACCTAATGTTCTAGCCTCTATGATGTCATCTTTGTTTCTTTCAAAGTTTTCTCAACATAACGTTCTCGAGATAATATTATCTTCTATAAATTTTAGAGATTTTAATACATATACACGTTATGGGATATTTCTGACAGTGAAAATATTATCAAAAAATTTAACTACATTGTTCGGGGACATACACTAAATTTGCTATTTTTAT
The DNA here is from genome assembly GCA_023531435.1 of Papaver californicum. Taxonomy (NCBI): domain Eukaryota; kingdom Viridiplantae; phylum Streptophyta; class Magnoliopsida; order Ranunculales; family Papaveraceae; genus Papaver; species Papaver californicum. Next base: position 6,115,846 of record JAJJMC010014687.1, read on the forward strand.
ATAGCCTACACGAAATTACTATGTATTTACCAGATGTTCTACACTAAAATCCATACGTCGCTATATGCTAATCAATCACTGGTTAAACATTACTTTAATACGGGACTCACCGATTTAAAGTGAGTTCATCATTTTTAGATATATATAGGGTTTAAATGGTTTTCGCATCATCGGTGTATAGGAAAATAACCTACGGCTTACACGACAGTCTTGGACCAACGAAGGGCTGATGTTTTTCAGGACCCGGCGGAAATAATTAGAAAACGAAATCGTAAGGTTCCTAATTTTTGACCCTAAAAAATACGGAGGACCTCATACTTCCCCCCCTCAGCCTCCCTCATTCGCAGGACAGGAAATCAGGTATTCTCATATGCTTCTTCGTTTCTCTCTCGGAATTTCTAGCCTCGAGAGACTCACATAATTTCTTCCTGATTATGTTAGATTGAGATCTATTGTCGAGATTTGATGAGTATCCATCTCTAGACTCATTTGTAGGGTTGATTAGTTTGGATCTTTAACGCATATCTATTTGTACTTAGCTTCATGTTTATCATTGGTATTCCTTGAGATTTTTATTTGTGACCTAATTATGCTGGTAGCGATTCATGAAAATAAATCATAGCTATTTATTTTTATTTTTCATAATTCTCAGTATTTCAAGTATCCATGTACTTTTTTTTAAAGAGAAGAAGTTGTAGAAAAAAATAATTGTTACTGGAAAAATCTAGATCTTCAGAGTCGAAAAGCAATAACATTCTGATTATGATCCCTGCACTTGGAAAATGTACTCAGTTGAGAAATATGAATGTGTCAACGTCCTGACCTGACCCTGTTGTTACTATTTTTCCGACTATTTGGTTGAGGTATGAGTGTTGCAACTTGGTTGAGCTAAATATACTGCCATTTGTTTATGCAAAACACTTGTGTATGTAGTATACAAAGGGCTCTCTGTTTGCTGCCAACTGTTGGAATTATGTTTAAAATTTGTCGGTGTGTCAAATGTGTGGTGGCATAGGTTTCACCTGGTCGCTTAATGAAATGTGATGTTACCAAATACTCTCACCTGTCAAGAAAATGATCTTTTTGTTGAACACATACTATTTTTATTACAGTTTCTTCGTTAAGAGTGTCCAGATATTGTTGTAATTCACCTTATTGAATTTACAGCAAGATAGATTTTTGTAAGTACTTGTTTTGGGGGATAATATTTATGGTAGTAAGCTATATTGATTAAATATTGCTTTCGCTTTTGCAGGCGTATCATATAGTCAGTGATATTCCATAATCAGTTGCCATGTGAGTAATGTGCTTCTTTTCATTCATCAGTGTACTTATTATACTGTCTCAACTTTATGTTTTGCTTTCATCAGCAAAAAATCTATGGTGTACCAGTGTTTGCAACGGCTTGTACATTGCTTTAAAATCTGTATTTCTTCTGTAGAAGTTGAACATAGTACTAACCCGACTTTTATTTGACTTGCACATTTTGTTATACTACCTCCGTCCCTTTTAGGCTAAAATGAAAAAGTGATAGTAACTCTTTTCATGGGACGGAGGAAGTATAGTATTACTAGGATTAACATAGGTATGGTGGGAATGTCCATATTAGATCTGAAATTTAATTATCGAATCAACACCGTAAATGAAACTTCTATTCAGTGATTAGATAAGCTAACTGATGATTTTTGCTGAATGAGTATACGAGAAAGTGGTTTAGAGTATGTATGTGTATGTATATAAGAATGAAGACTTGAATCTTCTATCACAGTTTTAAGTTATTCTAAATTGATTATACATTGACTAGAAAATCATTATTTTTTCTTTTTACGTGGTTCTTATGCAAACCTGTGATGTCCTGTTATGGATTTCCTCTTCTTTTTTTTTTTAAGGAAGCAAAAGAAAGTTACCGATTTTTAGTTTTTGATGTTAATTTTTCATAAAGGTAGCGCGTGGCTCTTTCGATTGAGAGTAAGAGAACCATGTGTCTTTTTTTTTCCTTCTAAATTAGTAGTTTTTTTGATGTTAATTTTTAATAAAGGTAGTGGCGTGGCGCTTCCGATTGAGAGTAAGAGAACTGTGTTCTTACATCTCAAACTAAGATCCCCCCCCGGACTGAAACTAGCAGAATATTTGTCTCTCTTATGTCTTCCGTAATTTCGGACCAATAGCCCGGGCAGTGTTCACTTCTTAATTTCATAGGAAACTTTTTTGACTACGTACGTATTATCGTTGCGATAGTATACTACACTGCATTCGACCTGTAGCACTATAAGATTAAGTAGATTGATTTAATATGAAGTACACAAGTTTGTCTTAATGTGTAACCCAAAAGGCATTCAGGAAAGCTATTTTCCTCAATTGATGAACCACAAGCTGAGATTATATGCTTATTCCTTGTCTCCCATTTTGTTTGTCCTATCTTTTACAGATGTGTCATATTGTGCCTTGTTTGTCTTATTTCTGAAATTGGATCTTGTCTTTTCATCCATCAGGTCGGACGAGGAGCCTGTTGACCCCAAAAAGTTACTTGAGGAAGGCTGCAGAGCCAAGTGTGTCAGACCCTTGTTTGCGTACATGGTAATTCTTTATCTCGTGCATTAACTGTCCGAGTCTAAGAAATTTGAATATTTTGTTCAGAAGCTTATTTCAGGGAATATCAATTGTTGCAAGCAACCATGAAAGATATTTGCTCTTACAAGCTCAGATAATGTTTGCATAACTTCTTGGTTTTTCAAACCTGTTACTTATGCATTGCATTGCCACCGTCCATTTACTTTTTAATATTGGAACTAGTCAACCAAATTTTGACATAGATGGTTAATTATATATTTGTAATTATTACATGTTTGTATTTTCCTTTCTGAAGTTCGTACTTGTGAACTTCAATGAAGCTCAACGGATATCATTGTTATTTGCTTCTTGTCAGTGTAATCCTATGCTATTAGCTTTTGCGTGTAGGCGAATACTGATCTTATTAGGATTCTGCCACTTTTTTGAATTCAGGAATGCACCTTTCTCTGCTTATAATGCTGTTATAATATTGTGTTTTTTGAAGATCATCCCCTTGAAACCCATTATTTTATGTAGTAATTTTCCTTTTAAAGTTCCTCTCCGCGTTCAAGGATTTTTATGCAAGAAACGAGAGGGGAGGTTCGAAGTGATAAGCGTGATATGTGATATATTCAAAGAAGCAATGATATACATGGAGAGGCTAAAAACTTGAAACCAAAGCATGGCATTGAACGATAAATGGAATGGATTGGATATATAAACTCTTCTCTCTATATGTGACTTATTCGGTAGTAATTTGTATCAAGATGGTGCTGCATCTGCATCCCTAATCTGGGTGCCTTAGATACAACTGAGAATCTAGGTCTCCATGTGTGTTTGCTACATGTATTCTCTAGTAACAAAGTAAGTATTTTATCAATATAGCTTGTTTGTATATTTAATTGTCTATCTTGAGTCATGAGGCAGAATGTGGTAAATCTTGTACAAGATAGTTACACAGTGATGAGAGCATTAATCTGTTGGGATTTCTTTGGTAAAATTCTAATGTAGGTTTGTTATAATTAGACCAAGCAGGAAAATAGAAACACAGTATAGCTTTTTCTAACACTGCTTCAGTTTCGCTGCTCGATACAATTTTTTATTAGTTTCATGAGCCTTGTGCAATACTCTATCAGGCGAAAGTTTTAAAGTAGTTGGTCGGCTTAGTTGTATGCATATAATTACAGGATTTCCCTCCTTTTAGTTATCTGTATGAGGCCATGATAAATTGAAGTATGAGTAGGTTGTGTCTACTGACCCCTTAAAAATAATTCATGAAACAGATGTGAATAATTGATGTAATCCTTGTGGTTTCCGTATTGAATTTGGCTAGATTGGGTTTGGGCTTGACTAGAAAATTCAAATTATTATTTGGCTAGATGTGGTTTGGGCTTGACTAGAAAATTCAAATTATTAATGAGACGGTAATGATGCTTAATATGAAACATTGTACTGCTTCCAGGAATGTGTTAGGAGGATCCAAGATGACTACAGTGGCCAAAAGCACTGCACAGGATAGTACTTCGATTACTGGTTTTGTGTTGACAAATGTGTAAGTATTCTGTTTTTTAATTTGTAAGCAAGAAAGTTCTGAGTAGAAATTTATTTTCCTTTTGATTTTCAACTGAATTATTTGTTCACCATAACAGGTTGCGCCGTTGCTTTTTAAATACCTCAGATAGAGGATTCAGAAGGAGATTTTGCAGGTCTTACTTTCACTGTTACCACCTAAATAATACCTTATTTTGAACTTTAGATTGGCACCATTATGTAGACCTAAAATTAGCAATATGCTTGTTTAATTTCTTCATAAAGACATTGAATTATGAAGATCTTTGTTCAAGTTGATTAATCAATGTTTGATCTTTCGTGTTTGAGATTGAACTGAGTTACCTGTAAGAAAATTGGATGAGAACAATGGAGTGAGTTGATTCTGAGCAGTAAAGTGCAGTTCTTTTTCTTCATTTTTCTAAGCAAGTCTCACAATGTGTTCTTTATATGTATAACCAGGGAAATCATTTTGGCACCGTTAAGCTTTCTCCCGTCGTAACTTACTTTTTGGAAGGAATGTTCCAAGTTCAAACTCACGCCCTAGAGAACATCAAATTTTGACCATTATTGATGTGTCCAAGTCCTACCCATTTTCGGAACAGAAGTACATCATCTCAGACTATATAAACGGGCATTTTGATCTTCTGTAGTCTTCTTTTCTGTTTGATTTGGTGGTTTTAGAATAGTGTCACAAGTTCAGAGAGCCTAGAATAGTAGGGTCTCAACCATTAATTCCTCTGGGGAACGCAAAGAGTCCCTAGAAGTTGAAAAAATTTCTTGAGTTATCTCTGCTATTGGAATTCATGAATCTGATCATCTAGTCAGTGGTTCAAAGAATTTTTACCCGGATTTCTGTGTTATGGGTTTTAATTGGGTTTTAATTCACTTAAAGACTAATACATTTATCCTATAGTTGTTTTAATTCACTTAAAGACTAATACATTTATCCTTTAGTGGAATCTATACAGGTGATACTTCTTAGTGGGATTTTTTTTTTATTGTTTGTAAATAAGCCATATTATAACAAACAAGAAAACAACATTAGTAGGACTTAAAAAAGTGATACTGATCATCAAAAAATAACAAGTAGGATTAATGTTAAAAATCACAGGTTCTGAATATTCTCCCGTGGGGGATATCAAATCGGAATAGTACTTTTTAAATATCAAACAGTAACCAATTCATAACGTTTTTTTTTTTAAAATATATTAAAAAATTATAAAATAATTTCTTTTAAAATGATTTTTTTTTCAAAAGATTCAACACACACGTATGAAAACCTCTTCTTCCTTTTTTTGGTCTTTTCTATCCTTTATCTGGGCATTCACAATCACGCGAGTATACTAAAAGACTAAAGATCAAAAAATTTGATCTTTACTCAGGCCCAAAAATAGCCATGGATAGTCAAGTGGGGATCTAACATTGCGGATGTTGTTGAGCGAAGGCTTAGCGCTACGCTTGGGAAGACGGACGGGATTTTACCATTTCGCTTGTTCGAGACGGTGTAATAGCGTACCGCCTGATATGGAGCGGAATGTCAACGTAACGCACAAGTCCAGACGGTACCCTAGCACCTCGCCCAAGAGACGGACGGTATTCCAGAAGCGCGCATGGTGAGGCGAAATTCCAGCATTCCGTCTGCATAAATGGTAAGTGTGCGAAAACACGTGTGAGGGAATGGGACGGGCGGTGTCCTAGCGCACCGCCTGGTATTTCCAGGCGAGCTGCTAGGAGCCCGCCCCACTCTATCTTCCTTCATCAGCAGCTGAAACCTTCTATTTCTCGTCCCCTCATCATACTATATCAACGACAACAACATCTTTTCCTACCTGTTTTGCCGGTCAAGAAATTGCACCCAAAACTCCTAACAACTCGCTTAAAACTTGAATCGAAGATAAATCCAAACTTCCTAATCATAAAAAAACTCTAATCAGGTCCTAATCCCTCATAAACATCCCACAAAAGTCCATGGCAAACCTGGTGCAACCAATTTGGATGGTTCAAGCTTTTTCACAAACACTTGTTGTGCATGTGGCATTTAGTCGAGAGATAACTCTGCTGCTGATTTCTATTCCATTCTCTATCTCCTTCCCTGCAAATAGGTTTCACATTCAACAACACAGCAACCCATATCATTTAGTCATTCGACCATTCAATAATTTCACTGCAACCACCATTCGCAACAACATCAAATCTTAGGTTTGCATATGCACTCGATTAAGCATGTGTTGCTGAAAAGAAATGCTAAAACAAGGAAATGAGGAAAAACATAGAAAACTTACAACAGCTACTAACATAACAGAATGCTGGCTGATCTTGTCTTTCATGTTACAAGTTGATACTTGACTGGATGGGAAGATGTTACAGGCTCAGATGGCCTAGGAGCATCAGGTCCTTTGGAGAGGTTATTCGATATGGCTCTAATAGTATTCGAAGTAGTCCTGCAACAGCCTCCTATCAGAGAAGCATCGGCTTCGTGCCATTTGTTTACATGGGAAATGAAACCTACGTCTGATACCGCAGTAGATTTTATCCATGTCTTTGTCAGACCATCAAATTCTTCTTCATTGTTTTCATGGCTTCACAGCAACAACGAAATCTCATTCTTGTTTTCTTCATCCATGGTTCACTGTCATCAAATTCAAACCCATAACACTCAGCAATTCATTCTCTTTCTCTCGAATCTGTTTTTCACTCGCAACAGAAGTTACACCAAATCACAAGCGGGGTACTAGGATCCCGCCTGGTCTTGGTCGTAGCTTTAGGGCACCGTTTCGTTGGGGCGTATCACTAGTGCACCGCCCGGACACAAGCGGCATTATAGGACCTCGCTCAAAGTGGGCGGTTCTCTGGAGCACGCTTGGAGGTAGGCGTTACTCTGGTACACCGTTTTATCAGGCGAAGCCTCAGCATAACGCTTCGTCAGGCGAACTACCAGCGCATCGCCCGTGTTTCTGAACGAATTGCTAGGACGCCGCTTGATGCTGAACGAATTTCTAGTACCCCGCTTGATCATAAAATTTAGTCGTCGATTGAAGATTACTTTTGATCAGCTACAGTTGATTTCAGCGATTAAAGATTACTTTTAATCGCACGGCTGCGTTTCCTTTTTCTCGACTAAAAATCAAATTTAATCTTTGATAGTCTTTTAGTCCAAGTATCAGTTACCTTTGAACTAAAGTGAAAAGGTAGAACTGGTAACAGTTGTCCTTTATAGACAACACTGTAACATCATAACAGTTAGGCATTGCAAACTATACTGCTAAGAGAGAGAGGGGAGAGGCTACTAATATGGGAAGTCATTTATTTATCTGATGGTTTATAGGGAGTTCTGCTACATGTTAGTGGGGCTATTTAAAGAAAAAGAAAGATTATATTATAATATTTTCTCAGTTTTCAGTGATCTTTTCAAGGGTTCTTCATTCTACAACTTTGTTGTAACCCAAAAGAGAGTTTTACTTAATAGTTTTATCAACTATGTTCTTTGTCTTCTTCGCCTTAAAAGTTTTGATTTTGTTGGTGGAGTCTCTGTTTCTTTATAGTTTTTAGCTTTCAATTCAGGTGCTGATTTTTCTAAAAATAAGTATTCAAAACCTTTTAATAGATAGGCCTAGCAGAGTCAAAGTGAGATCAATAATTGCTAGAGTTTCATCTAGAGACTCACCTCCTTCTGTTTTGGTCCCTCTTCAGTTTGCTTCTTTAAATGCCGATATTGAAAATTCATTGATAGGGAGAGCTTTGTCCACTTCTAGCTATGACATTAAAATGCTAAAAAATGGATTGAAATACAGATGGGGTCCTGGTATTAAAGTTACCCTACCAAAGATATAGGAAAACTATTTCTTAATAGAGTTTGCTAACCGTGAACACATTGCACTGGTGCTGGTCAATAGCCCATGGCGTGTGTATGGAGACGCTTTTCCACTGTGTTCTTGGCCCCTGAAAAAATGTTTAACAAAAAAAGTCTTAAATACGCTGCAGCTTGGGTTCAACTGCTAAATCTCCAAAATTTTCATTATAATGAATGTATTATTACACAAATAGGATCTAAGCTATGAAGGGTCTCTGAAATATACCCTTCAAATTCTATCCATGTGAATGGTGAAGCTGTTATGGTTAAAGTAGAAATAAACATAGAGCGTCAGTTAAAACACTCGTAAGATGCAAAGTGTGTTCTAACTATGAATCAATAGTATACTTTATGTATATGAACATAACACACAGAGTGTGCATCCATTGTAATAGATTAGGACATGTTCAAGAGAATTGCGCTATCAATAAAAATCTTCCATTGGAAGAGATTTATGATTTGGGACCAGAATCTGACTCAGAGGAGGAATATCAATATTGGGAAAATGAATTCAAGGTGCTCTGAGATGATCAAATCGACTGGAATATCTCTCAGATGCTTCAACGTCATCTGGATACTTCCCGCACTCTCCTTTTTTGGTTCTGGATGGAACCGGAATGGTGGGCCAATATGAATTCCTGAATATGCTTTATGGGCCTGATCCAACTAATTTGCTGAGAACCAATAAAGGATATGGAGATGGACCAATTTTAGATGGATACGATTCGGGATATGGATGAGTTCCCATAATGCTTTCTAGGTAAAAGAAACTTTTCAGAGATATTGCATGATTCACTAGTTATCCCACCTTTACCCGATTATAGAGAAATATCCAATTGGGATTTTCAAACAACTGATATTGGTCTACCAGAAGATTCTATTAACCAATCATTTTCCCCTTCTGGTTTGATTAATGCTCCAGTACATGGCTTAGATACCAATTTATATCTCATCATCGAATGAATCTTTTCATACACCTGTTTTAAGCATAGAGGCTTTGCCAAAGCCGGGTTTCATTATTTATTTCCCATTTTCTTCGGAGAAATCAGATCTTTCTTCTAAACAAAAATCAAACTCTGGTTCTACTGAAAATTTTGTTACACCTCTTGATTCTGCTTCTGAGGAGGATTTTCTAGTTAACAATAATTTTAACCAGTATGGTTGAATCTGGATATACTTCGGCTGTAACAATTCCCTTCGATGAGAAGATAGAAGCACTGATGAAGACTACCAATGAAAGAATTCAAAGGGACTCAGGTTCTTTTCTATATCTTTGACTTAACATTCCATACTTACACTATTTTGGTTTATATTTCAATTACTTGAACATTGATAGACTATACAAAAATTTACTGGATACACTCATACCCTATTTGCTTTATTCCTGATTAATTTTCTATATTTAGATTGTGTTATTGAAATTCTTCTAAATAGATTGATGCTTGCTTGAAATTAATCTAAAAATCACAAATATGAAAATCCTTTCCTGGAACACACAGGGTAGTGGTAACAAAAAAAAATAACAACACTTAGAACAAATAATAAATTATGCACAACCTAAGGTCCTTTTTCCGTCTGAGACTAAATCATCTAAGGCTCTAATGAAAAGGATTCTGAATAATTTTCCAAACACTCATCTAATTGATCCCATTGGTAAAGCTGGTGGCTTGGCCATTGCTTGGGTGGATGGGTTTCATTTTGAAATTGTTCACTGGAACAATAACATGATAAATGTCTTAGTTAAATATAACTTCAATGAACAACCATGGTTGTTAACTGCTTTCTATGGTAATCCATATAAGTCTAATAAGATAAATTCCTGGAAATTTTTAGAGGAAATGAGAGATAAAATAGCTCATAATAATATGGCCCGGGTTGTAACTGGAGATTATAACCAAATCACATACCAAAATTAAAAGGAAGGAAGCTTACCATTCAATAGTGTGGAGGCTGAACCTTTCAAAAGGTTGTTAGAGGGGGCATAAGTCACTGATCTAGGCTTTAAAGGTAATAACTTTACATGGAACAATCAAATAAAAGGTAATAATAAAAACATACATGAAAGGCTAGATAAAGTTTACATAAATAATGAATAGATAATTGGGAATCCTGAGTCAGTCTTGACTCATATGCCTCACATATGATCAAATTACAATCCAATAAAGTTAGAAGTAACAAAATTCTCTTGTGCTTCCCATGACATTCCTTTCAATTTTTTTGACACTTGGCTAAAGGAAAAATCATGCTTATAGCTGATACACAAGTCCTGGGATACTTCAAGAGTGAATATTACATAGGTAGTGATTAAAAATTTAAAAACATTAGAAGAAAATATAGCTAAGTGGAAAAAGCTTGTTTTGGGGGCACCTGATAGAAAAACTGAGAAAACATTGAAACAAATTAAGAATTTAAATGCCATGAATTCAAATAACAATTTTAAACAAGAAACTATAAACAAAAACACCTTAGAATTAGAAAAGCTATATGATGCTCAAGAATCAATAGCAAAACAATTATCAAGGGATAACACAGTTAACTTAGGAGAAAGAAACACATAATATTTTCACATTAAGACACTGAAAAAAAGAAAAAGAAATAGAATTGAATGCTTAATTGATCAAAATGGGGAGTTGGTCTCTGAACAACACTTAATGGCTAACCATTTAAAATATCACTTTGTTTCTCTGTTCAACACTGCTCCTACTCATGATGATCAAAAAATTCTAAATCCCATTCCCATAGTAATATCTGAACAAGAAAATAGAGACTTAATGTCCATACCAAATGAAACTGAAATTTGGAATGTAGTCAAATCTATGAAATCAAATAAGTCTCCAGGACCAGATGGGTTGCCTATAAGTTTTTCAAACATAATTGGGAACTTATAGGAACTCATATAATAAATCTAACTCAAGATGTTTTTAGAACAAAAACAATAAATCCTAAGTTAAATGAATCTTTCTTGTTCTTTATCCCTAAAATAAAACAACCAAAACACCCAAATAACTTCAGACCTATAGGATTAAGTAACACTCCATATAAATTAATTTCTAAATTGCTGGCTAATAGACTTAAAAATTAACTAAATAAAATGATTTCACCTTACCAATCTGCCTTCATCCCATCTAGGCAGATTGCAAATAACATTATTGTAGCCCATGAGGTTATTCATTCCTAAAAAAAATGAAGAATAAAAATGGAGGTTTAGGAGTTAAGATAGATATGTCGAAATCTTTTGACAGAGTAAGCTGGGAATTTTTAAACAAGGTATTGTAAGCTTTTGAATTTCGCAAGGATTGGTGCAGTCTAATTTCTCAATGTTTATCTACTGCTTCCATAGTAGTTTTACTGAATAAAATACTTGGTGAATCTTTCACTCCAACAAGAGGTTTGAGGCAGGGAGATCCTTTATCTCCTTACCTCTTCCTGATTTGCATGGAGACTTACTCTAGGTTATTTCTAGCTAAAGAAAAAGAAAAAAAGATAGAAGGAATCAAAATAGCTAGACACTCTCAATCTGTTAGTCATCTGTTCTTTGCAGATGATTGCTTGTTATTCATTAAGTCGAGTTTAGTGAGTTGCAGGAACTTGCTCAACATCATTAATCAATTTATCTTAGACTCAGGACAATTAATAAACTTCACAAAATCAAGGTTTTTTTTTAGTAAAAAAAATCATTTTAGTCATAAAAGGATGATGATAAATTTTTTGAAAATAAAGAAAATTGATATTACAGACTCATACCTAGGGGCACCTTTATTTGTGGATAGATCAAAAATCAAAACTTTTGATTCTATTGTTCAAAAAATGGAAACAAAAGTTCAGAATTTCAATGGTAAAGCCTTATCTCATCCTAGTAGGTTAGTACGTTATTACATCGGATCTTCAAAAAAAAAAGAGTTTGTATCAAATAAAGTATATACTTCGACTTGAATAAATCAATCCCGAGTAGCCTCCCAATTTACAATATGGATGCTTTATACTCCCCAAAAAGGTTACTCACATGATTAATGCAATCCAAAGAGATTTTTGATGGGGGAAAGATAAAGATGAAAAAGGTTGTTACTTGAAATGCTTTGATTAATGAGTAAACCATTTGCACTGGGAGGATTAGGTTTCAAAGATGCTAATAAAATGAACTTGGCCATGATATCTAAGTTGGCCTGGAGATTAGCTACTCAACCTAAATCTTTATGGTCCAAGATTTTAAAAAGCAAGTATTTCAAAAATACAACAATTTTCAATACAAAAAAATATTATAATGAAACTTGGATATGGAAATGTATTCTTCAAGGGGTGTGTATCATTCATAAATTTAGCTGTTGAGAAGTAGGTGATGGGGAAATAATAAACATATGGACAAATAAATGGATCCCAGGTCTTGATGACACTCTAGAATCCTTATGTGGTTTTAAATTAAACTCTTTAACACTTGTAGCTGATCTTATAAACTCAAATACTATGAAATGGAACTCTGAAAAAGTTAGAAACAACTTTCGCTTAGTTATATCTAATAAAATCTTACAAATTATAATTTCCTCTTATGATCTTGGTGATCTAAAAAAGGATACTTTAAGGTGTATACTGACCAAGAATGGAAAGTTTACTTTTAAGTCAATGTACGTTGCTCTACATAATAATACATCAAGTCATAATTCTTTAACTACTGTTGCTTTCTGGAAAGGTTTCTGAAAATTAAATATCTCATAGAGAATTAAGATCTTTCTATGGAAATGCATACATAATGCACTTCCTGTAAGGGAAAATATTGGCCAATACTTAGATAACATAGATTTGCATTGTGTTTTTTGCAATTTCTCTTGTGAATCTCTAAAACATCTTCTTTTTTTTCGGTTGTCCCTTTGCTAAAACTGTCTGGATGCTTCCACCTCTAGCAGGTCTAAACTTCAATCTCACATCAGACATTCCTTTCTTGAACTTTATATACAAATTGGATAACAGAAAAACATGACACAAATGTGATTGAAATTGTATCCACCAAATGTTGGCTAATTTGGAAGGAAAGATGCCTGAGAATCTTTCAGGAAAAATCTAACACCAGTTTACAAATTTCTTTGGATATTATCAGACATTTAAACTTTTGGTCCCCATTTATACTCAATAGGCTTTCTGCATACTCAACAAATAGTCAATCATTGGCATGTGAAAGAATATAAAACAATCAAATCAATTTGCAACAAACAAATCCTAAAAACTGAAGACCTCCTAATAGGAATCAATATAAGATAAACTTTGATGCTTCTTGGGTTGATGAAATTACACTTATAGGTTATGGACTAACACTACGTTCTGATACAAGTGCAGCTGTCCAAGCTGGATCTGGGACCATCTATGCCACCATCCCAGAAGAGGCAGAAACATTGACTCTCTTGGAAACAACAATTCAATGGGGAAATGAGGCTATTATTTCTGAAGCTATTAGGATTTGAAGCAATGTGGACCTTTTTTGGGTTTTATTTTCAACCATAGGATCAACAATAAGGTGGCAGATGCATTGGAAAAACAGGCAATAACTCAAGGAAGCCACAAACAACATTGGCGACAAATGCCTACTTTTATTGCTTATGCTTTAGTTTATGACTCCAGTTTTTATATTCCAAGTGTTTCAAATCTCCAATATGACAGTCACTTGTTGGATGATTCTCATATCCCAGATACAAATACTGAGATAAGGGCAACCAACAAGTTTAAAAGCCTTGTGTAATTCGTCTTTCTGTTCTTCTTCTTTATGAATATATCTAACTTTCAAAAAAAAAGTCCTACCCATTTTGGATGGGTGAACATTGTTTTTGCATGTACTTTGGTATTTTTACTACCTGATCGAGTTTCGTGTTATTTCTCGTACGATCTCTACCCAAACACTTAATTTTTTGGGTGTTCCCTGATTTCACTTTGGTGGCGCAGTGACATTTCTTTTCAACTTAACATAGTGGCAAAGGCGCTCTTTCGCCTCTTCCCTACTCTATTATGAAAAAGATAGTGCTGATACACATTATTTCGTGGTTCTTTTTCTAACCAGTTTCAACAGACGAACATTATTTTATTTTCGACAGACGTTCTTTCACCTCTACTCTACTCTCTTCCCTAGTGGAAAATTGGCATTTTAGAACTGACTGGGCCTTCCATAAAAGAACTGACTTGGTCTGAGCCTAGTTTGGCTCTATTGGAGTTTGTTCTTTTACAAGTAAAAATGAGGAAAAAATAAAGCTTGTCGGTAATCTGACCTATTATAAACTTAAATTGTATAATTTTACCCTTGGATTTGCACATCTACAGTGAGGTAGTCAATTAAGATTTTTGAAGATTTTAAGGAACTTGTTGTTTTGGTGAATTTGAGAGAGTATTTGCAAGTTCATAAACTTTGAGAAACTCTCAGTGACTTTTACAAGAGATTTTTAGAGACTATTCTCACTGATTTGTAGAGAGTTGTCACATATTATTGAAGAGAGAAAAAAATACTAATCAAATAATAACAATGTTTATAATCACAAAAAAAATATAATTAAAATCCATTTAGTTTTTTATTAATTAATATGATAGTAAATTATTTTAATAGAAATAAATAATAAAAACTTTTGTATATTTTAGGAAGAAACAAAAATATATCATTTTCTTTTCCTTGTTATGTTCTTTTCTTTTCTTTAATAATTTTGCATATTTTTCATTTACACATTTTTTATAAAAAATAAAAAATCTTAAATAGGGAAGTCTCTCAAAATATCACATATTTTAGAGAGACTTCTCTCAAGCCTGTTTCAATTGAAAAGTCTCTAAAAGTCTCTCAAAAACCTAAACCCACGATTCTAAAGTTTACTTCCAATAACAGAGAATTTGATAGATTTTTAGAAACTCTCTATCCAATAACAGAGATTTTTAGAAATTTATTAAGAGTCTACATCCACTAACAAGAGATTTCCTATCTCTCCAGAAATCTTTTGAAATCCTAATTGACTACCCTTGCTAGAAAGGATGGTTAGGGTTAGGGCTTTCAACGGAAGAAACATTAATTAGGGGGATTTTTCAGCCAGCCTGCGGTCAAGATAACACTTCCAGGAGAGATTTTGACGGTTGTGATAAAAAAAAAGTCACCTTGTTGGTATCGATCCAGCTTTTTATAAATATAATTTTCTTCCTCTTATATCACTTTCCCAACTTGTTCTCTCTAGCAGCAAATATCGGCGACCATCTCCTGCATACAAGATTCCATTTTTATGATTAAATCTTCTAAATTTTTTACAGTAAAATCATCTTTTCTTCAGAGATTTTCGTTTTTAAGCTTCAACTATCAGGTGATGTTAGGGTTTGATCGAAATTTGTTTTCTGTTTGTTTATTAAGTTATTTTGATCTTAGGGTTCTATTTTTCTTAATTTGTTTTGATCTCGCAGTTAGTAGAATACTTAGTTCGATTTGATTTCTCAAAGAACTACAGGTAAAATATCTCCATAACTGTTTGCATGAACTAGTTCTCTCTCTTCTAATTCTATTTACACATTTTCAAAACCTCTTTTTTTTAAATCCATTTTTCTATTAATAATTTCCCCCCCTGTTTGTTTATTTATATTGTTTGATGTAGGTTTAAATATTTTTGATTTGATTTTGATGATTTCAGGTTCAGTTGGATTTCTCCAAGATCTGTATATAATCTCCATCACTTTTATTTGGCATGAGTTCATTTGTAATGAGAATGATAGTGTAAAAATGTGATGTTTTATTTTATTTGTTATGCCTCAAAATGGTTCCAGCATTTTTATTCAGTGTAAGTGTTAGTTGTTTTCTTTTCGAGGGTTTGTTTGTTTTTATTTTTTTGGTAGGAACATGATAGTGATTTGTATGTTAAAAGGAGCTTTGCCCTTGTTCTCAATAAATTTCTGAAGACATAGTTGTTATTGGTAACATCACATCTTTGGTGATTCTGAACTAGATTGAGTTGTAATTACACAGGTCTGCTATCTTAGCCCTTTCTTCCACAATTCTTAGTCCCGCAGATTCAATAATCTGGTTTTAAATTTAGGTTTAGGGGATGATTCTTAAGCTTATGAAATATGCCTTGACTTATAATTGTGGCACAAACCAGGTACTTTGTCGGTACAAACTCATAAAATACATTTTGTTTTACTATATATTCCATGAAGCTGAGATACTTTGCCATTTGATTTGCTTCCTACAGGAACCATGAGGGAAGTAACGCCCTACTACGGAGGAATGCAGGGTCTCTGTGTGCCGTACATCGCAAACCCCACTTACGCCCAATCAGTTCCATACAGCTATTAATAAGGGTTGACGTACCCTCCATATGGGTGAGTCATGCTTCCTCAAACTAAGTTCTCTTAAATTCTCACTCCTGGATTGTTTAACTGTGTGTACCAAATTCGACCCCTAACTGAAGTTATGAATTGAATGGTTTCTACTTGTTATGTTTGTGCTAGACAAGTATTTTGGACAAGGAACTGTGGATACAGTGAAGTGCCATTTTAATGCATTGAAGGTAAGGATTTTTTTTCTTCTGAACTTGATATTGTACTGTTTTTGTTCATGTCTGGTTGATGCATTGAGTAATTTTACTTACAAATGTGGAGTTTTGCATGATGATTTGGATGCGGTGTTTGTAAATGCAGTTCTTACGACAGTTCAACAGAGAAATCTAGAGGCAAGTTACAACTAGAATACTGTATTGCTCCAAATTATGCATTACCCTTACCATTCTAAAGAGCTTAATACAACAATTTTTATCTTTCTAAACAAATGTTGTGCATTTATCTTTTGATGAGTAATTGCAGCGTGGTTGGGGGATCCTGTCTTGGACAGTGTGAGACTTATTATAGAGATAATTAATGCTCATGCAAATACCAAAGAAGCTAAGCTACAGTTATTGCTTACGTCTTCTCTTGTGTTTGGTTATATTGTTCCGTTACAACATTATATGTATGATTTTGTCTTTGGAGTCTTCTCTTCATGGGGTATTATTTCTTCTGTAACAGGCTGGGTTAGAAACAATAATGTACAAGAAAACTAGGCTTCTTTGTATGCGTGCTGCTGATGGACGATTTACTTTTGGCGCAGGTAAGCCGAAGTCGTATGCGCAAGAAAACTAGGCATCTTCAAACTTATTACTTGGAAACCAACTAATGCAGTCTTTTTTTTGTTGTAGAATAGATTTCTGTTCAATATCTAAGAGATAAGAGCTTATAGATCAGTATCATCACAAAGATTTTTGTTTTAATATGACCTAATTGGACTGAATGCTGCAGGAATGTGCAATTGGCACTTTAAGAATGTCACTGGATCTGATAAAGTGTTTTATCTATAAAATATGATGTGTTAGTGGTGTCCAACAGTCAAATGCTTTCACTTATTACATACACGACCCATCTTCCATAATATTGTAGAGTCTAAGGGCTTAGTGAACTTTGAGTCTCTGTTTCTTGAAGAAAGACATGTAATAATTTTTTCTATAGATAATTTTTTCTATTTTAAGCTGCCATGTTCATGATATCCTCATCTGTTTATCTTTGCTGAGTCATGCTTGTCCAACTTTTGGTCTCTGTTTAGGTATTTTTCCTGTAGCATATATGTGTAGAGAAAACTCCAGAGTCTGTGCAGTTGAGCTAACATCCTAATTCTCATTATAGAGTTGGATCTTGTGTATAAGAGGGCGGGCACAACTGTACCCTTAGTGTGGTTTCTGTATTTCCATTTGTGTTTAATGAAATAACTTACATAAAGCATGTTTAGGCTGTTTTTACCTATCAGAAGTATATAAAACATACATGTTGTTTTTACTTATTTTTCCTTGTTCATGAAACTTACTGAATTATGGATTAGTTTACATCATGTGCATATTTAAACCCACTATGTCAGGCATATTTTTGTTGCAGGTATAACATTCCAAACGGTATGCACCTATGTAGTTCACTGAACAAGCAATTTACTTATTTAAGGTAGTTCCTTCTATTTAAAATGTCGTAACATATTTTTCTGCGCTTTTGGGTACAGTTACTGACATACAAATATGTCATCCTCAACAATGATTTCTACATGGGTTCATATGCTGGAATGACTGTAAGTTCCTTTCCCTTATGTTTAGTCCTTGTGTGTTCTTAACATTCCTTGTAGCTCATCACTGTTCTCAATACTCCTGGATCTTTATGATTTCTAATTTGGATGCCTACTTTTCTCGAAATTTCAGGGAACAACGCGCCCACTCATTGTCATGTTCTGCTGGACGAAGTTGGGATTTCATCCTCATAGAGCCATGGTGGGGTAACATCTATTGCTTCTGTTCTAGTTGCCTGAACCTCCCAAACTTCATCCTTAAGGGGTTTTCAATAGTTATAAGTGAATGAAGCAATTGGCATAAACAATTGGTATAAATCTGATATTAATTTTTTGTGAATGGTTGTATTACGATATTTTTTAGATTTCTATGGAAATATAATGAATTCAATTGTTAATATAATGTTCATTCAGTTTCTTGTTTGTTTTATTTTATTTTGTGATCCAGTTGAATCAGCTTTAGATTCAGCTGAATCACTTCCATTTTTTTATAAAATAAAATCAAAATATAGGTCGGACTCTGTTCGGGCTACTGTAGAACGCTAGAGTTTGTTCTTTATTTAAAAGCTTCGGACCGGACATAATCCGACATTTTTGGAGTAGTACGACCAAGACTATGGTCGGACGTAATCCGTTCTTCTACTCGGTTTTAAAAGCTGTCACATCAGTGCTTTCTTGGCCGTTCTCCACAGTGCTTGTCCGTGTTTCTAATTATTATCCTTAAGATCTCTACCCACTATCTGAAATTAGAGAACACCCAAAACCTGATCACTGATTGTGTAACTAATTGCAGTCAACTTTTTTTTTTCCTTGCATTTTTTAGTCCCAAGACAAACAATTAGAATAAATATGATTACTATAAACCTTTAATGATAAATTGTATTTTTGATGAATTTCTGATGCAAATGAGCAAGCTAGCCTATTTGGAGGCTAGAAACCCGAGTGTCGTAAATTAACTCAAGAGGGGTCCATTTTGATTGGAAACAAGCTAACGATCAAGACATGAATGACTTCGTCTCATGATCTTCAGATTTTAGCCAAATTCCCTCGTTTAGGGCTTCAAACAAGCGTTTTGCTATTTTAGGAAATATTTTGTTTTGTTAATAACTTCTTTGTTAGGAGTCCGTTTGGGTCGTCGTTTGCGGCAAAAACTTTATTTAATGAGTCCTTCATTATTGTAGGTCGACCAAAATTTTCCAAATAGCAAATTAGGGTTTGAGTCGGTTTATTGATTTTTTTATCCTTTCTTGCTGCGTAAGTTAGGGTTTTTCCCAAAGTCTATTTAAGAGTCTTCAAGTTATCGTTCTACTCAGTTGAATTTGATTAATAAAAATTATTTTCTTAAACTTGTTCAAGTTTAATTGATTACTATTTATAGTCGGGAAACCGAAGTCTAAATAATTATCACTGTTCATAGTCGGTATTGCTAGGAATATTTAGAAGTCTGAACAAAACATTTTTTTTTTTTAATATCCGCTGCATCAGTTGGTTACCAGAGCAAAGTCGATTCTAGGGTTGTTAAGATGCCACCAAGAGTAGTAATTGGTCGTGTTCGAGGCCGAGGAGGAGGTCTAGAAGATTTGATTCCATGGAGATCAACAGAAGAATTCATTGAAGATGTCCAAGATTTGCTGGGTCGATATAACATTTCTGCATGAAGAAGAAGAGGATGATAACACCAACTCTTTTGCTAGATAACATCGTGTAGGTAGAATAATTCAACGAGAAGATTCTGATCGCTGGAAGGCAGGAGTAAAAGTAGAGATCCCATAATTTTATAGTGGTTTGGAACCGAAAAAGTTTCTCTCTTGGGTGAATACAGTTGAGGAAGTATTGGAAATTAAAGAAGTACCAGATAACAAACGAGTTTCTTTGGTAGCGACTATGTTTCGTGGGAGGGCTAACTCATGGTGGCAACAACATAAGCTGCTACGCAGTCGTAAGGGAAAACAGAAGTTAGTATCATGGGAGAAGTTGAAGAAACACATGAGAACATAGTTTTTACCACATAACTACGTTGGATTGATGCACTAACATCTGCAAAACCTATGTAAGGGAGTACGTTCTATAGACGATTACACCAAGGAGTATTATCGAATACTTTCTCTTAACGACTTGTCAGAGTTAGATGAGCAAAAATTCGCTCGCTATATAGGTGGCCTCCCTCAACAATATCAGGATACACTCAACATGTTTGATTGTTGCTCTATTTGGGATGCACATCATAGAGAAAGGCATATATGGAAACAAGTAGGGAGTAGAATCTCAAATTGGGGTATCAATGTGGCAACATCTCCAGCAAGTAATTCTAGTACTTCAACACCCAGTACTGCTAGTAAACTTAATTCTTCATCTACACCAAATAAAACCCCAGTTAACACTTTGGGAGGTAGGTGTAATAAGTGCAGAAAATTTTGGCACAAAGCCAGTGAATGTCACAAAATAGAACGAGCAACCAAGGTTTTTTTCACTGAGAACGACCGTGAAAAATATGCATGGATAACGGATTATGAGGAAGATTCTGAACCTATCGATGAAGTAGTTGCTGGAGATAAAAGAGTAAACTTTATGGTAAGAAGAAGTTGTCTCACTCCACGTAAAGATGAGGGAGACATCTGGTTGAGTAACAATATATTCCAGTCAACATGTACGATCGAAGGAAAAGTTTATCGTCTAGTTATTGATCCTGGAAGTTGCAAGAATATTGTTGATGAAGAGGTCGTGAAAAGATTTAAGCTGGAAACTAAGGCACATCCACATCCATACAAGCTTTCTTGACTTAAGAAAGAAAATGAGGTAAAAGTAAACAAACGTTGCTTGATTTCTTTTTCAATTGGTAACAAATATAAAGATAAAATATGGTGTGACGTTACTAGTATGGATGTTTGTCATTTATTTTTGGGTTGTCCATGGGAGTTTGATATGAAAAGTAGTCATAACGGGTATAAGAATACCTAAAACTTTTTATGGAACGACGTACGTATAGTACTTGTACCCAGTAAAGAAATTGCACCAACACCATCTACTGGAAAAACTACCAATCTCTTGTCCTTTAAGCAGTTTGAAGCTGAGGTAGAAGATGCAGGTGAATTGTATGTGTTGATTGGAAAAGAAGAACAACAAGATGAAAGTAGTATCCCCATTGCAGTTCAACCTTTAATTAAGGAATTAATGGATGTTTTTCCTAACGAGTTGCCTGATGAGCTACCACCTCTCCAGGATATTCAGCATCGTATTGATCTCGTTCTTGGATCAAGCTTGCCAAATAAAAAGCATTACATAATGAGTCCTAAGGAGCATGAAGAACTTCGCCGTCAAGTGGAAGAGTTGCTACAGAAAGGATTGATCCGACAGAGTCTAAGTCTTGTGCAGTACCAGCCTTGCTGATTCCAAAGAAATATGGAATATGGAGGATGTGTGTTGATAGTCGAGCCATCAACAAAATGACAGTCAAATACTTTTTTCCAATTCCCAGATTGGATGACTTGTTAGATCAGTTTTGTAGAAGCGAAGGTGTTTACCAAACTCGACTTGAAGAGTGGGTACCATCAGATCAGAATTCGTGAAGGTGATGAGTGGAAGACTTCTTTCAAAACTCGAGAAGGATTATATGAGTAACTGGTTATACCATTTGTGTTGACCAATACGCCAAGTATATTTATGCATATCATGAATCAAGTACTCATACCCTTTATCGGTACTTTTGTAATTATTTATTTCGATGATATTCTTCTTTATAATGCTAACATGGACTTTCATGTTCAACATCTTCGAGAGTGCTCTCAGTTCTACGCATGGATAAATTATTTGCGGTCATCAAGAAGTGTCCATTCGTGACAGATCGAGTTTTATTTCTCGGTGATATTGTGACCAAGGATGAAATCAAGGTAGATGATTCCAAGGTTAAAGACGTGAGAAATTGGACTACACCTACTACGTAACACGAGGTGAGGAGTTTCCATGGTTTCACTTCTTTTTACATGTGCTTTATTCCCCACTTCAGCATCATTATGACACCCATTACTGAATGCATGAAAGGAGAAATTTTTTTCATAGTATGAGGAAGCTGACGAATCCTTTGAAGCTGTCAAGACAAAGATGATAACTGTACCACTGTTGGTGCTACCTGATTTCAGCAAGCCGTTTGAACTACACTGTGATGCATCGAAAGTGGGAATTTAAGCCGTTTTGAGTCAGGAAGGACGACATGTAGCTTATTTCAGTGAGAAGTTGAATGGTGCTAAGCTCAACTATAGTACTTATGATGTGGAGTTTTATGCTATAGTTCAAGCCTTGAAGCGTTGGCGTCACTATCTAATTCATAACGAGTTCATTATATTTTTGATCATGATTCTTTGAAGCACATCAACAGTCAAGAGAAGCTTTCTCTAGGCATGGTAAATGGGATGGTTATTTTCAAGAGTTCACGTTTGTACTAAAGCATAAAGCTGGGTCGCAGAATCAAGTTGCTGATGCCTTAAGCCGAAGGAGTATGATACTCAACACCATGTGAACTAAGGTAATAAATTTTGATTCCTATTCTGACCATATTCTAACTGATCCAAACTTTACGGAGATTCTGGATAATATCAGTTCAGGCAAACAAAGTATGCATGAAGAATTTCTCTTCAAAGGTAACCAATTGATTTTTCCTGATTCTAGCCTTCGATTGAAGATTATTAAGGAGTTACATGACGAGGGGCACATGGGAAGGGATAAGAATCTACAAATTGTTTAGAAGTCATATTACTGGCCAACAGTGAGGCGTGGAGTTGCTAGATTTGTCGATAGATGTCGAATGTGTCAGGTTTCAAAAGGAAAAACAACTAATGCAGGGTTGTATATGCTATTGAAAGTTCCAAGTCAACCCTGTACATATTTGAGCATAGATTTCGTGTTTGATTTACCTTGAACTCAGAGGGGACATGATTCAGTATTTGTAGTTGTTAACCGTTTTTTCAAAAATATCTCATTTTATTGCTTGCTAGAAGACTACTAATGCAATGAAGGTAGATGAATTGTTCTTCCATGAAGTATATCATCTACATGGATTGCCATGTTCAATTGTTAGTGATCGTGACACAAGATTCCTTAGTTATTTCTAGAAAACTCTGTGGAAATTAGCTAATACAAGGCTTAACTTCAGTAGTACGTATCATCCTCAGAGTGATTGCCAAATAGAAGTTGTGAATCGTTCATTGGGTGATATACTGCAGTGTATGGTTGGAGAAAATCTGAAAAGTTAGGATCAGAAACTCTGCCAACCTGAATTTGCATTTAATCGTTCAGTAAACCGTAGTCTAGGTATGAGTCCGTTCGAGGTTGTTTATGGCTACCATCCATGAGCACCGGTAGACTTAGTACATGTTCCTGATCTGAAGAGAATTGAAGTTCGAGCTGAGGAACGTATCCAACAGTTGCAACAGATTCACAAGTTCGCTGAAGAACAGTTGCTTTGAGCTAATGAGAGTTATAAGGAGACGACACATAAAAAACGCAGAGTTATGGATTTTGAAGTAGGGGATTTCATGTGTGAAATATTGACAAATGATCGTTTCCCAGTTAGGTAGTATAACAAATTGAAGGCGCGCAAGATTGGTCCCTTGGAAATTGTCGCAAAGATTAATTCTAATGCCTACAAGTTAAAGCTTCCAAGTCACATCCGTACTTCTGATGTTTTCAATGTCAAATACTTGGTGTCGTATAATGGTGATAACTTTGATGATGACCAAGAAAATTCAAGGGCGAACTTTTCTCAACCCCGAGAGAATGATGCAGCTGAGCAAGCTATAGCCTATTTGGAGGCTAGAAACCCGAGTGTCGTAAATTAGCTCAAGAGGGGTCCATTTTGGTTGGAAACGGGCCAACAATCAAGAAATGAACGACTTTGTCTCATGGTCTTCAGATTTTAGCCAAATTCCATCGTTTAGGGCTTTAAACATGCGTTTTTTCTATTTTAGGAAAGCTTTTGTTTTATTAATAACCTCTTCGTTAGGAGTCCGATTGGGTCGCTGTTTGCGGCAAATAACTCTATTTTATGAGTACTTTCATTATTTCAGGTCGTCCAAAATTTTCCAAAAATAGCAAATTAGGGTTTGAGTCGGTTTATTATGTTTTTTCATCCTGTCTTGCTGCGCAAGTTAGGTTTTTTTTCCCAAAGTCTATCTAAGAGCCTTCAAGTTATTGATTAATAATTTTTTTTTCTTAAATTTGTTCATATTTAATTGATTATTATTTATAGTCGAGAAACCGAAGTCTAAATAATTATCACTGCTCATAGTCAGTATTTCTAAGAATATTTAGAAGTCTGAAAAAAAAAATCTTTTTTTTTAATATCCGCTGCATCAATTTTAGATATATATAGTTGCCAAGATAAAACGCTCTATTTAAAGGTATTTCAGTGTTCTAAACAGTTGATGACTACCAAAAAATATCTGTGCCGCCATAGGTACATTACAAATTGTCAAATTGGTGAGTTTCTTTTATCAATGCTGCCGAGGCTACGCAAGAGAGTTTAATCCTGAACTCATTTTTCCTTGAAGCTCAATCTCAAACAACAAACATTGCAACATAGAGCATGAAGTCCCATCCATGTTGAATCAGGAATGATAGCGTTATTCAATTTGTCTCTAATAACCCCCTCTGTTGGGAGTCCGACATGAGCCTCTTTAACATGGTGGGGACTGGGGCCTTCAACCTTTTGACCTCAACTACGACCCTGAACATAACCAGTTAACTAGTTTTGCCAATTTCTGAAGGGTTTAGTCTTTAGAAGTTAAATAGGGTTTTAGACGTTTCTATTATAAGTTTCTCTTCTCCTTCCAACATTAGGTCCGGTTATATTTGGTAACAAAATCTTCACTTTTTTTCCCATCCTGCGTTTCCTTTTTTAATTTTTGCTTTATACAATCTGATCGATTGCTTCCATCGATACATCTTGTTTACATAAACCCTAAAATATGTGAAAAACATGGGTTTTCCACTTCCCCAATTCCCCCCACCCTTTTCAACTGGTAATGATGCACCAATGTTTTGGCCTCAAGGAGGACCAATGGAGAATGAACACCAACAGTCTAACTATTCTGAATTTCCTCCTTTCAAGAAACCTAGAAATTTTGAAGAAACCTCTGGTATGAATTTTTTTCAAAACTATGATGATGAATCAAAGGAAGATGATGATGATGGCTCCTCCACAAACCCTAATCAAAAGCCTCGTCTTTGCAAGATATTCTTCAAGACTCTTCTTTGTGAAAAGTTTAAAGCGGGTCATTGCCCATATGGAGATAACTGTAGTTATGCTCATGGTGTTGAAGATATTCATAAGCCACCACCAAATTGGCAAAAAATTACTGCATCCCGTGAAGAAGATCAATCCATATTGCAACCGGTGTTAATTGGGAAGATGATTAGAAATTGATCTCTAAATTAAGGCTTTGCAGGAGATTTTACAGTGGGCAAGAATGTCCATACGGAGATAAGTATAATTTTCTTCATAGACGTATTGGAGAGTGCATAGAAGACCCGAGGTTTAGAGAAAGCTCGTCGATAAGCATTGGTACTACAGGATCTCCAGGGAATGGTGCAAATTTAAGCAGACCTGACCAACCATACGGCGATAGACACCAGTTTGCTCACGGACCAGCAGATCTGCACAACTATGGAGGCCATAATGAAGTGGTAACAAGGAGCAGCACGTCCATAGACACGACCAAGTTTATACCCAATGATGCTCTCAATAGTGATGCAACAATTGTTCCATCTAAAAAGCAAGTGTTTTTTTACTAAGAAGTGTTATTAAATTGGGACACAAAGAAGCTCAGTCGCATATATGCTGATTGGATTGAACCGCAGTCACCTACCAATGTTGAGACTTGAGACTTATCTTTTAATCTCGATGATTCGTGTTCTTTCTTTTGATTGCGTAAGATTAATGATTGGTTAAATTTATGTCTAGTGTTTTTTTCTCCTCTCATAGAATTCCCATAGGTTAATTTTTTTTCTAAAGGAGATAGAATAAATTGTTTGCACAAATATTTTTGTGATATGATTGACCAGTGTTCATATAATTCATGTTGTCAAACTCTCACCTTGTCATTTTCTTTGGATAAATTAGATATGTACTCAGATATTTCACTAGTCTTACAAATTTTTGCAGCTTAGCTGTTTTTCCAATCTTTTGTTCCTAGGTATTTCGTCCCATGAGAACCAAATGATGAAAGGGGTTGCTAGAGAAAACTCCAAAAGAACAAGAGCAGTTAGTAAGTTGCTCTCAACACTTTTTCTTGTAAATTGTGATCCAAAATGTGGCATTGTGACCCAATACTTTGATTTAAAAATTGTTCAGTGACTGGAGTAAAATTTTGGGGACCAGAATCTACTTATAGTGAACTTGTGAGCCGTGACCCAATATTTATATTGTGATCCAAAGTTTATTTCGTAGCCCCGTATAGCTATATCTATTTTATGACCCAAAATCTATTTTGTAATCAAATTTGACAGTGACCTAACATTTAGTGGTGCTATATTTTGGTGATCTAGCAGTCCAATTTTTTTTGTCTTTCCTGGATTGGTACCTGTCTCGAGATATTTGGTACCCTCATACAATTGGGGCAAAAGTTGACCGCGACCTAAAATTTGGTCAAAGACCCTATGGTATCTTAATTGCATAACTTGATCTATATTTTGTCGAGTATCTAAAATTTACCTCACAACTCAAAACAAAACTGTAGCCCAAAATTTACCTTGTGACTCAAAAATTGTTACTAAATTAAAATCTGTTTAATTCTTCTAAATTCGTCTCTTGAAAAATTATACTTCCTACGTTTTAAGAAAAGATTTACTATCACTTTTTCAATTTGATCTATTTTTAGGCTAAAATGAAAAAATGATAGTAACTCTTTTCCTAAAACGGAGGTAGTATTTAGATGTTCTCTAATAATCATCATAACTCAAATTTTGAACCGTGGACCTAAATCTACCTCGTGATCTTACATTTTCTTACTAACCCAAATGTATCTTTTAACCCAAAATCTATCTTGTGACGCAAACTCTTTCGTGCTGCAAATTTTTGCTATTTGAAAAAATATGTTTGTGAACCAACAGTTGTTTAATGATCCAAAATGGACCTTGTGGTCCAATATTTACCTCATGATCCAAAGTTTAACCCCATCGTCTAAATTATTCCCGTGACCCTATGATAACCCTTTCTCAAAATCTATCATTGTGATTAAAAATAAACTTCATGGCTCAAAACCTACAGAATGATCCAAATTTTACATTGTGATCGAAAGGGATTCACCTTTGCAAAGTCATTATATAGCTTAAATGAAGTATCTACGCTGATACAAGATATGGCTAAAGACCCACTACGAACCAAAATTTACAATCGCAATATGAAATTTAACTGGTGACAAAAAGTTCCCCATAACTCAGAAGCTGTTTAATGATCCTCGACGGCCCAGTGACACCTTATATTTTGCTGTTATCCTTCATCTTCTCGTGATTTAAAAGTTGTCTTGTGGCAACAAATGAATATATGGTCCGAAAACCGCCTCATAACTTAAACTAACCGTATACCAAGAATAAGTCAATATGATCCAAAACCTGTCTCGAGACCCGAAATTACCCTGTGATTCAAATGTTAATCATTGGTCCAAAATGAACATTGCGACTAGAACAAATTTTCATGTGACCCACAAAATTTACCTCATAATCCAAATTTTACACTAAGATATTATATTTCCCATTATATTTTGAAAAGGAATTTTTATTTCGAACCTATAAGAAATGTTCAATCCTGTTTTTCTCAATACCACGACTTATAGAGTAAAAAGAAATATTTTTATTGTTCTGAATAAAAACAAAAACATTAAGATAGATTTAAAATGTGAATACTAGATAAATGTAGAAAATAATAAGCATAATAAAATATTTTGTACAACTAAACCAACTTCAGCTCAATATGGGAATATGCATATAACATTGTAGTTATAAGATCCAAAATTAAAGAGAGACTCACACATATAAATGTGTACGTTTTATTTATATATTGACACCAAAAGTAAATAAAAAAACAATTGTATAATGAATTAACAAACTAGAACATAAAAAAATATTATTATTATTTATTTATTTATTTAAATTTGTATAAGTTACTAAAGGTAATTTTGTTTAACACAAATGAATCAAGCAATAACTTAAACCCAAAAAAATCTTAAAAATTGGCGAAAGTTAACAACGACAACATAGTTCAAATCAAACTAAGCAGAACGAAGAACGATGATGAAAGAAAGAGCGAAGACCCTCCACCTTGAGAGGAAATCTTTCATTATGTCAATGGAGGTGCTAGGGAATTGTAAGACTATTCGATTGGGGAAAATAAGAGAGGTAGTTTTAAATCATGGTTGAATTTCTTATCTGATTTAGCGATATTAGTTATTGATGTGGGTTAGCTATATGGGTTAGCGATATGGTTTTATAAGCGAGGTTTTCATCAACTACTTCGAAGAAATGGCCGCGAAGAGAAGACGATAAATCCTTCATGTGTGAAATTAGGGTTACTGAGGGTGAAACATATATATGGTTATCTTATCCCATTTGGGTGTCATTCCATCAAATCTACATATCCCTTCCAATGGTTTTTGGATAGCGGATGTAGTATACATATGACAAATATCTATCTTGGTTCGTGAACATTGGCGACTATAAAAGAGGAACTGTTACTTTTGGAGATGGTAGTGATGTTATATTAGTAAAAAGAGGATGTTCAAACTTCCAGGTATCCATGAAATCCATGCAATCGTCTACGTAAAAGGTATGTCTGCCAACTATTAGATCACTGCTCAATCGAATTTCACCAAGCGTTGGTATGTCAAGTTTAGTTCCAAAACTCAAAGTCGTTTGAGTAGATTATTAAAGTCAACTTCGTGAGGTTAAACTAGGAACATAAAAATATTGATACCTTCTCTAGTAACTATTGAAGACCTGAAGACGTATTGAAGACAACTCGAAGACATCGTTCTTCAGTTCAAGGTTAGTAACTATAAGAGTTGACTTACTACATTTCTATCTATTGTTCATACAAGTATGTATTCATTGAAAACATAACATACGAAGCTACGTTTGTTACAATGACTTTATTATTGATGCATTGTTCACTATACATATGATCAAAGTAACATACTAGGTAAGATGTACATAGTTGCTTCAACAACTTAAGGTATATGGACTTACGAAGAATATGTTATTTATATACCTTGTTGTTTATGGCATTACACTAATTGATAACTTGTTATTATTTAGTATGATGAACTTCCGGGTGAATCCAAACCTTAATAAATATGCTTGAAAGCAATTTCAGAAACATGTTTAAGGAAATAGACTTACGGAGCTTGTTTCAAAGTCAAATTGAGATTCAGGTCCGATTCTATAATCGATCCCTTGAGCAAGACAGATCACATGATCGATTACTAGTGGGGAGGATCGATCCCATGACCGATCATGATTGAATCTGATTCATGTTTACTCTTTCGGTTAGTCTGTTAATCTTCACGGGTTTGTGCAGATATCGAGAAGTATATGAGTTACATCGGAAAGTTCATTAGAATATTGGCATAATGATTTGAACATGCGCTAAACTCTAATTTATTAATGTTCAAGTATACACCTGCGATACTCAAGGCAAAATCCCAAGATATCGATTTTTCAGCACCATATTTGGTTTCGAATTATATGTTTTCCATTCCCAGAAGATTGGGTATCTCTAGCAAACTATATTAGTAAAGTACATGTTATGTGCTAGATAATTTTAGTTGTCAAAATAAGAGTGAAATCGATTATGAGTTGGATATTACTTGGTATTTGTTAATTTTGAAAATATATTATTATTGCATATCTTGAGAATTTTTGAAATTGGTAAATAAAGTATTTCTATTAAATGCCTTGGTCATAACACTATAAATTGGGAGTCTTGGATTATTTCAAAATCATCCCAGAATACACCTTCTGTAAAGTGTGGAAAGCCAACTTGTTAAGGAGATACGAGTAATCTAATTAGGTGAAACATCTTGCGTCGCCTTTTGTTAAATCTTCTTTGGGATCAAGAAGCCTCTAGTTTTATCGTTGGTGGAAGAATAAATTGTTACTTAGTATTCGGTTGATTACTTGTATTTGAACTAACCGTGTAGTCATCTTCAATAAATCAAACTTGTTTATTCCAAGGTCCTTCCCTCCTACTACAAGACCATTCAAGTTTGTTTGAAGATTTGACTGGTACAAATCTAGGTGATTCTGGATCTGTTGGGTATAATTGTTGACCAATCAATGTTAACAGACTCCGTTTTGTGTGGTTGATCAATAGTGGAATCAAGTTATTTTGCAACGGTTACTTTTGAAGATTAAAGAATTGAAGATTGAAGACTTGAAGACTTTTCTTTTTGATTCTGATATTTTTGTGTGACTTTATGCAAACTTAATTATCTGGGATTACACAAGGATTTTATCTTGATAAATATTAGACTTGTAGAAGATCAGACAAACTTTCTAGTTGCATTAAGTTGCTTGGATAAAGCTTGTTCATCAAGATTGATTATTTCGATACTCATTGTCTTTATTTGATCTTTTGACCAAATGAGTTTAATTGATTAAACATAGATACTTTGATTTTACTTTATTACTGATATAAAAATTGATTGTGGGTGATTAATAAGTGAGTTGGTTACTTAAGAAGGTTAATTCTTTACTGTTTTGGGTTACGATCTGTAATACCCCGATTCAGAATATAAGTAATGGTTTGTCCTTTCCTAACACCGAGGTCTTTTCAGCACAACTGGCTCAGAGTTGGCAAAAAACTCTGCAGTTAAGCTTGCTCGGGTGGGAGTAATCCAGGGATGGGTGACCTCCTGGGAAGCTGCTGCTGGATAACCGCAGCGGTGCCCGTTGAAAACCCCACACTGCCGGATAACCGCAGTGGCTAAGTGGGGACAATATCGGTGGAAGGTCGGGTCATTACAAAATGGTATCAGAGCCGACGACGGATCACCTG
>JAJJMC010014687.1:6146923-6195217 GCA_023531435.1 Papaver californicum
GGTCGGGTCATTACAAAATGGTATCAGAGCCGACGACGGATCACCTGCCGAGGGTGAGATAGTACGCTGGACGGAGTAGTATTCCAGGTATTGGTCTCATGGGTGGCAGGGAACGTCGGAGATCTGGGATTGTATATTCCGGAGCCGAGGACGACTCCAATTTAAAGGTGGTGGTATTGTAATACCCCGATTCGGAATATAAGTAGTGGTTTGTCCTTTCATAACACCGAGGTCTGATGGGTACACTTGACTGAGTTGTGGGAAAAACTTCTCAGTTAAGCGTGCTTGGCCGAGAGTAGTCATATTATGGGTGACCTCTCGGGAAGCTGCTGCCGGATAACCGCAGTAGTGCCAATAAAAATCTCACACTGCAGGATAACCGAAATAAGTAAGTGAGAACAATATCGGTGATAACGATAGGTCGCTTGTGCTCAGGTGAGAGAGTATGCTAGGCGGTGATGCTAGATACTGGTCTTACAAAAGGCAAGAACGTCTACATTACACCGAGGCCTTTTCAGCACAGTTGGCTCCAGAGTTGGCAAAAATCTCTGCAGTTAAGCGTGCTCGGGTGGGAGTAATCCAGGGATGGGTGACCTCCTGGGCAGCGGTGCCCTTTGAAAACCCCACACTGCCGGATAACCGCAGTGGCTAAGTGGGGACAATATCGGTGGAGGGTCGGGTCATTACACGATCCAAAGGAGTCAGGTGTAGAAGTCTTCACAGTGGTGAAACATGTAGGCTCTGTCTAGGAATTCACGTGGGTTGGCCAGATTGGTTGTAGACATAGTGACACTAAGGAAACTAGGTAACTTACAACATCTCCAACAAAAGGTGAGAATTTTATTTTCTGATGACACATAGGATTTTAGACCCGTATTTGAGTTAAATTCATCTCCAACAGTAGGTCCTACAAAGTAGGAAGGGTGCCAAAATAAATACAAATGTCTTAGAGAAAGTCTTATCTAGACCATATGAATGACCTTCATGTTATTTTATTTAACTATTTTTTATAATTATTATTTCTAAACCAATAAGAAAAAGGAAATCACCTTTTTTATTTATCCATAAATCAAATCGTAAAAATAAGACCCCACGCCATTGGAGATGGTTCTCGAGCAAAATATTCTTATTTTTACCATATATATAACACCCCAAAAATAAGGGTCTAAATAAGACCTCCACATAAGATTTTTAGCACCCACTATTGGAGATGCTCTTAGGGTAGTGTACCTGGTCTTCACTATACGAATTTAAGGTAGTGAATTTGTACAACGGATTAATTTGAAGTATTCAAAACTGGACTATGTCCCTGGATTTTTCTGTCAAGCATTTTCCTCGTTAAAAAAATCTTGTGTGCTTTTGTGGTTTACTTTACTTTCACATTATATTGTATATCTTTATAATTAAAGTAAATACACTTGTACATTAATCTCTTTTTTTTGTAACAACCCTATAGTTGGTTCGAATAGAAATTTGACTATTCCTAATAGTTATTTTGTTGAAATAATCTTTTGGTCGTTTCGATAAGATTACATAAGGTGATACTCTGCATAGGTTGATATTGAAAAGATTGTGGTGTACTTGATATCCTCGTCATTTCAATTGGTATCAGAGGAGGCAAACACGAAAAAGACCTAACACATCTGTGTTTGGTGCGGTTTAACCTATTAGGAAAATGAATTTGGGTTCTTATGAATCAAGTTCAGTTAACGTACCACCAAGATTTTATGGTACAACCTATTTGTGGTGGAAGTCTGTAATGAGATATTTCCTCCAATCTCGTGACTTAAATACTTGGGTATTAGTGGTCAATGGATATGTACATCTGCAAGCGGAAAATTCAGAGACTGGGTATAGAAACTTAATGCATTGATGATAGGGAAAGAAGTCTTGCCAAGCATAAGACAATTTGCATGCTATAATACATGTAATAAACCGAGATCTTCAACATCATGCATCCGCTTTCTATACATCCAAGAAGGATTGGTATATTATTGAGATTGTATTCAAATATAATATATTATAAAATAAATCTAAACTTCAAACCCTACTTATGATTGAGAAAACCCTCGTATGGATGATAACGACACGTTTGAAGATACTCATCTTAAATTCTCTGAGATACTTAATACATCTTTTTATCTTGGAAAGACTATTTAAGAAAAATAAATAGTTCGTAAAATTTTCAAAACGTTACCATCTAGATACAAGTCTAAGAAACATGCTATCCTGGAAGCAAATGATTTTACAAAACTATCTAAAAGATCTCTAGTTGGTAAACTAAAGATATTTGACCATGAGTCTCGGTTAAACCAAGAAAAAGACAAGGGAATTGATTTCAAAGTCAAAAGGAACTCAAAGGTTCCTTATAAAGGTGGTGTGGTTCGATTGTCATAGAAAACTAGTGAAACACTTATGGAAGAATCAAATTATGATCTTGATACAACTACGTCCCTGAATACTAAACAATTTCAAGATCTCTTAAGGAATAAAAATAAGATATTTGTAAGAAATACTCATCCTCCTAATCGACCTCATGATCAAGTTCATACCGAAAAGGATCAAGAGGAAGATGATGAATATCAACCTCACTATTTCAAGTGTAAGGGTTTCCGTCACATGTCCAATGACCGTCATAATCTGAGGAAATATACTAGAAATAAGGTTCTTGGTGTAGCACTCGATGAGACCTCGGACTCATATAATTATGAAGGAGATGATACATCAAATTTTACACTAATTGCTGAGATAAATATTACACAAAAATCTGTCTGCAATCCCTCCATTGAAAAAATGGACACACCACCAGATGTATGGACTTCTATTAATAAGAAAGAGACGGAAAAAACAATGTGTAAAACTGTCGAATACCAAAAGAAAGCAAAATCTCTCTTGTGCAAAATCTACAAATACTATGGACATGATTTTGATCGCTGCTACATTTTCAATAAAGAGGTTAACATGCTAAAAGGAAGGACATAAGAACTTATGAATATACTGGAGAATTTTGATCATATTAATCATCGTTTATGATACAAATATTTAAAAACATATGCACTTCACAATCCTACTTCCCAAGGAAGTTTAAGGAATCTAAAGCTAAGAGGAAAATGGCAAATTAAGGTTAAAATGGTATACCAAATCAGAACAAAACACAGTAAAAGCCAAAGTCAGAATAGTGTGTGTCTTACAACCCGTGGTGGGCAAACATCTCATCTCATCACCACTTAGTGGTATTATTGGTGCACCCTCACTAACTATGTCAGAAGAATAAAAGTGAGGATGCATATGAACTAGGCACTCTGAAAGTTAAATTTTGTATAACTTGTTTACGGGAAATAAAAGAGGGGGTTCTGAATGAAAAAAATAATAAAATTTTCTGTCATAATAGTCAATATTCGAAAAAATTCTCATGAATATTCGAATAACTATTTTTGGTTAATTATTGGTCCTCAAATATCTATTTCAGATGACTATAAAAGACTATTTTATGATAGTTGGTGTCTCATTTATGAGAATTTATACTATGGATCAAGGTGTTCTTCCCGTCAAAGGTGCTAGATATTAAAGATTTCTTTCTAAATAAGAATGCACCATCTGTCAATGCAAAAGAATCCAATGGCAAGATTAAGAAGAAGTAGTGGTTGGGAAAAAAGGAAAACAAAGGCATCAGAAGAAAAAGCGTTGTTTGAAAATGGTGACCAAATTCTGTACTCATGCTAAACAAAATTGTAATTTCTTGCTGAGTCTTTCACCAAAACTTCTCAAATGCAAGAAGTTTTGGTGAACAATAATGTTTTCTTCTAGAAGAGATTTACAAGATTAAGCTTGGTGATGCTAATCCATTATCCAACTATATCAAAAATATGAAGGAATAAAAGCATCATAGCAAAAGTTAATCCAGTAGAAACTTGATTTCAAGGATATAACTTAGAAAAGATTAATCAATTATTGATGTATGACAATATTTGTATAAGATCTATTCAAAACTATCAATAAATTAATGATAAATGTTTATTTATAAATTCCCTATGTCATTATTTAATAGTAATGATTGCAACTCTTGTTCTCAGTTGAAAATCTCTTGGTGTTGCTATTCGGTTATGAGATAAATTTTTGTATTTTCATAATCTAAGTTTAGGTCTCATAAGTGGTTTATTTTCTTAACTTTTGATTTTAAATTGATTTTTGAGTATGATTCATGGATTGTTATATCGAAATCATAAGAAAATCGTGGTGATTTAACTTATATGTGAGTCACAATACTAATAATCTATTATGTTCTATAATTTGATTATTTGGTATTCATATAAGTGTGTGATTGGTTTTAGTCTATCTTGTGACATGTGATGACTAAGATCATATTTTAACATTTCTCTGGTAAAGGTGTTGCAGAATTCAAGGAAAAATTATTCTGATAATTGTTTTCCTGAAAGTAACTAAATCGATTTCGATGGTGTAAACTAGAATTTCCTCTTTATCATTCTAGGAAAACATGGATTTGGCTCTAAGTAGGTAAACTGGATTAAATGGTGTGTTACTACTGATCAGTTCTCTATCTTGGTGAACGATGCTCAACTGACATATTTCAATCATAAGAAAAAAAAATTAAACAGAGATGTCCTCTTTCTTATTTCCTTTATTTTAGTCGAGACTCTCTCCAAGTTGATTAACGGGGTCGGTAGCTAGGGATTCCATGGGTTTCAGGTGATATATAAAGGCGCTATTGTATCTCATTTGCAATTCACAGACGACACTATTATCCTTCTGAATGCTTCTAAAGTTGAGTTTAGAAGATTGCATGAGATCTTGGTTATCTTTCAGGTTTTGACCGTCCTCAAGATTATTATTGAGAAAAGCTCCATCATTGACATTGGGGATGATGATGTTGTTGAGCAGTTGGCAATGGATATTTGGAGGCAAAATATCTCATCTCCCTATTTCGTATCATGGTATGCCAATTGGGGCTACTAGTCGTAACGCATCAGTTTGGGATTCGGTTCTAAAAAGAAGGAAGGCTAAACTAGATCCCTGGAAGAGAAAATTCTTAACCAAGGAGGGTATAATCACTCTTATCAAATATCTTCGGAAAGCATGCCGATTTACTTAAAGTCTTTGTTATAATTATCTGCTTTGGTTGAAAAAAACTCAATAAAATTATGCGAAGATTTTTATGGCGCGCTGAAAAGGACAAAGAAAAATGATCTAGGTCTCATGGGTAAAGGTTTGTAAATTGAAGTGCCAAAGTGGATTAGGAATTAAGTGTCTAAGAGCTATCAATAAGTCGCTCCTAGCTAAATGGTTTTGGAGACACGCTAACAAACAAATGACACTTTGGAGAAGGATTATTGAAGAGAAGACACTCGTCTACCTTTTCCTCATCACTCTAGTTGAAACGAGCTTGTATATGGGTAGAATCATGTGGATGTCTATTTTAAAAACTATGAAGGAGTTTCATATGTATGTCGATTTGAAAGCGAACAACGGGGCTAAAACGAGATTTTAGAATGATTGGTGGCTCAATAACCAACCACTGAATCTAAACTTTCCTCGTCTATACAATATCAGTCTTCACAAGAATGCTACTGTAAGTGACTTATGGACTGACATTGGAAGTGCATCTGATTCCCGAGGAAGCCTTAACCTTGCTGAGAGTTTCGACTTCTTAAAATTGAAACTGGGATGTGCAACTGAATGATGGCAATAACTCTCTTGTTGGTGACTTCTCACTAGGTAAACTTCATCATAAACTCATTAATGAGAATATTGAATACACTTTCATAAGCAGGCGTTTGTCTTCCAATCTACCTCTAAAAGTGTTATTCTTTACTTGGTCTTTACTGCATGATTCAATCTCTATAAAGAATATGTTACATGATTGAGGTGTCGTTGTATCTTCCAATATCTGTGTTCGTTGCAATAAGGAGACAAAAACTATCCAACATCTACTTCTCCACTACGAATTCACTCACTCCATTTGGATTTACTTCATCAATGCGTGTAGAGTAAGTTGGGTTATGCAGGGAAGGTACGATATCAACTTGAATCCTGGAAATTCAGTTATCTTAATGGCATTAGCAAAACCATTTGGCCGCTTATTCCTTACGCTATTACGTAAGAGATGTGTAAGAAACAGAATAGTTGTATACATGGAGCGAGTACATAAGACTTAGGATGAAGTAATGTTTCTGATTAAGCAAACGTTAATTCTTTGAAATATATAGAAAGCATTTTACGTTGCTTTTTCATTTTGCGAGTTCTGTTCCAATCGAATAATATAATTATTTTATAAGTTTATCTTTTTTCGAATGTTTCATGCTTAACTCTCTTGTAAGTATTGTAACTATTTTTTTTTCCCACTTTTAATGTAACCTTCTTATTTCTGGCAGAAGTTGATCCCTAACCAGAGCCGGACTCTGTCCAAGGCCTTTTTTAGCCGAATCGAGTGCCCCCTCGCACATATATAATTTAGTCCAATTTAGCCCAATTTAGTTCAGTTGACTTTTTTTCTTAAGCCCACAAAATAAGCCCAACTGACTGATTTCTTAATTTGCTCGTATGACACACACAAACCACACTTTCCTCTTTGTTTCAACTCTCCATCAGACAACACTTAAATTTGATAGTTACTCTGATAAGTAACTGTTGGTGTTATTTGTGCAACAATTATAATTGCTTTGTGATAAGTAACTGTTGGTGTTATTTGTGCAACAATTATAATTGCTTTGTGTACAACCATGCAGGTGAAACTATTGGCAGACGCACATCAGGAGCGAGAGTCTACAAAAAGAAAGAAGGAGTTTGCGTAGCAGCTTTTGAGGTTCTAACATGTGCAGAGCAACTCAAAATCCAGAATTTTATCTATAAGGGAAACATGAGTTGACGAAGGAATATTCAACAGAAGTATGGTAACTGTATATAACATATCTAGTCTACATGAAAAAAGAATATCTTGGCATTGACTCTCATATTCTTAGCCATATTCTTGCCAGATTGTACATGCATAATTCTAGTAACGATGTATATATTGTTTCCTATCTTATGATGTAATCTCCTATATAAATACTCATACACACATATCAATAAAGGTGTGGGGAAACTTTTGAGTTAAAGCTATACAGTGTTTTAGCTTCTATATGGTATCAGAGCCTTCAAATCTCCAACGAGAATCAATGGCTTCCACCAATTCCAATCAGACACCAAACTTCACCATCAATACCCAACCTACCTCTACATCTGATAAGCATCTTATTGCTCTCAATATCACTACCCAAATCAATGAAAAATTAACCCCCACTACTTTTCCCCAGTGGCTTGCTCAATTTGAAGCATTTCTTATTGGATACGATCTCCTCAGCTATGTTAAAGGAACTTTCTCATGTCCAACTTCAGATGGATCCCCTACAGATGAGCTTCATAAGACTCATTGGATCAGACATGATAAACTTATCCTCGGTGTCATTTTGGCATCCACTTCAGCTTCCATAACACCCCTGATAGCTATAGCAAAAACCTCCCATACAGCCTGGAAAAAACTTACTCACCTCTATGCTAGCCGGTCTAGGACTAGAGAAATGCAGTTGAAGAAAGAACTCACGTTAATTAAACGTGAAAACAAAAGTATGCTGTGAAAAAGTTAGTGGATGAACTAGCCATCATAGATCACACTATTTCCGATGATAACCTGACACTGTATGTGTTAAAAATGGTCTAGGCCCAGAGTTTAGAGAGATAACAACACCGATTCGTACCAGAGAAACATCTCTGACGTTTGAAGAACTACATGACCTACTAGTTGGTCATGAAGCCTATCTAAGGCGCCTCAAAATTTCTACACAAAGTGCGGTTATGTCTGCTAACTACACACGCACAAGATCAGCAACACAGGAAGGCCGGTTTCAGAGACCCTACAGGCAGAACGATCAACCCAAACAGTACTCCAACAACAACTCAGGCAGGTACCCAACATGACCGCAGCGTGATGGAAGACGCTACAATACAGGAACGGGTAGGCCAGCTTCATCCACCAGGAGTTACCAACCAAAGTGCCAACTATGTGACCAGATGGGTCACACGGCCAAAGCATGCTCGCAATTTCAGTCACAGCAAGCGTCTGTGAACTGTGCTACCACAGCCGCATCCAAAAACAAAAATTGGCTTATTGATTCAGCAGCCTCTCACAACATCACTGGTGATCTATCAAATCTATCCATACATTCAGAGTATGATGGAACTGATGAAGTAATCCTTGTTGATGGCTCAGGTTTGAATGTCTCACACGTTGGTTCATTAGCTTTAACAACACTACATTGAACCTTTACACTACGAGACACTCTTTATGTTCCAAATCTCCGCAAAAATTTAATATATGTACATCATCTAAACAAACAGAATGATGTTTTTGTTGAATTTCATCCGTTCCATTTTTTTGTGAAGGACAAGATCACGGAGGCGTTTCACTAAAAAGAGCATGTAGCAATGGCATTTACACGTTTCCGGAATCACTGACGATTGCACCAAAGGCTGCCAATGTGCATGAAAGGACCTCGGTTGAAGGATGGCACAAGCGACTGGGACATCCTTCTCTTAAAATTGTCCACAATCTCATTAAGAATTTTTCTCTTCCTATTTCCGCTCATAAATATTTATCGTCAATTTGTCAATCCAATTCTATTAATAAAGCACATCAACAACCTTTTAGTATCACAAGTCTTCAAAGTCGTGAACCACTTGAGCTTGTTTATACAGATGTTTGGGGACCTGCAAGTTATACAAGGATTGATGGTTCACGTTACTATCTTATTTTTGTGGATCATTACTCGAAATATATATGGTTCTATCCTATGGCTACAAAATCTAGTGTCTCTACAATCTTTCCGCAATTCAAAAAAATTTGTCAAAAATCGCTTACAGAAACCATAAAAACCCTGCATTCAGACAACGGAGGTGAGTTTATTGCTTTAAAATCTTTTCTCTTGCTTCATGGAATTACTCATTTCACCATTATTCCTCACACTCCACAACAAAATGGTACTTCTGAGCGTCGACATCGTCATCTAGTTGAAACAGGTCTCACCCTTCTTTATGATGCTAATCTAGATTACTCTTTTTGGCCATATGCTTTCCAAACAACTTCATATCTCATAAAACTTCAACCCACACCTATTCTCAATAACAAATCCCCGTTCGAAGCTCTATTTTGTCAATATCCGAACTACTTAAAGCTGAAAAAGTTTGGTTGTATTTGTTATCCTCTAACAAAAGCTTACAAATCAAACAAAATGCAACCAAAATCCAAAACATATATATTCCTTGGCTATTCACCAACTCAAAATGGGTACAAATTTTTTGAACCCCAAACAAAGAGAATCTTCGTTTCGCGCATGTGCTATTCGACGAACACCCACAACATCTCATTAACGGTTTTCCTGTGACATGTGCTTCTACTCGGTCCTCTTCCAAAAATCACCAGCTCTTCCCAACTGTGTTTGGTCATCCACTAGCCATATTATCAGCCACAAGTGCACGTCAGGCTTCGGGAAGTGCTCTTGCTGCTGCTGCTGCGTCTCCTCCAGGTAACTACGAACCCTTGACTCTTCACTTCACGGTACACACCCTGCTGTAAACTGTAGACAACAACCAGGTTCAGCAGAAAACACTCCTGCCAGCCATCCAACATCACCATATTTCTCTGCAGCTGGCGTCCAGCGTCACCATAATTGTAGACAGCAACCAGGTTCAGCAGGAAACAGTTCTGCCAACCATCCAGCACCATCAGAATTGTATGCATCAGGCGTCTCCTCTTCCACAACAACGACGCCTGTAGTCCAGACATCTCTGCGGTCAACTTCATCTGAAGCCAGCAGCACACATGAGTCTGAATTCTACTCAGAACCACCACCAGCAGCAGATGCATCTCCGTGTACAACAACGTCTTATGTAGCTCCGGAACTTTCTCAACAAGCCCAAGTGCAACGTGCTCATAACATGACCATACGTTCCATGAACCAAATATTCAAACCGAAACAGGTAAACACAACTTCGAAACATCCTCTTCCGCACATTATTGAACCCACCAGTGTTAGCCAAGCATTGGCTCATCCTCAATGGCGTGAGGCCATGTCTGTAGAAGTGACTGCCTTAATGAATCATGGTACATGGGATCTCGTATTACCACCAGGTGAGTGTCAACCGGTTGGGTGCAGGTGGATCTTCAGGGTCAAGAGAAAGGTTGATGGCTCAATTGACAAATTCAAGCTAGACTTGTGGCAAAGGGTTACAACCAACGACCGGGCATTGACTACACAGAGACCTTCAGTCCTGTAGTTAAACCAGCAACAATAAGAACTTTACTATCCATTGTGGTCATGAATGGATGGGCATTGCAACAAATGGATGTCAACAATGCGTTTCTGAACGAGGCCTTAACAGAAACTGTTTTTATGACACAACCTCCAGGTTTCAAGGATGCGTCAAAACCACATCATGTGTGTAAGCTTCACAAGGACATCTATGGGTTAAAACAAGCACCACGATCCTGGTATAATGCACTCAAAAGGCAGACTACTCAATGTTCATATACAGTCAAGATATTACAGTATGCTATCTACTGGTTTATGTGGATGATCTTATCATTACAGGGAACAACTTGGAGTTTGTGATCTCTACTATTACAAAGTTAGGAGATATGTTCTCTCCCAAAGACATGGGTTCTCTTCACTACTTCTTAGGAATTGAGGTAATTCCCACAAAGAAAGGCTTGTTTCTTACTCAACATAAATAC
The DNA here is from genome assembly GCA_023531435.1 of Papaver californicum. Classification (NCBI taxonomy): domain Eukaryota; kingdom Viridiplantae; phylum Streptophyta; class Magnoliopsida; order Ranunculales; family Papaveraceae; genus Papaver; species Papaver californicum. The sequence goes on from JAJJMC010014687.1 coordinate 6,157,707, forward strand.
ATTCTAGAACTCTTGGACACTACAAGCATGAGTGATGCAAAAGACGTCTCCACTCCTCTTTCTACATCACAACCCCTTCAACTAGTTGACGGTACAACAGCTGTGGACAATTCTGAATTTTGAAGATTAATAGGCAGCATTCAATATTTGTCTCTGACACGTCCATACATCTCCTTTGCAGTCAACAAATTATCTCAATTCATGCACAATCCAACTACAATTCATAAGACAGCTGCCAAACGGTTACTCAGGTACCTAAAATAAACTATCTTTTATGGCATTCATATTCTTAAGAATGGACCTTCCAATCTTCGAACATACTCAGATGCTAATTAGGCTGGGAACATGGATGATCGCACCTCAACATCTTCCTACATGAGCTTCTTGGGTTTAAATCCCATATCCTGGTGTTCTAAAAAGCAACGTGCAGTTGCAAGGTCTTCTACTGAAGCAGAATACAGGGCTCTAGCAAATGCAGCCTCTGAATCAATGTGTCTGTTAACACTACTTCGGGAACTTGGCTTTTCTCTCAAAGATCCTCCTCAACTTCTATGTGACAATATTGGAGCCATACACCTGAGTCTTAATCCAGTTAATCACTCACGCATGAAGCACATTCAGATAGACCTCCACTTTGTACGTGACTTAGTTCAGAAGAAGAGCCTCCAAGTCAGGCATGTTCATACCCAAGATCAACTTGCGGATCTTCTCACCAAACCACTGTCGAAACAATGTACAGCTGTGCTGCGAAACAAGATTGGCCTTGCCGATGGAACCCCAATCTTGCGGGGGCGTATAAGGGAAACGTGAGTTGACGAAGGAATATTCAGCAGAAATATGGTAACTGTATATAGCATATCTAGTCTACATTGAAGAAAGAATATCTTGGCATTGACTCTCATATTCTTAACCATATTCTTGTCAGATTGTACATGCATAATTCTAATACAATGTATATATTGTTTCCTATCTTATGATGTAATCTCCTGTATAAATACGCATATACACATATCAATAAAGGTGTGGGGAAGCTTTTGAGTTAAAGCTATATAGTGTTTTAGCTTCTATATTATCTTACTGGGATCGAATGCTCAACTTATAAAGACTTTGCAAGGGATAAACGAACTACAGGATGGAAAAACAACACCAAAGTTGATTTGCTCTTAGCAAAACTCTACTCTTTTAATTTTGTCTACTGTAAAACAGCCAATCCAAAATATAATTTGGACCTTTTAAAATTATCTGTAGTAGACAGTAGAGATCAGTGCCATAAACCTTGGGATGCGGATTCCTTTCCCTCTTACCTGTAATGAACTCTCTTTCTTTTCTATAAAAAGAAAAAACTTAGTAATTGTTGGTGTACAGTAAAATTAGTAATCCCAATTGCTTTGATGTAGTAACTGTTATTGTTGATTATAGTTGCGTTGGTATTAAATTTTGTTGATTATGATTGTTCTGTTACGAACTGATTAGGGAAATTATTTTTTGACTTAGAAAAGGGCTATGTGATAAAGTTCGCACAAAGGCCCTGACCGTAAGCATACCTAGTTCGCTTTCAACGACAGAGAGACATTTGAGAGTTGACGTTGGACCATCCATTCCTGTGATTGATTAAAGAAATAAAAATGAAGGAAGGCTGTATCTTCAACCTCAAACTAGCTGATATTTTACAGTTATTACTGTAAAATTGTGATGACATTTCTGAAATCTAACTATCAATTGCTTTGTTCTCAGAAAAATAAAATCAGACTGTACTTTTGCTTTTAAACAAACAAGCATTAGAAAGAGATAACTCATCAATGTGATGAAAGTAGGATTCAAACGAAGCAAGCAAACTAGAATGATGTGATTAATCAAAAACGGTGATTGACCGTTAATTAATCTGAAAACGGGATTTCACAAGGATATCAACCATAGATAGAAATAGAACAAACACCAAATACTATCCATTATGTACCCGATTATAGGTCAACATTAAGTGCTTTTACCTAGAGTTTGGAAACCAAACTGCGTCCTCCTCGACTAATTATTGAAGGAACCCCAGTTTTAGGGACGGATCTTTAATTCTAACATAGAGTTGCAGGAAGGGCGTGGAATTGTAGACGAGGCTGATTTTTAATATGGTATGTTCCATGCTTCTCACGGATAAACTACTAATTTTAAAATCGTTAACTCCATCATGTACTAGTGTACGATCTGCTGATATTGAAATCCTCAAATAACAGTAGGATATATGGGTCCACTAATGAGTACATGGATCTCTTAATATTCAGTCCTTGATCCAATCTTGAATATCTAGTCCTGACAAATAAATTTATCAGCTTCAAAGTCCCAGGAATTTTATATTTGCTTCTTATTATGCTCAAGGTTGCACAGCTACAACCGAAAGAACAAACTACATATGCCAAAGAACATCTCAATGGTACTTATTCTAGGCCGTGCGACTTCCTAGCACTGAGGAAGAGTTCAATAGATGTACACACAAGAAATACCGACTAATGGAGCGATACTTGAGCTTGAGCGACTTTACTTCCACCCTTTATTCTTTGTTGAAGAAGCTGTGGCAACTATTTTGCTGGAACCTGCAGGAAAAAAGAAATAGAAAGACAATGAAAAAGGTTGAATAACGGTCTCAGTTGTTTCCTCCTATGACCGTCCTAGTATTACTGCAGTTGCATTTTATTACTAAGAGATAAAGGTCCGCATACTTTTTGACACTTTCAGTGAAGAATCCCTTGGTGATGATACCCGAGACAGTGCAGCCGATGAGGACGCCCGTGCCATTGGCGATGTCTTTGCTGATGCTGTTTGGGCCTGCTTTACACGAATTCTAGATGGTCCTTCAGGACTGTGCAGGGGCACAAAAATAAAATAAACAATATAAAAATCTGGAATTAGCAGAGAAAAAAACTAAAGGTTTCTCGGAGAGAAAAAATACTGACTTCTCCATGCTATCTGCTGGTAATTGCGGATCACCGACAAGGCTCCTGGGTGTTGAGCCTTCAGCATCCATTCCAATGGAAATGCCACCATCTGTTGTGTCACCTGCCTTCTCCTCAGCATGATCTGTTGCACACGTGATAAATGCATTTTGAAGAAAATTAATTCATATATCCACTCACGACATTCCTTCTTGCATGTCCAATCAGTAACTAATGAATGAGTGCATACATTGATTCACGAAAAATATACTTATTTCTATACCATACCTTCCATTGAGTGGTGAAAATCAACATGGTCCGAGTCATTGTTCTCCTGATCAGATAAATAAGCTGCTTTATCACTTCGGTCAGGTAATGCCAAGCCTTTCTCACCTAACAGTGTATTCCCACGTTGTATTGCTACCCCACCACCGGCACTAGCTTTTCTCTCACTATTGGAACTGGGAGCTGCATTACTCGAATCTTTAAGCAGCTGTAAATGTTCAATCTCCTCATCTTTCTTTGCTATTGTATCCTTAAGAGATGCCACCTGAGATTGGATAAGTTAGACAGAGAATCTGCAACTGCGAAATAGAAGGTAACAGTTTAAGAGGAAAGAAGTTAACGGTTATACAGTGGTGAGGTGGAAAAAGTTGTGACAAATAGGCTCTCTTTTTTCTTTCAAGAGTTAATTTGGCTTTCGCCAGCCACATCCAGGTATCATCTTTCTCACCTAAAACTATATTGAACCCTTTTAAGTACCCATTTTGATCTGGTCTTATGCACAATATTGGCCACATTACTGAGTGAAAGCCCATTTACCCTTAAAAAGGTTCTAGTGCCTAACCTGTCCCAATCATCCATGAACAGTAATTACACCCTAGTTTTCAATTTCTTAGTCCTCAAGCATGGTTTTCCAATCATGTTCTTCTATAAGAGGCAATACAAATATGTGATAATGTATATCTAACTAATAGCTAGGAAAAATCAGAACAAAGAATAACCGCCCCTTAGTTTGTGATACATCACGAAGTCCATCTGTTAGTTTCCTCTATTTAGGTGATGGGATATTTGGGCAGGCTTCAACATATTGCTAAATTGGTTTTATATTGAATATAATTAAAATAAGTCACAATAAAAGACTTTTCATTGAGATTTATTGCAGAAGAGTTTACATTGTTTTTGTATCTTTTTTCGATTTGGGGATGATTCTATTTCGTAACGGCATGCAGTCGCAGTGGTATTCATAGCGGTGACATTTGATTAAGTATTTGCACTAGCATTGGCATTTTGACCATCTGCAATCATAATCATTCACATTGGATTAAATTGGAATTGGAATTTGCATTGGCGTTGTGTTTTGATTTTGTTTTGTATGACATCAAGAGTTTCTGACGATTGTATTAAGAATTATCATAGGCTTTTCACGCCCAATATTATTTAGTTTGTTCATATTCTAGGCTTGAGGGGGCTGACACCATGTGTTAGAAGATCAAGTTCTATGTCTGCTATGGTTCTAATTTCCTTGTTACACCATAGTTAGATTTTCATTTGATTAAGGTTTTTAAGTTTTCGGATTTTTGGTTGCTTGTGAATTTCATGTAATAACTTAAGTGAGTTATGGAGTAAAGTTTGCAAGTTTTTGTGGAAAATAACATAAAGATACTGGAAGGTGGTGTCGTACCTGTTAAACGGAGACGGGTAATACCACAAATGAGATATTTGCGATGAAGGTAGTATGATGATGGCGAACCTCACCTTCAAGTATATGATTTCTTTGGTGGCGGTGATGATTCTTGATTTGTTATTCCAGGAGTGATGACGTGAACGACAAAGCTATTGTCTGCAAAGGTTGATGACGATGATAAAGATATAGCATGCAGTAAATAATATTGTTGCAGAATCCGATTTCCCACAAACCTTCTCTCTTTTTTTATAGTGTGGGGGTATTGGATTTTGTGGAGATTAACAGGTGGCAGAAGGCGAGGCGATGAAAGAAGATATGGCGGTGCCCTAACAGGGGATTTGAGCATTAGCTTTCACACCAATTGATAGTAACCAATTTGGTTTTTATCTACGGCCAACAGAAGCAACCTCATAAATAAAACCGATTTTAAAGAACTAGAGTAACCAAAACCATTTTATTGACTTCTTTCCATTTCTCCTCGATAATCACCAACTACAGTTGCTATTTAAAAGGGTAATGCGTCTGAGGTATTAATCTTTTAGATTTAGCTCATGATACAGGAATGTATGAGGTTCTTCGATGGTGCTATCACGGAAAGTCTTCTAAGTAGATTTTTCAGTGTTATAACGATAGTTGCTGCAGTGCTTTAATTGTGGGGGAACCAGGTGCAGTCTGGAAGGAGTGCTATGCTTAACACCATAACAAAGGAGGTTACACATTTTGTGATGCATTTTTGGTAGTTCATTTTTTAAGAGGTGATAAAGGAGGTTACACTTTTTGAAATCAGAGTGTGGGTTTTTCTTTTAAATCGAAGGTTCAACCCCCAACTGACTTGGTCTCGTTGTTAGAGAGGCACCTACAATTTTGTGTGTATTTTCCTTCTATTTCTTGTTATTGTACACTTCTTGTTGGCGAGATAGAAAAACTCTCTACAATGATACTCTTGAGCACACCCAATTTTTTGTATTACAAAGATTAAGTAAGTTTGGACCAATTTTTATTACTATTAAATCGAGGTTATTACTATAGAGAGTTATTGTAGAGAGTTTCTACTGTATATCCTTGAGTTAAAATGCAATACTTGGTTATATATCTTTATCGGCCATTTTCCCAATACATGCCACAGTTCAGAGGTTTGTGCTGAGTCATCTGAAGTTCATAGGAGCTCCATGCTTAACACAATAGCAGATCCTTGATTAACCCTAATGTCTATTTAACAGGTTTCAATGGAACTAGGTAAAGATAACTAGAATTGCTATCCCATTCTTACGTACTCTTTAACTCTGAAAACCAATGCGGAAGGGAGGAAATTTTTAGTAACAAAAGACCAAGTTATTGTTATTAGATCATTTACGAGATTTTTAACCCATAGATACAAAGGCATTACATATAGATACTTAGGGAAGGCCCCAGTTGGAAGATTAGCTTGGTGTCAGTTAAAAATAAAGAAGAAGGAATCCTAGTGTAGTTTCTAACAAAGAAAAATTGAATTAAATTAAATGTACGATTTAAAGTTTCCAATGTGATAGAACTGTTCTGATTTTACCGCAATGACACTGTTTTGGTATCATTGTGTCTTTAGTATCTTTAGATTATACTCATGTAGTATTTTTGAATGTCTTGGTTATCAGATTTCAAATTTATTTATTTTTACTAAACGAAATACGATGCATCCTGATTATGCTGGTGCAAATATCACAATAACCTTTAATCAGGAAGGCGGACTCCACTAATCCTTTGAGCCGGTTAGAGCTAAAAAACTCTTAACTACCCCGACCCATCTGTTTCATTTGAGTAGTACCATTCCTATGTATCTACATAATCTGGGAGTGCATTCAAAATATCCCCTATATGTTCTGCTTAGGTGATCATAAAAATACAAGAATTTGTTGAACAATAAAGAAGTATATAAGTAAAAGAGAGGTACCTGTTCCATTAATTCCCTAACATCCTTGCCCTCTTTGTTGCTATGTGCAGCACCAAGCTCAACGCCAGACACCCTCTCAGCAAACTTCAAAGAACTCAAAGTCTCAGAATATGAGTCAGGTTTTGGATTAAGCTGGACAAACATGAGAGTCTTTGCCTGGCCACCTAAAGCATGAACAGAATGATGTAAATGAAGCTGGCATGACAAAAATACAATTTACGCTTACTTTTACGCAGCAATTAAATTTGAAAAAGAAAATAAGTATACTTTGAAAGTAGTTGGTAATTAAAATTCATGAAATACAAACCTAGAGAATTCTGAAGAACTTGAGTTAGCTTGCTATTTCTATATGGTACATGAGGGCTCTTTTGTGCGAGTGCAAAAATGACATCTCCAAGCGAAGAAAGTGATTTGTTTATATGTTGTGCTTCCTTTAGCCTGTCGCCAGTTACCTCAGACCGATCAATTCTTTCACTCCCAGCAAGATCTACCAAATGAAGACTACCCCGAAAAGCAGAACCATTCTCCAAGTCCTTTGCTTGCACATGAACTGTTACAATACTGTGCAATATTTCGAAGTAGTTAGTAATGAGAAACAATACCCGCCCCTCACTACCACCACAGGCAAGAAGTAGTTTCTAGCACACTTCACGATAGTTCAAATGGATGCGTGCACAAAACAACATACAAAAGAGTTAGGAATAAAAAGAACCTGTGAGATCTACTACTTCTTTCATTCATCGCAGTAGCACTTACAGCCCTGTTCTTCAACCCAATATGCATCAATTCCAAGACATCAGTGGTTGATTGGACGGTATGCATGCTGGCGCCAGGAACAGCTAATCCATTCTGTTGAGTAACACTAGAACGTATCTCTAGTGTGTGCACAGTCAAGGGAAAGCAAAATAATCATTTATTGAACGATAAGCAAAGAAATTACAGAACAAGGAAGTTGTTTGCTTCTTAAAAAAGGCTAGTATTTTTAAGAGGGAATGGATCATGGTGAAAGGATATCTTTTCTGCGAACCTTCAGAGAGCAAATCCCGAACTTGTTCATTATATATTTCAACTATTTGAACCGAAATTTCATACATAAAGATGCTTCTCCTATTCCAAGAGATATCGAAGAGGTCATTTAGAGCTCGATAGTTGACCCCCCATTCCTCTTTAGATGCATTATTGGGGCCACTCTGCCAATATTCAAGAAGAGAGTCAGACTATCCTTATTATTCATCAGTCCGTGAATATTATCTACCTGTATATCTGTGTAGGTGTGTACTACTCAAATGTAGGAAGACAGAACAACAAGTCAATAGTGCTCGTGGGAGGCTGGCCCTGAGTTTTGGGGGACAAGGCCAAAGAATACTTGTAAAAAGTATACCTTTGAATTTTAACCAATTACCATGACACTTATGTGCTAGTGTCTGTTGAATTAGGAATATAACAGTTACTTCTGCTGGTAAATGGCGTGGTGTCTGAATTCAAAAAGCAATAGTCATCTTCAATTGACATGTTTCAACTATCATGTTAGGTTTATAAAAACCCTTGATCCGTGTTCAAATTAGTACAGTTTTAGTTGTTCTCTGCATCTTGCTTCACTTCTTAGGCATCGTCAGTACCATCGAATTGCATTTTGGATATCCCGAGAGGAAAGTTTTCTATATTACTATGTGTGGTTCCTAAGGGTAGAAACATCTCTTAAATGACAACGATTGTGCCCTGGATAATCTGTTTATCGATTACCAACGCCTATATTTTAACAATCTTACGCCATTGGGATAAAGTCAGTAGACACAAATTTGGATTCAGGAAGATCCTAACGGGTTCTCTGCAAGATTAAATTCATTATGTAGCGTTCAACCTATCTTTTGCCAATTTCAAAATTACTAGTTACTGGGGAATTCTAGGTTAATGCTCCACACATTTTATTCTCTTTTTTACTTCTATATTCTAATGTTCTGCTTCTGCTTAAAGAACAAAAAGAGAAAAAGATTAAAGAAAAGGTTTGAACCATACCATTGTATAAGTCTTTCCTGAACCAGTTTGACCGTACGCGAAGATGCAGACATTGTATCCATCAAGTACAGATCGTATTAAAGGTTGAGTGTCCAAATACACCTCCTCTATTGACAAAAATGTAAGACAGAAAAAAACAAAAGTAAATTTGGTTAAATACTTCGACTAGAAAAGACGTGATGCGAAAATAGAATACAACAAACAAAAATGCAGAACTGAAGAAGATCTAACAATTAACCATGATTCATCGGCCACCATCTGTTGGTTCGTGTAAACTGTAAACCTTATTTAACCTTACTAGTGTCTTATGCACGACATACATGACCTTATGTTGTACCCCCACGATTCAACTCATGAGTATGTTACTGTAAAACTAAATAAAAATACTTTACCTTCCTCATCAATTGGAAGCGAACCTTGACATGTTTCACTTCCACTATAGTGCAGCTACATATTGAAGAATGGTAATTGACCTTGTGTGTTTCAAAGAACTAAAGATTACACGATTAACTTGCATAGTACTGCTAGACATTTAGTTGTTATCCCCAGCAACTATAGTGCAGCTACATAGTGAGGAATGGTAATTAATCTTGTGTGTTTCATAGAACTAAAGATTACACGATTAACTTGCATAGTACTGCTAGATATTTAGTTGTTATCCCCAGCATATCACCATGCAAATAACTAACAGAAGTACCATGCATTTTAAGGTACAAACTAAACAGAAGAACTGAAAGATAGATAAATTGAGATTGACAAAGATCAAACCTTGAGTGGACGACGGACCAAAGACTTTGTTAAACTTGAAGTTGCGGCGGCGTTCTTTCCCTAATTTATTAGGATTTTCTATAGCCATCTCCCCATTCTCACCAATATAATCAATGCATGTTTTATTTCCACTCTGTCCAGGAGAGGATGGTCTTATGCGACAATAAACCCTGATGCTTCCTATCCAGATAAGAACAAATGAATAAATATGCACATCAAATATTTGAATACCAGGACATAAATTTAGATTCTGGATATGCTAAGCAGTGACGGACCTTTTAAATCTTGGATTTCGTTATGTAACTTTATGTTTTCTGCAATAACTTCGTTACAATTTTCAGCTGCATCTGCTAGTACTTTGAATTTTTCCCCTACACAAGAAAGATAAAGCGACGTATCAACATAGATTCAACGTACCTACCTAAAAAACATACCAAATAGCTGGTTGATTCCTACTCAATTGGTGAAATTCTTCTGTATATGTCATTTGTGTTTGCACAACTTCCAGCTTGATGTCTTGGGATGCCAATCGTACATCCTGCATTCTTTCACAAGTTTGAGTTAAGCACCTGATGTACATATCATATAATAAAACTTTCAAACAAGCTGATGTAGAGGTACCTGTAAGGCTTGGAACAGAGTATCTATGAAACTCCGGTAGGTATGTTCTTTATCATACCAATTCTGAGCCTTTAATGCAGATGCTGACTCAAGTTCTTTCTCTTTCGTCTTGGAATCCGCTAAGAGGCACTGAAGCTCCTTTAACCGTTTCTCTAACTCATCTTGAGTTTCCTTCGCAAGTGTTTCCAAATGTTGGCAATGTTGCTCGTGTTTTTTCTTGTTTGCTTCAAGTTCTTGCTTTAATTTGGATATTTCTAGATCTTTACTTCCCTTTAATGTTTCCTGCAAATCATTTTGAGTTTTCTTCGCTTGTTCTTCCAAATGAAGGCAACGTTGTTCATATTTATTCTTGGTCAGTTCCAGCTCTTGCTTCAGTGCTGAAATTTCAAGATCACTATTAGACTTTAATCTTTCCTTCAATTTATGTTGAGCTTCCTTAGAATGTGACTCCAAATGTAGGCAACGCTGTTCATTATTCTTCTTGGTCATCTCAAGTTCTTGCTTCAGTGCTGCAATTTCAAGTTCATGATTAGATTTTAATTGTTCCTCCAATTCATGTTGAGCTTTCTTAGCACGGGATTCCAAATCTAGGCAGAGTTGTTCGTTATTCTTCTTGCTTATCTCTAATTCTTGCTTCAATGCTGAAATTTCAAGATCGCTGTTGCACTTTAATGATTCCTTTAAATCATGTTGATTTTTGTTAGCTTGTACTTCCAAATATTGCTCATACTTCTTCTTGGTTAGATCCAGTTCATCCTTCAATGCTGAAATCTCAAGATCTTTACTGAACTTCTCTTTTATTACACTATCCAAAAGCTGCTCCTGTATTTTCCTTCTTTCTTCTGTTTGATTCTTGTCCTTCTGCAGGGAGTGAGCAACCTGAAATACTGGCAAGTGCTAAATTAAAACAATTTTCTGAACAGGAAAAGACACAAAGATAGTATCACTTTATTAGTAATGGCTATTTGCTTCAGTAACGAATTCAACATACAACACAAACGATCTAAAATACGAATGTCGAGTTTATGGTGTTCACAAACATGCTGATGACAAAAACTGATATTTGCTGTCAAATTACCAACTGACCAGTTGTATTATCTGAAGCAATACATTCAGGAGCACATTCTTACTTTGCAAAGCTCATTTAGTGGGAATTATTCGAGTACTGAAAACTGTAGGCCATGAGAAAACGATACAAAAGAAGGCAGCAAAGTCGAATGCATATCTAATGATCCAAACCAGTATTCAAGAGATACATATTAAACCAAAAGCACAAATTATTATATAATAGGTAGATGAATTTGGCCACAATTAAACCTTATCTGATGAGCATTAATAATATTTGTGACATGAAAATGATTCAGGTCCACTATAATGATGAAAAACGAAAATCCATTCAGATCCAACTACGACATTTATCGTTTAAACTTTATTCTTTCGTTCTTATTACTAGAAATTTCCCATTGATTAATCCCCATGTAAGGCTCACAAACAGGCGTAAGCCGTCTAAACCATAAATTTTGAACATATTTGGCTTCTTTAATTGTAAACTGGGTACTATATTTTAATTTTTCTAAGCTAGATATTTGCATCTCAATGTTAAAGCCTGTGGTATACACAGCTTTTCCTTCTATCACGATTTCAATTTAACCGAATGCTGAACAATTGGATCTTCAATAGAACATTACTGATAATTAAGAATAGAACAAATCAAACTTGAGTATACCTGAGTCTCGTCATTACTCCCAGTTGCAAGGGTTTCAAGAACACGGATTCGCGATTGATACTTTTCCTCGCGAGCTTTATACGTATTGTTTTGCTGCAAGTACCAAAAGACTTAGAAACCAATGATATTGTCCATAGCATTTTCAGATTTAAAATCATTAAAGTACTTTACAGTTCGTATATGTTCTGCTTGGGCAGACATCCGACGTTCGATCTCTTGCACCACTTTTCTCAACAGGCATGCTACACGCTGTGCAAAAAGCAAAAGGCAAAAAATGAAGAATCAAAAATTATATAAGATATAACTTTTAGAATCATTAATTGAACAAAGTGGCATAAGAACAATCCGAACTTCGTTATAACCCAAATACTCAGACTTTGTATCAGTGTCATACATGAGGTATTTCCCCATTCTTCCTGTCAACGCTTTCATCAAGAATCCCATTCACAACACTCAGAAGTGACTGAGTCGGAGCATTCTGCAGATATTGGGTGATAACATCAGAATAAGCATTAAGTTGAAGTTCAAATATAAGTGAGGTTGACTCTCAATAGCTTCATGAATTTACATCTAAACTACTCGACTTCATCATTTCCGAAATACTAGCAGCAGGAAGATCGGCATAACACCCTTGTTTCAGTTGAAACACCTCGTGGAACTTATGACCAGCATGATGATTCAACGAAGCTGATGGCTCTAGAAATGACAAAAGTTAATAGTCAAAATACTTTCTACTAACAAAAAGATATGGGTGTAACTAGGTATAAACAATTGACACGTGGAATGCAGATTTAGCATTGAAAGGAGAAAAAATAGAATTAAGAAAAAATGTTCTCAATTATTAGATAATCGAATGCTTAGCTATAAAGAATCAAAAATAGAGGAGGTTGAAAACCCGGATCAACAGTTTGTGATTGTCTTCTCGATGCTCAAGATTTAGAGCTTACAGACATTGTGTTTCAGCAGAACAAATGTTTTACTATAACTAGATCTTTCTGAGGTTTAGAGACTTAAGAGTTGTTACCAGGATGTTATTCATCAATTCCGCTCAACAATTCATTTCCATTCATTATTCTCTTTCATATTAGCAATAAAAGGTCACCAGTGATTGTAGTCACTACAACTGATGGACAGTATCAAACTCCAGTTTGACCTATACCAAGTACACCAAGGGAAGACAGTAACCTTCCAAGGGATCATATGCAGCATGGCCTATCTGTCCGATTGTACCTATGCTTGCAAAATGTACATCTCTTACAAGATTTTTCATTAAACATGAAATTTTACAATATGAAAACTTCTGCATCAACAAAATTCTGAATGGTTTTATATAGTAGTCCACACGTGCGACATCTTCAAGGACATTTCTTGGTGAAAAATGCAAAAAGGCCCTCATCTGCAGCTATGAGGATCAAATGGATGATTGACAGGAATTGTTTATAAAAATCTTACATGGGTCACCACCTTATCACAAAGTACGAAAGAGACGTGTACAACAATCAGGTCCTCCCCAGTTGTCTAGCTACGTTTTCTACGTTTTAGAATAACAAGTTACATACAATTATCTTCCTTCTCATGAACGTAATAATATATAAATCCCTTACCTGGCATAACAGGACTACAGATAACACGTTCCAAGTTTGACAGACTCTTTCGGCTCTCTCCTGCTGATACGGGAAAACTTGGCAGACGTGACAATGAGTACACTTGTGAGCCTGAACCTTCTAAGCGTCTTTCTGAGGGTTTTGAGTTCTTTCTAAATCTATCTAACTTAACATTTGAACTCGTAATATCAAAGTTATCTCCCACCAAATCAACTTGTTGCTTACCTGAAGCATGCATATGACGCAATAGCTTTTGAGCATGGTAAATGTAAAATATGTAAAATATATAGATTAATTAAAGAAACACCTCTTACCATTATTCAAAGGGTTTTTATTCATTGTCCAAGAAGCAATGTCAAACTCTGCAACATCTGGTTTTAAAGCTCAACTATAAATCTGAACGATAAGGTAGAACATCCCATGCTTTTCCCAGCAAAAGCAAGTATTCCTTATTGAAGAGCAAGACATCAAAACCTATAAAACCTGATAATGCTAAAAAAGAAAACACAGGAAGCGTGGGTGTGCACACAATGTCTAATAAAAAAGGCCAAGGCACAACAATAAGGTAAAAAGTTTTTCTACTTATGTATTTTCATGGAGCGTTGTTTCCTTTAAGACCTAATAGTATAGCAATCATTCTAGGCAGTAATGGTGCAAGGACATTCTCAGTTTCTCATGGTGAGCCACTTGAACAAAGGCTCATTTGACATTTAGGGTTGTCAGGTTGCTTAAGTTGATTAAGGTCAATGAATCACTGACAAAATAAGTTTCTCGGCTAAAACTTTCAACTCCATCATCTTTTGGTTCAAATATTTAAGCTTATTGCGGTTAAAGTTTTCAAGATTAGCCAAGTATCCGTGCGGATTATATATGTAATGAGTACAATAGGATCCCATTACGGCATTACATATCAGTTTTTCATTCAATCCAAGTGGATCTCAATATTCCATTAGCCTTGTAAGTTACAGGGTACCACATTTTGACATTTTGGAGGTTGCTTGATAACATCCTTTTGAGTAAATATTATGCAGAAATTAGGTGAAAACGATTTTGGAACTCAAGTGGGTATCAACATTATTCTACTAAAGAGGCAACTACATGTTACAGGTATGGCATATGATATCCACGATGATTCTTGATTCAACATACAGTTCGAATGATGAAAAAATGAATCTAATTCACAATTTGGTACAACCATGGATGTAACTGATTTTTTCTTTTGCCAAAACTAGAACATCACTAAACAGAAAAAGAAAGAAAAAGGAACAAGAAGAAGAAGAAAGAAATACCTCCTTGAATTGCAACGCAATGTCTTCTCTCTTTTTGATTTTTTTCGACTCTGGTGGATTGACATAAATGAGAAATCAATACTAATTTTGATCGATCCATCTCTCCAAATAAGATCTTCAAATAGATTATTCATCCTCAACCAAGCAACTAACGAATTTCTCTCTTTCTTCTCACCGAACGAAGACCACGTCTTTCCAAATTCAACGCGGGAATATTGACATGTAGGAGAATGGAATGGATAGAGACGAACAACAACCGGGGCGAAGTGGGTAGGATGTTTTGTTCCACAAACGGAGGTTTTCATGTTTGTAGTTATCTTTGTCTCCCGTTGACAACACGTCCGACCAAAAGGAAAAAAAATTAAAAAAATTGTCCCAAACAAAACCAGACAATTTTTTTTTATTATTATTTCTTTTCAAAAAGGTTTAATATTAATTAATACGACGTCATGTTAACAATTTTGTGCTTATTAAGAATATTACAATTGATGGTGTACTTATAGATTTGTTGTTGCATATGTGTTGACATGTGTTGTATTCTTCGAATTTTTCGAATTCTTGGTGTTTTTGTCATTTTGTGAGACTCTTCAGAATAGATATAGATTTGATGATTGTGTTTTTCGCTTGCTAGGGAGCTTTTGAATTTTGTTGTTGACTATATCCGCTGATTGCTTGTATTCTGTTGCTATGGTTATATCTGATAGTAGATTTATGCGTAACCAGTTACTTGTTATTAGTAGTGCTTGTGCTTCTGCATTGAGTGCTGGAAAAGAAACTCAATCCCGCCGCAATATGCATAAACGATGCATTATCTACTGAGTACAGTAAGTAGGCATAACCCATGGATAAATCTTCTTCCTAAAAGGAGGCATCAATTAATATGATCCAATAAGTATTTATTGTAGACCACTGTGGTATAACTGTTCTGGAGCCCTGAGCTTGAGATAAATACGGTGATGGATTGTAGGGAACTTCTTCGAAATTATTTTTTATTTGATCAACTAGGATGATGGGTGAAGGAGTTATATTTTCAAAAATCACATAACATCTATGATTCCAAATGAACCACAAAATGGTTGCAATTTTATTAGAGAGAGGGTGAGTATACTGGAGAAGCTATCCAATTAGAGAAAACCGAATTGCTCTAGCAAAGGAGCATTCTAGGATTAGGTGTTGCTCTGTTTCAGGAATTTGAGAATTACATAAAGAACATGCAGGAGTTATAACCGAAACATGAGAAGAGAGACGACTCAAAGTTGGTAGAGGCTTGTTTACTAGTTTACATAATCGGGAGTAGATAGACACATTTTTCTGTCGAATTTGTTCTCAATTCTATATATTGATAGTGCTCAATTTTGTACTTATTATGATATTTTATGTGTTTGTAGGTATTTTTGGAATATAAAATTTTGTGAAAAAATTGGCTCAAAAAGTTGATAAAGACACCCATAAGAATTACTAAAGGCACCCAACTAGTGGATAAGGGCACCCCTTTACTTTGTTCAAAATCCGAATTTGGCGGGAATTATTTCCTTTCCGCGTGAAAGTATCCTGTTGCGATTGGGAGTCGATTTTTAAGGGATTTAAAGAGTTTTTGGTATACCAAATTGAAGAAATAATCAAAACAGGTCCACACATGTCATTCACGGATGTTTCTCGCTGAGAATCATGGTCGCTCATAGGATTCTGAGAAGCCTATATATAATAACCGCAATTGCACGGTGTCTACAATACAGACAACGGCAAGTACGGTTCGAACCCACAGGGAGCGAGGACAATACTGCAATCAATATTCTTAATAAACTAATCAGAAACAATATTTTTGGATTCGAAAATGCTAATGAACGAGAAAATAATAAGATATACAATGTGATCAAGTAGAGAGGGAACTAGGATTTTCGGTTTTCACCAATTTGATATATAGAACTTACATCTAATCTCCAGAATTATCGTTTCACCACTGTAATTTTCTTCGCTTCCAAGTTGACATTTCTAAAGAATTGCTTATCAATCAAAAAGTATATCCCATCAAATGTTACTAAGCATGGCATATCAATTTAAAAGTATAAACAATCAGTAGAGCTATCTAACCAATATATAGTTTCAAAGAATCAAATATCAATTTGTGAGCATACACCGTCAAAGAATTTAATCCCAACACGGCATATCAAACGGAAATCATATATGATTAATTCTACTATTTATGCAATAATTAATCAAGAAAACAATGAAGATAAATTACTAAACATTTAAACCATTTATTTATGAGTTTTCCATAATCAAAGTTGGTTTCTACCTAAAACCCTAGCTACAAAAATCAGCAAAACATGGGGTTGGGTTTCTCAAAACCCATAAAAATAATTAAGAAAAATAAAGAAGGAAAAGATTAAACCCAATTTGAGCAATGCTCTAATCTTTGTCTATCTCTCCTCAAGTCATACGTCCACCCAACACAACCTTCTTTTACTTTCCCTTTTGGGAATGTGATGAACCAGCCTTCATAGCCTTGTCAGTTCTGTCTCCCAGACTTTTTGTCGCCTCCAAACAGCCGTCAACCTCCCCTCTCTCTACTCTTGACGCTCTCCACCAAACCCTCATAGAAGACTTCTTTCTCTCTGACTTTTCTATTTTCTCACCTCTCTCTCCCGTCTTAATCGTTCTCTCTCCACTTCTCTTTTCTCAATCTGTCCCCCCTTGTCTCCTCTCTCCCAGCCTACCTCTCTTTCCCCAGAATTTCCTCCTGACAGCCTCCGCCTCTCTCTTCCGTCCTCTTTTTTTTTCCTATCTCTTTTTTCTTTTATACCTAAAAGAAAAGTCTAACCAACTCTCTCTCTGACGTCAGCCAACATACCCCACTCTTCTTTTCAATCCATCACCCTCAATCGTCCTTTTCCTCTCACCCAATCTCCCTTACATCTCAATCACTTTCCAGACTTCTCTCTCTCTATTCACTTATTTCTTTCATGTTGTCCACTCACGTGTCTTTTATGGCCGCAAGTCAATGAGATGATCAGAAATATCAATTATCCTCTGTTTTGGATTATCTTGATTTAGAGTTGGTTGTGGAGAGATTTTCTAGTCCTTATCGATTAAGGAAGTCTTGTTAGGGTTTGGTAAACCTATGTAAAGACAAGAGATTGAAGAAAAATGCATCGAAAGTGGGGAGAAAAAATTCCAGAAGAAAAAAAAACTTTTACTGGTATGAAGAAGACGAAGAACATAAGGCTGGAAAAGAAAGTCGCAGAAACTATTGCTAAATCCCATCCATTAGATGCACCCGAGATCATTCGTTCATTGACTGTTCTCGTTACTAAACCCATTTAGCAACTCACCTATTTCAAAGTTGTTGCAACACACTGTTGCAACAGATATAAGCGTATCAAATTCCCTAAAATAATTTTTTTTTTGTTCTTTTTCTTCCTTGTAAACACTTTCGAGCTATGAATAATTATTTTGAGAGAGTGTTTGTCATAAGGAGAGAAACATCATTACTGGGGCAATGGAGAAAGTCATTATTCCAATAATAAAGTGGTATGTTTCTATTTAATTAATTTTACAATTCTTTTTATGATTTTTGTATTAAATTAAAATTGAAAAAATGATTTTACTAAATAGTTGTGATTTTATTTGATGGTTCATACTTAGTCTAGGACTCTTGATGTTCCATGCTTGTGATTTACAACTATTATTTTGAAAATCTACTTATTGGCCGTATTTTAGAATCAAATTGAATATATGAGTTGCATGATTATTGTTTTTAATTGAATCACTTAAAAATTGGTTAATGGTGGAATCTTTAGTCTCAGTTTTCTCTATTTTCTTGAATCAACTTCTAATTGAGTTATTCTATTTTAGTCTTTAAATTAGGTCTAAAACAAATCTTTACAAGTCCTAGCGAACGAACTATTTTTACCACTTTTTTAAAACGACCAAGTTTTTGGGGCCGCTGCCGGAGACTTGTTTTTAGGTTTAAAGTTATATATTTTTTTTTAGGTTTAGTTCTTTTTTTAGATTTTATTATTTTGTTTTATTTTACGTTTTTGGGTATTTATCTTTTTGCTACATGCTTTTGAACGAAAACGAAAAAAAATTAAGCCAATGATTTTGGTGATTAAAAACTTGGAGTTAAAGTTAAAGCTAAAAGAACGGAAAAGAAGACAAAGTTTTATTTAATTTTAATTTATTTTTAGGGTTTTATTTCTTTTTCTTGTTAAAAAAAATTGTATTAGGAAATCTCTTTTATTTTTTGTAATTCTTTTTTTTATTTTTCTGTTATTTTTGGACACTTTGGGACATTTTTGGACATTATTATTATTTTTAAACCCTACAGAAGGGTAGTTTTAAATATAAACTGCACAGGGAAGGGAGAAAATTACGATATTGTCTCAGCCCCTTGGGTTCATACACTGACACAAGAGTCAGTGGTCAGAGTCGACTTCAACGGTTCGTCGCCCGTCTGGAACGGGAGGTAAGACTCGATCAACCCACGAATCCCCTGCAAGTGGGTTTACTGTATTCCTTCGTATGCATATATGTTGAGGTACTAAATACGGACTTTAATTTCTAGTAAAGGGCAAAACTGACCATATAAGATAAGGGTTCAGATTTCATCACCGTATCCTTCTAGCCCGCTTTAGGAACACGTTACCAAACACGAACCTAAACCTAAAATTTGACTAGAAAGAGACCGATAGGGTAACGAGCTTATTGGAAAATATATCAAATGGATTGTATTGATTACTATATTATCTCAACTCAAGGATCAGGAAGGTTAATTTAAGTTGAGTCGTGCCTCTTTGTAACCCAAGGAAACGTTTTCCAAAAAGATAGGGTTATCCAAGCTCCATAGAGCTTATCTTCCCTCTCTCGATCAATTTAATCCAATTCGGATCTATCTAAGAGGTTTGCTAAAACTGTAACTAGTTTCCTTTTGGAAGAATAAAAGCTGGTCTAGAAACAATTTAAGTGGATCCATCGTGCTTTTTGTTTGATAAATTCAATAAGATTGATTTGGTTGAGTCATCCTTGCTTGTGTTTGTTTAAAATTCCCTTCCAATTAGGACTTATTTTATTTTTAGTATATGCCAAGACCGTTCGAGACCATCAATGAACGAGCTTGGAAAAGAGACACTTTAGGTCGTTTGATTAGTCACAAACCTACTAGTTCTTTTTCTGAAAAACGAGGGTCTCAAAGACTCTTATCTAGAGAACCCTGTTTTTGGAAATTTTAATTTTGAAAGTTTGACTTTGTCTTAAGAAGTCGTTGCCAGTCCTTTGATAGTGCCAGACAAGGTTGTAAAATCATGAATCACGGAGCTAATTATTTTTCAACTTTAAGGATCGAATCGTATATTGAATCGTGAATCGTAGATTCATTGCCATTTTTTATTATCACTTAGAAATGGAAAATATAAGTGTATGTGTAAATAATAGTTTTTCAAAAATATAAGTTGAAAGCAAATACATAAATCAGTATAAAACCTTTTGTATGTATATTATTATCAAAAAAGTTAACACAATACAGTGGCTTAGCTCTTAAATGAGCAACCTGCAGGTTAGAGGTTCGAATGCTTGTGGCTTCTACTTTCATTTTAAATTGGTATTTTTGGTAAGTTGACTCGTTCAAGGTCAACCAAAATCTAACAATCACATATTTATATGGAATCTTCTAGATTCTAAAATGATATATTGTGATTCAACTTGAATTTCGGATTTCTGAGTCGAATCGTGACGCGTACGATTCTAAAAACTATGGTGCCAGAAATGGCAACTTTAAAAGCTTTGTTGAATCCGACTAGGACTTCTCGTCCATCATGTATCAGGTCAGCTGCAATCGAAGCGAACTATGAGTTGAAACCTGGGACCATACAAATGCTCCCGATCTTCTTAGGAAAAGAAAATGAAAACCCCTACTTTCACATTAGGGAATTTGAAGAAATATGTAGTACCCTAAGAATTCACAACCTTACTGATGAAGCTTTAAAACTTAGGTTGTTCCCTTTTTCCCTGAAAGACAAGGCCAAATCATGGTTATATATTTTGACATCTAAGTCCATTGAAACATATGAACAACTTACATCTGCCTTTCTCTCGAATTTTTTCCCTAGGCACAAAGCATCATCTATTAGGCAAGAGATTTCCACATTTGTGCAACAAAAAAGAGAATATTTGTATAGGTATTTGGAGAGGTTCAATGATTTATTGATACAATGTCCTTATCACGGTTTAGAAAAGGTTAGACTAGTCCAGATCCTCTATGAAGAGCTAGATTATCCAACGACGACCATGGTCGAGTCGTTGTGTACAAGTGGGTTTGATAGTAAAACTGTTGATGAAGCGATAACATTTTTGAATGAAATCACTGAAAAAACCGAGCAATAGGAATGTAGTAGGGAACCCCAGAGAAAATTTTTACTGAACAAAGGTAATGTCAATATGGTAGATGGAACCTTTGAATCAGATGATAAAATTGCAGCAATAGCAAAAAGGATAACTTTAGAGTTAAATCATCTAGTTGTGGAATAGATCCCAAGTCAGTTTGGGAGGGACATACAGAGGAAGAGCAAGCCCATGCTCTTTATAATAACACTAGATTTGATAACCGTCAAAGGTTTGACCCATATTCAGAAACCTATAACCCTGGTTGGAGAAACCATCCTAACTTTCTTGGTCTAAGGGCCAGAATCAAGGTTAGTCTAGTGATTCCCAGGTTCCCCCAAGTTTTGTTTATACTAAGAATCCTTCAATACCAGCACAGTTTCAGAACCCTTCAGATAAGAAGATCATGAGTTTAGAAGAATCTTTCATCATATTAGCTACAACACTACAAAATTTCAGCAATCAGTTGATCAAACTTCACAAGCTAATAGAAAAATTATACAAGCTAACACTCAGGCTATTTCCAATTTACAAATGTAGGTTAGTCAGATAAATGAGTCTTTGAAAGAGAGAGAAAAAGGTAAATTTCCGAGTCAGACACAACCCAACCCTAGAGGAGTTCATGAAGTTTCTTCTGGTGAGAAATAATGAAATCATGTGAATGCTATTAGAACCCTTAGGAACGGTAAAGTGGTAGACAATAAAGTAAACATGCGTGATAGTGAACATATTGCAGTTCATCCTTCTGAACCAGTAGCTGAAGAGACTGATAAAGTCTCTAATGAGTCCAATTCGGTTCCTGCTAAGCCCAATTTTGTGCCCACAACCCCATTCCCACAATTGCTAGTTCCAATAAAGAAGGAATCAAATTCTAATGATACACTGGAGACTTTTAAGAAAGTCAACATCAATATTCCTTTATTAGAAGCAATTAAGCAGATTCCTACTTATGCCAAGTTCCTTAAGGATCTTTGTATATGAAAGTGAAAGCTTAGTGTACATAAGAAATATTTTTTAGCTAGTCATGTAAGTTCGATCATCTAGAACAACACAACTCCTATGTACAAAGACCCAGGTTCCCTTACCATTTCGTGCACAATAAGTAACTACCGTGTAGAGAAGGCGTTACTTGATTTAGGAGCCAGTGAGAACTTACTTCCGTACCATGTGTACCTTCATCTAGAACTTGGTGAGTTAAAACCTACCCAGATAATACTTCAATTAGCTGATAGGTCTGTGAAAATTCCTCGTGGCATTGTCGAGGGCGTTCTTATTGAGGTCGAAAAGTTTATTCATCTTGTGGATTTTGTTGTCCAAGATACCTAACCTGTCCTTGAAACAGGGAACCAGATACTCGTGATATTAGGTCGCCCAATTTTATGTACATCTAATGCGATCATTAACTGTCGGAATGGTATTATGAATTTATCTTTTGGTAATATGACTATTGAGATGAATATTTTTAATATTAGTAAGCAAACCCCTGATCTAGATGACACGTGCATTGAAGAGGTGAACATGATAGAAACTTTAGTCCATGAGTCATTACCAAACATCTTGTATAATGATCCATTAGAGAGTTGTCTATCCTATTTTGGCTTAGAGATTGAGGATGATAGCACCAATGATCAAGTGAATGCTTTGTTATATTCTACCCCCGTGTTAGATACTAATAGATGAAAAACTAAGTTCGAACCACTACCAGTTTCTAGTTTCACCTTAATTCCTTCTTTAGAAGGGCCTCCTAAGCTGGACCTTAAACAACTACCAGATACTTTAGGCCCATCTAATACTTTGCCTGTGATTGTAGCTTCTAACTTGGATAATGATCAGGAAATTAGGCTAGTGACCGTACTTCAAGAAATAAAGAAGCTTTAGGGTGGTCCATTACAAACATTAAGGATATAAGTCCTACTGTTTGTATGCATCATATTTATGTAGAAAATGCCACAAAACCTTTTAGGGAGATGCAACGTCGACTTAATCCTAACATGAAATAAGTAGTTCGAACCGAGGTGCTTAAGTTGTTATATACGGGTATTATCTATCGCATTTTAGACAGTAAGTGGGTCAGCCTTGTTCAGGTTGTTCCCAAGAAATCAGGTATCCCTATAGTCCAGAGTGATAACAATGAGTTAATCCCAACCCGAGCGACTACGGGCTGACGTGTTTGTATTGACTACAACAAATTGAACAAGGTCACAAAGAATGACCACTTTCCCCTTCCTTTTATCGACCAAATGCTAAAGAGATTAGCTGGACATAGTCATTATTGCTTGTTATATGGCTTCTCTGGTTATAATCAAATTGTTATTGCCCCAGAAGACCAAGAGAAAACCACTTTTACCTGTCCCTTTGGTACCTTTGCATATAGACACATGCATTTTGGGTTGTGTAATGCACCTGCTACTTTTCAGCATTGTATGTTGAACATATTTTCTGACATGATAGAACGGTTTTTAGAGGTTTTTATGGATGATTTTTCAGTATTTCGGTCATCTTTCGATGAATGCTTGCATCATTTGACATTAATGTTGACTAGGTGTAAGGAAAAAAATTTAGTGCTTAATTGGGAAAAATGCCATTTCATGGTTCGATCGGAAATTATTTTAGGGCATATCGTATCTTCTAAGGGTATAGAGGTAGACAAAGCCAAAGTTGACCTTATTAAGACTTTACAGGTTCCCAAAATCGTACGATATGTTAGGTCATTCTTAGGGAATGCAGGTTTTTATCGTCGATTCATTAAGGATTTTATCTTGATTTCTAGACCTCTTTGCAATCTGCTTGCAAAAGATTTTAAGTTTATCTTTGATCATGCTTGTTTAGAGGCTTTCGATAAGCTTAAGAATTTTCTCACTACCGCCCATATTTTCCATGCACCTAACTGGAATTTACTATTTGAAATCATGTGTGATGCTTCAGATTATGCTATTGGTGTTGTTTTAGAACAACGACAAAACAAATTATAGCATGTGATTTACTATGCCAACAAAACCCTTAATGATGCCCAACTGAACTACATTACCACAGAAAAGGTATTGTTAGCCATTGTTTTTGCCCTGGATAAGTTTAGACCCTATCTCTTAGGTTCTAAGGTTATAATCTTTAGTGATCACGCATCTTTGAAATACCTTCTCTCCAAGAAGGATATTGAACCTAGATTGATTAGATGGATCCTTTTATTACAATAATTTGCTCTAGAAATTAAAGACAAAAAAGGTGCAGAAAATGTAGCAGCGGACCACTTGTCTAGGCTTGTTGTTGATTCCTATGATGATTCTCCTCATATGAGGGATTGTTTTCCTGACGAACAATTTTTTGTTGTTTCCCAATTACATTGGTTTGCAAATATAGTGAATTATCTTGTTACTGGTCGAATACCTCAACATTGGGGTAAACAAGATCAATCTAGGTTTTTAGCCGAGGTAAAACATTTCTTTTGGGACGATCCTTATCTGTTTAAGTATTGTCCAGATCAGATTACTATGAAAAGTATACATGAGAGTAACCAGATCAGTATTATTTCCTTTTGTCATGATCATGCTGGTGGGGGTTATTTTAGTACTAAGAAGACTGCTGCTAAGATGTTGTAATGTGGATTCTACTGGCCTTCGTTGTTTAGACACCCACAATTATTGTGTTGCTTGTGAGTGTTATCAGAAGTTATGAACCATTTCTCGTGGAAATATGATGTCTTTGAACCCTAATTTAGTTATTGAGGTCTTTGATGTGTGGGGCATTGATTTTATGGGTCCTTTTCCTAATTATTTTGGTTACTTTTACATTCTTGTCGCTGTAAACTATGTGTCTAAGTGGGTTGAAGCGGTTTTGTGTAAAACAAACGACCACAAGGTTGTGGTCCAATTTTTGAATGATAACATATTTGAACGTTTTGGTACACCGCGAGCTATAATTAGTGATGGAGGGTCACACTTTCTTAATCGACCTTTTGATGTGATTTGGAATTACCCAATATAATAACCGCAATCGCACGGCGTCTAACTAGTAGACAACGGCAAGTACGGGTCGAACCCGCATAGAGCGGGGAAATACTGCAATTAATATCTTTAATAACCTAACCAGAAACAATATGTTTGGATTTTTAGATAAAATAATAAAATAATAAAACAGACTAAACTAATAAATAAATCTAACGGGAAGTCGGTAACCAGGGTTTTTCAGTATCCACCATTATTTCTATTTAATTACTGAAGTGAAACATAACTTATGAATATTCGTCTATTGTTCGTTCTATCGACATCACCTATTATATGTATTAGTCGCAAATATCACTGGGACGCCCCAAGCATGGCGCATCAAAAGCCCTAGTCTGAAGCATACACCATCTAATTACGTTAGCGAGAAAATAATACGAAACTAATTGTAGGTTCACAAATAATATCCGGCTGTAAAAAGCATACCCCATCTAAAGATTTAACCAAAGCATGGAATATCTAAAAAGTAGACAAACATATTTATTATCCTATTGATTCTACGCATAGGTTACTGTATTGTACAGAACCGGTGAAACGACAACTAATTTAGATTTAAATCAACAAACAAAATCATGGAACTAATCTATTCAAATCATAATTGTCTATTACTTAATAATTCAATTTAATTAGTCTTGTACCAAAAGTGGTTTCAACATAGAACCCTAGTTACAAATTAATTAGCTAGACATGGAGATGGATTTCTTAAAACTCATAAAAATAAATAGAAGAGAAGAAAGAATTAAACCGTCACCGGAAAATAATCTTCTCCTTCTTCGCTTGTCCGTCCGTAGAGCTAAAAGAACTGTACAGGAAATCCTCTCTGCCGAAATTCGTCTACCTCCCCAAAAGAACCTCCCCCCTCACAAAACCTAGCAGACTTCCTTTTTATACTTTGTTTCCTCGTTTTGCGTCTCCAACACCAATCACCGCCTACAACAAACCATCACCTAGCTGCACCTATTGTCTGCCTCAATGACGCACACATCATCAACTTAGCCAACGACCAACGTGATACCCAACTCCATTTAGTTAATGCCTGACAACCACTCACCTTCCAGCCAAACCTATCCTCTCACGTGTTCTCCTCTCTTTTCTTTTATACGTACTTCTCAACAGAATTTGTCCCCCATCAATTAGCCTTTTTATACCTCTCACTTAATCATGTGAAAGTCAACATCCATCAGCCAACACTTCACGTACAAGACTACTACAAACTTTGTTTGCACGTTTCTTAATGTGTACAGGCTTTAACTATTACGCCTCCCAATCTCAGTTAACGGTCACACCTCTTTACTCTATGCTCATGTCCACCTTACGTACCAGCATTTTTTTCTTTTAATTCACATGTCGTTGATCTTTTAATCGACTTCCAGGCTCCAACACACATCTAACTAAAAGTAATGTAGTATTTAGTCGTAACTTAGAATTTTATGTGAACCACCTATTAAAACAATAAAATGATAAATTAACATAAATTGAAGCGCTAGCAAATATAGATTAAGTGGTAAAAATATATGAATTAAGTGCTTATCACCTTTTAGTCTCTTGATGAAGAAATATGGTATTACTCACAAAGTAGCTACCCCATATCACCCCCAGACTAGTGGTCAAGTAGAGGTTTCCTACAAGGAGATTAAACATATTTTAGAGAAAACAGTTAATCATAATAGGAAAGACTGGTCATTGAGGCTTACTGATACCTTATGGGCGTACCGTACTGCGTTTAAGACCTCCATCAGAATTTTACCTTATTGTCTAGTTTTTGGCAAGGCATGTCACCTTCCCGTCGAGTTAGAACACATAGCATATTAGGCTGTAAAGCAGCTTAATTTTTCACTTGACAAGGCAGGAGGTCACAGGAAGCTCCATCTCAATGAGTTGGAAGAGATTCGGAAAGATGCATATGATAGTGCTAGGGAGTATAAGAATAAAATGAAACTTGTACATGATAGAAATATTTTAAGAAAGTCATTTTCTACAAGTAAAAAAGTTCTTCTGTATGATACTCGTTTGCATCTATTCCCAGGGAAGTTACGCTCTTGGTGGACCGTTTCTTTTATTTTTCGAACGGTTATTCCTCATGGTGCTATTGATATTGAGACTCAAGATAGTAGAAGTCCTTTCAAAGTTAACGGTCAGAGATTGAAATCATTTTTAGATCCTTTTCCTACAGGTGATGTTGAGGAGGTCCCTCTGGAGGACCCTGTTTACCTTGATTGACCATCAAGGTTGTTTATGTACATTAGTAGATTTTTGTAGTTTTTTGTTATTCGTTTTTAGGTTTTTATTTTCTGTCTTATTCTCCGTAGAAGGATTGTTACGCTTCACCCAGGTACTATCTTTCTGACTTACCTTTTTTTTCCTCTTTTTACCTATCTTTTGGTACCGCTCTTTACTTTGAAATATTGAGGACAATGTTAGATTTAAGTTTGGGGGTAAAGGAGAAACTTTTCGTGCAATAATGAAACTCCAAAATTTAGAAACTTGTGAACGATTCAGGATGACACTGACCATTCTAAGTAGATAAAAACTTAGCTCTTTTTCTATAGGAATTAGTGTGCCCATCTAAATGGTATATTCATAAAAGGACAAAGCTTATGGGTTAGAAATAATATGATAGTCGTCACCATATCTCGGAGTCGTCACCATGTCACCTACTGTTTTTATTTTTACAAATTTATGTGTTTTTCTAAGTGATTTGGTGGGGCACTAGTATCGACTTGTTATCGTTGTTAGGATGAAGTAGAGTGATTGAGATCAAGCCCCATAATTGTATTTTATTTATACAAAAAAAATGAAAAAAATAAGTAAATAATTGTTTTATTTTCAATAAATCGACCACTAGGGCTCTTGTGTATACCAGCTGAGTCGATATTAGTATAAGGATTAAGACCAGTGGGAGCGTATAATCCATTAAGATTCATCCTGGTACTGACCTTCAGACAGATATGGGAAACACCGTTCACCTTAGTCAACATGGGCAAACTTCATCATCTCCATATCCATCTTCTAATTATATTCATGTGATTGTGGTTTGTTATATTTCGAGTATCGTGGTCCATTGTACGACTATCTGATTAAAGATTTGTTTTCTTTTATATGAATTTTAGTACGCTTGAGTGCAAACTCGTGTACAACAATTGGACTCATATAGGATAATGACTCCCGTACCCGAAGAATTAGTAGCCAACTAAATAACATGTTTAGTGTCTACCCTCAATCGTTCACAAATAGCTAAAATTTGGAGTAAAGGTTTTGCGGGTACACCTCTTGTAAACTCTCATGAGACAACACTCGTCTTCTAGTGCCACCTAGGAGTTTAACGACTAGCCGCACATACTAAGTGTAGTCGTGATCTGTGTAGTCCATACCGGCCGGTATGGCCGGTATACCGCCGATTTTACCGGTTTCGGCCAAAAGCGAAACAAAATCCGGTATACCGGTAAACGGTATTCAACCGAAAAAATCGACCGGTATGGACCGTTACGCCGATATTATTATTATTATTATTTTATTTTTTTAAATCCAAAAAAAAAAAATTCAAAAAAAAAAATATTTAACCTTGTTTTAGGGTTTTCAATTGTTACTCATATTTTTTTATGGTATTTTAGAATTGTATATGCATATGATAATATCTATAAATAATCCAATGATCTTGATTAGAATTGTAATATCCTTGTTTAATTAGCATTTTAGACGATGAACTTTGAAGTTGTTCTTGTTTCTCTTGTGTTTCCAGTTTGAACTTTGTATGAAATCTATGGATCTATTTATTTTGGATGAGTACTAGTTTTTCTTTCTAAACTTTGTGAAAAAACGTTTGTTATAAGGTGTTAAAATATATTTATATTTATAAAATGTGAACTAGTATTTTTTTATAAAATTATAGGTATAAAATATATGGACCGATATTTCCCCGATATTTAAAACCGAAATTTCTCCGGCATACCGGGGTACCAGTGTATCGCTCTCGACCGGTACGAACCGAAATCCGGTATGGTACAGCCTTGGTAGTGATTCCTACGAAAGTGAGTTAGATTTTTATTTTCTATATTAGATTTGCTTGAGGACTAGAAAATAATAAGTTTGAGGGTATTTGATAGACACATTTTTGTGCCGAATTTGTTCTCAGTTTTATATGTTGATCGTGCTCAATTTTATACTTATTATGGTATTTTATGTGTTTGTAGGCATTTTTGGAAAATAAACTTTTATGGAAAATTGACTCAAAAAGTTGATAAAGGAACCCATAGGAATTACTAAAGGCACTTAGCTCATGGATAAGGGCACCCCTCTACTTTGTTCAAAATCCGAATTTGGCGGGAATTATTTCCTTTCTGAGTGAGAGTATCCTGTTATGACTGGGAGTCGATTTTTTAAGGGATTTGAAGAGTTTTTGGTATACCAAATTGAAGAAATAATCAAAACAGGTCCACACACGTCATTCACAGATGTTATTTGCCGAGAATCATGGCCGCAAGTCAATGAGATGATCAGAAATATCAATTATCCTTTGTTTTGGATTATCTTGATTTAAAGTTGGTTGTGGAGATATTTTCTAGTCCTTATCGATTAAGGAAGTCTTGTTAGGGTTTCGTAAACCTATATAAAGACAAGAGATTGAAGAAAAATGCATCGAAAGTGGGGAGAAAAAATTCCAGAAAAAAAAACTTCTACTGGTGTGAAGAAGACGAAGAACATAAGGCTGGAAAACAAAGTCGCATAAACTATTGATACATCCCATCCATTAGCTGCACCCGAGATCATTCGTTCATTGACTGTTCTCGTTACTAAACCCATTTAGCAAATGCACCTATTTCAAAGCTGTTGCAACAGATATAAGCGTATCAATTTCCCTGAAATAATATTATTATGTTTTGTCCTTTTTCTTCCTTGTAAACACTTTTGAGCTATGAATAATTATTTTGAGAGAGTGTTTGACATGAGGAGCTAAACATCATTACTGGGGCAACAAAGGAAGACATTATTCCAATAATAAAGTGGTATATTTCTAATTAATTAATTTCGCAATTCTTTTTATGATTTTTGCAAAAAAAATAAAATTGAAAAAAATAATTTTGTTTGATGGTTCATGCTTAGTCTAGGACTCTTGATGTTCCATGCTTGTGATTTACAACTATTATTTTGAAAATCTACTTATTAGCAACATTTTAGAATCAAATTGAATGTCTGAGTTGCATGATTATTGTTCTTAATTGAATCACTTAAAAATTGGTTAATGGTGGAATCCTTAGTCTTAGTTTTATCTATATTCTTGAATCAACTTTTAATTGAGTTTTTCTATTTTAGTATTTAAATTATGTCTAAAACAAATTTTCACAAGTCATAGCAAACAAACTATTTTTACCACTTTTCTAAAACGACGAGGAGTCTCAATAATTTTTTCCATGAGAAATTAATATTATTTTTTGGAGATTGGCTCACCAGGAAATAAACATTTTTTACTGAGAAAGAATCAGAGACATGATGTTTCCATCTGATTAGGAAATAATGATAGGATTTTAGTCTTAGTTTCTTGGGAAAAAAATCGTCAAGTTTGGAAATGGTCCCAATTTCCTTTAGGAGAGATTAGCTCATTAACCAAATGGGGAACATGTTCTTCCCTTTCTGTTGGTTTGGAGACATAATGTTTCCATATGATTATATCTGATTGAGATGATTGGGAAGATAATGATATGATTTTAGTTTTAGTTTCTTGGGAAAAAAATTCATCAAGTTTGGAAATGTACCTATTTCCTTTAGGAGAGATAAGCTCATTAACCAACTGGGGGAACTGGTTCTTCCCTTTCTGATGGTTTGGGAATGCTACTTGAATTGGGAATCCAAACATCTTCTCATATTTTGGTGGAGGATCAGCCTCTGATTTTCCATATATGATTATCCTTAACGAATGCTACACATTTTTGTATATTAGTCCAAATCCAAGATAAATTCTTATGCCTCGTCGAATCAAAAGGATGAAAATTGGGAAAGTATCTCTTACAGTAGTTGGGCCCAGAGATGGTTAGATTTTAAAATGAGACGATTTTCTAGCTTAGTTAACAAGGATATGTTAAATTTGTGAGGTTTTTTTTATACCTAGACCTTTCTGCGATTTAGGCTTGCAAATGCTTGATCAAGTTATATGACCCCCTTTTCCTTTAGATTTGTCTTTACTCCACCAAAAATCTATCTGAATATGATCAAGCTAATCAAGGATAGTTTTTGGAAGAGCAGGACATTGCATTTGGTGGGTGGGATAAGGTTGTAGAATAAATTGAATAAGAATGGCTCGGACGTCTTGGGAAAGGAGTTTTGATTTCCAACGTTGCAGAGTAGAATGGTATTTCTGTAGGAGGGGCTAATATTTTTTATTTTTTTTTTACGATTTTTGTCAAAAAGGGGTTGAGTTCCTAAATAACGATCATTTTTTGTCATTAATAAGAATTTTAAGATTTTTTCTGTTATTTTACCATGTTTATGGTAGATCCGAGGACTGGAATAGATTCTGGATTTTTGGAGATTGACCATTTGTCCCATAAAGTCTCCAAATTTTGTAAGAATCTCCATAAGGTTTTTGGCTTCTCCTATGTCTTCCCTATTGAAGAGAAAAAAATCGCCTGCAAAGAATATGAGCGAAATTATGGGGGGCTCCTTGTTAATTTTTATACCAGAGTTTTTTTTTTCTTCCAGAAATTGCTTTAGAAAGGAGTCTGTAAAGAATTTTCATGCACACTAAGAATATATATGGGGAGAGAGTCTCACCTTTTCTAATCACTTTCGAGGTGTCGAAGTCGGTCCTGGAGAACCGTTTAATATGATGTAGAAGGAGGTTGTAGAGATACATTGCATGATAAGACTCACCCAAAATTAATTAAAACTGAAAGCAAGAAGCGCTTGCTCAATAAAGGGTCATTATACATGGTTACAAGCTTTTAATAAATCCAATATAAGGATAAAAAGCCTTTTCTTTTTCTTTAGAAATCTTCATAGATTGGAGAAGTTCATGGGAAATTATTATGTTATTTGTAATTTGTCTACCGGGAGGAAAGGCATATTGGTTTGGAAAGATTAATCTGTTCAGTACAGGCTTAAGTCGATTGGAAATAATTTTTGAGATTAGTATGTAAATTGTATTATTCATGCTAATGGGATGGAAGCCAGATGGAGTTTGTGGAGTTGTGATTTTTGGGATAAGAGTCATGAAGGTGGTGGTGAGTTTTGGTTGTAAGGAACCCGGTTGGAAGAAATCTTGAATAAACTTAACAATATTTGTTCCTAAAATGTTCCAGTGAGCTTTGAAGAATCCTGGTTGAAACCCATCTGGACCAGGTGCTCCCCAAGGATTCATATTAGATAAACTATGCCAAATTTTCTCTTTGGTATGGATCTCGTTAAGGGATATGCAAGGTTCAATTATATCAGATAAAGAAATATTTGGCTTCGAGAATTGGGAAGTACCTATTTGAGCGAAATGATGGATTAAAGGGAATTGATTTGGTCTATCAGAAAACCAAAGGCCCGAAGGTTCTCGGAGGGAGTGAATCGCCATGGGAACACGAGACCCAAGACGAGGACCAACTTTCGCAACCCAAGAGCAGGCGAGAGGCAATACACACGAGGAAAAAAATCGTATTAATTCTTTTTCTATTAGAGGCCGGAGCATGGAAGTCTTCGATATTTTGATCAAATTCTTTAAAAAATTTATCCCTGGATAATTGATGATATTAATAGTTATGAATTATATACCATTTACCTAATTTTCTTCTGTTTATATTTGAGTTTATCTAATTGGGAATTAGGATTTCCTGACTTATATAGATTCTTTATTTTTTTTATTTAGGAATTTCATATTTTGATGAATATTTCTAAAAACTTCAGAATTCCAATAAGCAAGGTCTGATGATAGGAATTGGAGTTTCGAGTAGAGGTTATTTATGGGTGTTTTACTATAATGAAGATTCCAAGATGCGGCTAAGACAGTGGATAATGATGGGTGATTAAGCCAAGATCTGAGGCAATGAAAAGGTTTTTGTGATTTTTTCTACTCTGAATTAGCCCACTAATAATGGAGTTTGGTCTGACCCTACTCTAGAAAGATGACATACTTTAGTGTCTGGATCCATTTGTAAGATACTAGTGCCTTATCAATTCTTTCATAAATTTTGGTCTTTCCTTTACGATTATTGGACCAGGTAAAGGGGTCACCTTTATATCCCGCATCTTCCAAACCAAGAGCTTCTATAACTTGATTTATTTCCTCATTGTTCCTCTTTTGGATCCAAAATAAAATTTAGATCTTCAATTACCAACCATGGTGTTGTTATTCGTTGCCTATCTGGTATAGATGGGACTATTGTGCTACTTTATCCTCAACTTCTATAGCACCGTAAACAAAGGTTATTAAAAGAGTTTGATCATTTATAGACATGTTGAAATGACAAATATTTAAGTGGGAAGAGATCAATTATATGTCAATATTGTTATGCAATACAATTGTTAATCCCTTTGATTTACCCAAGGAATTAACGATAAACCAGTCATGAAAATAAGATTTTTTAAATAAAGATTCTATTTTGAAATATGAAGCTTTTGTCTCAGAAGGGAACAATAAATCAGGATTATGAATATGGAAAAATGGTTCATATGGTCTCTAATAATGGAGGGCCAATGCCATGGACATTCCAGGATAAAATTCTCATGTTTAAGGAGAAACCTAACTATAATGCACATATTTAACTATTATAGATATACACAGGAAGTTGAACAACAGGTTGAGTTTAAAAATTTATAAGATAATATGCACTCAGTAGGAAACATTACTGATACCCTATGGAATTTGAGCAGCAGGTACAATACATGGCACACTTGGGGAAATTCTTAAAAGAAATATGGGAACTTAAAAGATTATGGTTTTAAAACATAAACAATGAGAAAAATGAGATTATACCTTATTCTAATTTGATTTCATTATGATAATATGTAGAGAGTGAATACAAATTACAAAAATTCAAAGAGATCCAAGCAACAAAAGTAAAAGCTAGATTATTATACAGGGAATTGAAAATATGACATCTATTAAAAAACAAAGATGATTACATAGAAGTTCAAACACAAGGGGGTTAAATATCATTAAAGCTTAAGTAACTCTGCAAGAAGTAAGAAACAGGATTCCTATAACAAAAAAAGAAACTCTCAAGCAGATTACAGTGAGTTTTAATCCCAAGGAAGTACAATATTAATTGAAGACCTAAATTAGTTCGTAAGAAAAGGAAAGTAATTCCTAGCACAAAAAAACTTGCAAAGTAGATATAATGGACAATGATCTAACAAAATAAGCAAAAGACAGATGATACAAAGAACATGGTACAAAATAAAATAAAGATACTAACACGAACTTGGGAGCACAAAGTCCCTGACTTCATCAATTTAGTATATACTTGGACATGTTTCATGGGTTATTGTCGTCAGAGGAATTTTCTTCAAAAAAAAATCAGGCGCATTTGAAGTAGCTTCTGGACCAAAAAACCATTGATGTGGATGAACATGCATATTCACATTAGGTTCCACCATTTAAATGTCTCTGACTTATTGGTTACCACCATAATAACCAAAGAAATGGTTATTTGGATAACTGGCAATTCTAGTTCTCTTAGGAACTGCCATCGGGTCATCTCACTGATAGAAGATAGCCCAGTTTCTAATGAATGGTGACAAGTGAGATTTATAAAACTGTGCATATGATGGATCATATTCTCATGGGTTTAGAGAGTAGTCAATAAAATGACCATGCTTATTTCCTTTTGGCAGAAGACTATAAACCAATGGATGATTTTGTTGTGGTTGGCAATGTATTTAATCGGTCGTACCAGCCGATAATATCAGAATTTAACCTAGACGATAAACAAAATATAGGCGATACATGAATATTTCGATTATATCGGCCATATCAAACCGATATATCCGCCACAATATATGCCGATACAGATGCATTTATTAATAATACTCCTTCTGTTTCAAGAAAAAAGTTATTTTTCCTATTTGCACAATTGTTAAGGCAAGATGAGAGAGAATAACTTTTATAATTTATTTCCAGATTTACCCTAATAAAAAGTTTAATACTACATATATCTTTATAATGAGAATAATAACATTTCTTAAAATAACAAGGGTAGTTTTGAAAGTTTGTTATGTTGAAAAATGAAAGTAACTCTTTTGTTGGAACAAAAATTTAAAGAGAAAGTAACTCTTTTCCTGAAACGGAGGAAGTATTTTTTTTCTATACAAATTCTATGTTTGAGGATGTTAGGTTATCAAATGAAACTAGTTTAATTGATATTTTTACATTATAAATGCCTTTTATTAAAGCTTTGAGTAATATAATGCACATCTACCGATAATTATAAAATTACAAAATTAATTGTGTATCCCCGATAAAATTTAATATAATCATTTGTCTATGTGTATCGCACCTTGTCGATACAAGATCGGTACACGATATCAACTACTTTGGTGGTACACGATATCAACTACTTTGGTGGCTAGTTTTGAATCATTTGAGGACTAGGATAAAGAATGGTTTGGTTCATGATTGTCGGAGAAAAAGAAACTGCATAATGGTCTAACACCGATATATTTGGTTGATAAATAGGGTCAACATTGTTTGAAACAATTTGATTTTCAATGCTTATGACAATCTTTACATCACTAACATAATCAAGGTTAGAGATCTTTGTGATATTATCTTCTTCATCAGAAAATTGATCCATTTAAGGTAAATTATCAACATGAGGAGAAGCTGGTTGTTCAAGATTTGGAGGGTCTAAAGCATCAACCACATCTTGGATTTCATCTTCTTGTTGTTGATATCACAAAAACCACAAAATATGACAGGGAAATCATGGAATTCGAAAGAAAGCCAGTTTACAAGACCTAGCTCATTTTCTGCATGGACACCAAAACGAATAGGTTCACAGAAGATATTTTTTGCTTTAACAATGATTGAAATTTTCCTATCTTGGTGTCTCTGGGGATAGTTGAAGGAAACTATTTCACCAATACAAGCAATATACCTACAAAGATTTCAGCTAGATGTTTGTTCAAGGAATAAATTGTGGATGGAAATGAAGAAAATTTCTTCAGTGGGGAACCAATTTAGCAGTTTGGCACTAATATCCCAAATTTTGATATTAAAAAGATCACCAAAAACCCTGAGCATTTTATGTTCATATTGAAATCGAATGATAAAAATATATGGATTTGCTTTTCTAACAGATATGCCACCATGTACATTCCATGGAATAACAATGCACTTTTGACATCAAAGAAATTTTTATCCTCATGATGGACAAATCTGCCAAGCATGTAGTGAGCCTAGAGTTTATGAGTGTTATGAAATTGACTAGGGATTATTTTATTTAGAGAGAAGTGTCTCCCATGACTAAAATTTATAGAAGCTAAAATCTAAGTGAGTTGGTTAACATCTTCATGCAATGGTTCAGACATGTCGACACTGAAGCACAACCAAAGGCTACTTGAAAGATTAATTAGGGATAAATAGATTATTTGAATAAAAAAAAAGGGTTAAGAAGATAGAACAAGAAATGCTCAACTTAGGTGGAAAAAATAAGGGATTTTGCTGACAATTTGTAACAGTAAGTTTAACAGGAAAATTAGGGTAAAAGATTTCATCACTTTGTTTTTTCCGAAGGATTGATTGTAAGAATGGATAAAATGATTCATTGAACTTATTTATAAAATTGATGATTTGAAAGGGGGTAATAGATAACCAGATATTTAAACGACACTTGTAGCAATTGAAGAAAGTATATGACACTTATATTGAAATGATTTAAAAATTAAGGCATAAACTTGGGGAAGATAATCTTAACACAGACAAAAGCTAAATCACACATCTCGACAACAATCATTACCTGACATAATCAAAAAGTAGAATTGCTCAGATAAATAATCTTCTGTTTGCGACACGTGTCCAAATCCATATCTAGAACTTCTTTCTTCATAAAACACTCTTAATTGATTCCATTAGTCTATGTATATGTGTATCGAATTCATCAGTTAAAGCTACTTATTAAACAGAAAAAGTCATAGAAACGATATAGATCGAGATGAGGGAGAAGGATGTGAAAAAACTGTTTTTTCCGTGGAAAAACGGAACTGTTTTTTATATTGCAGTATAAAGTTCAACATATTTGTTGCTTAAAAAACAAAAAGTTCTTAATCAATAACATAAAATATTATTTTTTATCATCATGTTTGATGCATATTGATTATGCATCCAATCTAATGATGTAAAGTATTTTATATTTTAAGAATTTAAAATTTGATATCGTTATGTAGACTCATTCTGTAAATTTTTTAAGAAACTTTACGAAGAATTAAAATTTGTAGGAATTCCTTTTACAACGTATAAATATGTTATATTTAAAATTTTGATAAAATATTGGAACGTGTGCCCAACCACTATAAAACTTTTAAAATAATGACTTGAAAATGGATTTCTTATTCAGGTGAGCCTGATAATGTATTCCGAAAGTAGATTGGGTTTTGATGGTA
>JAJJMC010014687.1:6220217-6236896 GCA_023531435.1 Papaver californicum
ATGTTTTGATGGAACCCAAAAAGGTTTCATCCTAATCTGTGTATGTTCGTGACCAACAATGTTGGTGTTTTATTACTTGATGCATGTTTTGATGGAACCCAAAAAGGTTTCATCCTATTCTGTGTATGGTTGTGACTAAAAAATGTTGGTGTTTTTACTTAATACATGTTTTGATGGAACCCAAAAAGGTTTCATCCTATTCTGTTCTGTTTGTGCTAATGGTTTACTTATTCGGTAACAGGAAAAAA
This sequence comes from Papaver californicum, assembly GCA_023531435.1. Classification (NCBI taxonomy): domain Eukaryota; kingdom Viridiplantae; phylum Streptophyta; class Magnoliopsida; order Ranunculales; family Papaveraceae; genus Papaver; species Papaver californicum. The sequence goes on from JAJJMC010014687.1 coordinate 6,220,466, forward strand.
AAAATCCAGATCCATACAGGTGCTCATTACAACATTTGTGTACATAGGCACCAAAAATAAAAGCATTGATACAAACTAAAGAAAAACACATGAATGCACTTGTTGCATTTCCATTCTAGCGTTTCTTCAAACCGTTCGATGGTACCCTTCAAGCAGAAAAATTAAAGAAAACGACAAGAGCAGTTCAGATGATCTTAGGGTCATTTTATAGAAGTGTCAAGGGTGATAAACCATATTGTTTCAAATTAATGAGAGCAAGGAATATGATACTACGGACAACACCTGAACAGTTCGCTGTCATCTTTGGTCTACAAATGATGAAGAATGTAGATATACACCAAGATGTTGAGCTGAAGAAAAAGGTGAACATGTTTCAAGTTGAGTATTTTGAAGGAGCTAAGAAGATGAGGAAAACTGATATTGTCAGAGCTATCATGGAAACAACAGCAGATGAAACCAAAGCTGAAGACTTCGTCAAGTTATTCATACTCTATCTCTTGGTTTCGATATTTGTCCCAAACAAAGGTGGGCAGAATCTGACATCAAAATACTTGTACCAAGTATTTGAGATGAATAAAGTGTGTTGGCCTGATGTTTTGCATGAAAATCTAATTGACTCTATATTAAAGCTGAAGAAGTTGATGATGTATCAGGTTGCGTCATTTACCCACTGTTAAGTTAATTTTTGTTTCTTTTGATTCATAAAATATTTGTTTTTTATTTTTCCCGAGTTTGATTACTAATTTAAATGTTGAATTGTGTATTATTTTTTACAGTATTGGTTTGCTGAGATGACAAACATCACTTTGAGAGAAGATGAGAGCGAAATGTACGCAAGGTTCGCTAGATGGAACCTTGATGAAATAAGCAAGCAATTTATGAATAATTTTGATGATCTCTCCAACAAACCAGAAATTTTTTCCAAGGTAAAAGCAACAACATTTCTTGTTTGTTTATAATTTCTAATGTCTGCACCTTATTCAAGATGAAAAAGCAAAACTATGGAACCAAAAAAGGTTTCATAGTTTATTTAATACCATATTATTAATCATAAATTTTCTTGTATTCCACAGATGAATGTGGGTTACCGTCAGGGATCCTTCATGTTAGAATATAATGAACAAGAAATACGCTTGGTCCAGCGTATAAAGGAAGAGGAAATTCAGTTTGAAGAGTACATAGATGGTGAAGGAAATGAAGAGGAAAATGCAGATGTTGGTGGTGAAACAAATGAAGAGGATAATGAGATGGTTGGTGAAAGAAATGACGATATTGGTTCTGAAAGAAATGAAGAGATGGTTGGTGAAAGAAATGACGATATTGGTTCTGAAAGAAATGAAGAGATGGTTGGTGAAAGAAATGAAGATATTCGTTGTGAAACAAATGAAGAGACTATTGGTGATAGAAATGAAGTGAGTGTTGAAACTGGAAATAAAGATACCACATATAAGGAAATATATAAGTGGGAAAGAATTTTGATTGACAAGCTTACAAGCGTTGGTAACAATGGGCTTTCGGAAGAAGATCAATCAATTCTCATAAAATATGATGCTGAAGATAAGTTAGAACTAGAACCAGTAAGGAAGACTTACGTGAGAAAGAAACATATGTGAGATGAAGCAGAAACAGTTTCATACACTGAACAAGATATGGAGGAATTGATAACCAATACTATAAGAATTGTGGATGCAATGGTAGAACAAGATAATGTGAATGTTGAGGTTGAAGAAGATAGAGAACAAAAGTCTGACAATGATGAGGTGATAATTTACTATACTTTGTTTTGTTTTGATTTGATTTGATTTGATTTGATTTGATTTGATTTGATTTACTATACTTTGTTTTCTGAAATCAATAAATATTGCAGGTAATGAATATATTTGAAGAAACAGAACAACATGACGCAGTGGAACCTGAAGAGGTTTCAGTTCATGAAGAAGTCCAGGATCAGAATGATGAAGTGGAACCTGAAAAGTTTTCATCTAATGAAGAAGATCAGATCCAACATGATGCAGTGGAACCTAAAAAGCTTTGTAGATGCAGTGGTTGTCTGTTCAACGAAGAGAGGTTTCAGCTCATGAAGGTTTTAGTTCATGAAGAAGTTCAAGATCAACATGACACAGTGGAACTTGAAGAGGTTTCAGCTCATGAAGAAGTCCAGGTGCAGAATGACGCAGTGGAACCTGAAAAGGTTTCAGCTAATGAAGAAGCTCAGATCCAACATGATGCAGTGGAACCTGAAAAGGTTTCATCTCATGAAGATGTTCATGAGCAACATGACACAGTGGAACCTGAAAAGGTTTCAACTCATGAAGTTCATGCTGAAGAGATTTCGGAGTTAACTTCGAACACAATTGAAGATTTGGAGGTGGCTGAGAAGGTAGAATCTGAAATCAAAGCGAAGCAAGCTAAGGAAAGTATAATGGAAGAAGTTTCAGAGTTAACTTCGAACACAATTGAAGATATAAAAGTGGCTGAACAAATTGAATCTTCTTTCACGAAGAGTAACTTGAGGAGTGCAATAAAAGAAGTTTCTGAATTGACTCCAAACACTATAGAAGATATCAGAGTCGCTGAGAGAGTAGAACTGGAAGCGAAGAAAAGTTCTTCATCAAAGCCAGAGACACAGATTGAAGTGTCAACTTAAAGCCAAGGTTCAATTGATGAAACTATTCTTCATCAAATGGAAGACGAGTATGCAACCAAGACTTCTACATCAAAGCCAAGTAGTAAAGGCATGTGCTATTATTCTGTTGTAAACATGGCAAATGATGTAGTTGCTTTAGAAGATGATGTGCCTCATTTCAAGTTGGGATTGACGGAAACTGACAGTGAGAAAAAAGATGGTGAAGACATCAGTCCCGACAAAAAATTGAGTAACATAATCTGAAGGATGAGAGAAAACAAAAGGAAAATGCAAGCACCTGTCAAGATGCAGGATTATACACCTGGAGATGCTAAGAATAAGAAAAGAAAAAAGACTCGGTGTGTAAGCAGAAATCAAAAGAAAAAATTGGAGAAAAAACAAAAAGAGAAAAGGGAAGACAAGTTGAAAGCAGTGGACAACTTAAAAATTATGCAACTGCTGGATTCAAATGAAAAACAGATTGTGTGCAGATATTTTAAAATGCACAATGAAAGGTAAGTGGCATTCATACCATTAAGTTTTTTGGTTAAATAATTTAAGTGTTTTAGTTTCTTTTATTCTTCTTGAATATTAAATTTGTTTATCAACAATATAACAACTGTGAGATGGCTTGGGAGAAGGACGATATGGGCCTGTACATTACAGGAAAAAATATGAACGCCTTGACAAGAAAAGGTGACATAGAAGGAGATATGATTGAGTTCTACATGCTCAAATTGCAAAAAAACATAGCAAAGAACATCAAGAAATCATATGGAACTCCTAAGTACAAAAGGGCTGTTTTCCAAAGCACATATGTCTATGTAAGTTTCATCTAACTTATCTTATACAAGTGTCTTTCTGAAAACAATGAAACCAATTTTGGTTTCATCAAAACAAGGTTTCATCTGTTTTAATTAAATTTTTCTGTAAAAAAAAGGTTTCACTGATTTTCAACAATGCACTCATTTTGATTTTTTATTGAATTTCAGCCAATGCACTCAATCGGTAAAAGTTGCCACACTGCGATTGAAGCTTTCATTGATAAAATGGACTACACTCCAGAATATGTCTTCGTTCCAATCATAACAAAACTAAGTGAAAAGAAATATCACTGGACATTGTTAGTCTTTGATAATGAGACTGGAGAATTCTCTCATTACAACTCAATGGCCTCCACTGAAGATGAATGCAAAAAAAATGCTGAAAGCATGAAGGAAAGAATGGTGTCAGCATTCAGAAAACATGTATCAAAGCTCTGCCTGGACCCATCAAGTCAAACAAAAGAATTTATTTTGAACACCCCTTTTGCTGTCAACAAGATGTGTAAGTACTTTTAAAAGAAACTGTAATATCTTCATTTTAATCCTTTTTTGTATTTTTCAATTTAAAGATATTGTTTTGTTAATTTCAGGAATGATTACGGACTTCATGTTTGCTATTACATGAAGAGCCTTTTGAAATGAAATTTTTCATCCGAAGAGCACATAAAACAAAAGGTGCAAAATATGAGGCCAAAGTTGGCATGCAAGATACTCCTTGACAAAGTTGAAGACTAATACTTCTTGACAAAGGTGCAACTTAAAGTGGAAGAGAAAAAAAGACTGATGGTCAAACCTCATGGTGGTTGTCTGTTCATGGAAGAGAGGTTGAAACTAAGAACAAGGTTAATCAATTAGTTTCTAATAAAAGTACAAATGGTTGTCCATAAAAACATCTTATTCAATGTTAATCAGTCTTTTGATCAATCACTACTCTTAAGTTATAAAATTTGTTATGATATTTTTCTCTTAATTAAGGATGAAAATCTTTTTGCATGATTTGTTTCATCTTATTACAGTATGATTTTTGAGAAATGTTAATCAATATTTTCTGTTTCATCTTATTACAGATGAAAAAAAACTATGAAACCAGAAAGGGTTTCATCATTTGTTTTTATTTCATCTTACTACAGATGAAAAAAAACTACGAAACCAAAAAAGGTTTCATCATTTATTTTTGTTTCACCTTATTCCAGAAGAAAACAAACTATGAAACCAAAAAAGGTTCCATCATTTGTTTTATTTCATTTTATTCCAGATGAAAAAAAACGATGAAACCAAAAAGGGTTCCATCAACTTAGAGGTGTTTCATCTTATTCCAGATGAAAAAACACGATGAAACCAAAAAAGGTTTCATCATTTTAGAGATAAATAAAACATACGCTACAGGTTTTTCATGTGACAACACTATGAAACCTATTTTGGTTCCAACAAATTATAAAAATCCTGTAACTCTGAAAAACTTAATCTAAAAATAAAAAAACATGAAAGACCTGGAGCAAAATGATATTTTAACTGTAAACAATATATAAAAAACAATAATAAAAATATGAAGATTGAAACATATAGTAGTCTAAACAAAAAATGAAAATGAAAAAGTCAATGAATTGTTGTCAAAATAAATTCACATCTGCCGCGCAGGCATGTTCTTCGGTTATGGGTACTCAAAACATGGCATCTACCACAAGTTCTCATCTTCCTATTAGGAACTGAACCTGTATTAGGAATTCTCTTCTTCTTCCTTGGACGACCAGGTTGTGGTAGAGCATCAAGACCAAGAACAAGAGATTTTGGAGACACAACCCTAGGCTTTTCAACCGTGGGAACATGATTGATTGGTCTTGCATAGGATTCACGGTAGAACTTTACTGTAAAATAGAATTCAACATACTTATACGGGTCTTCTTCATTTAGCATGATACAACGGATAGCGTGGGCACAAGGAAAACCTTTGATGCGCCAGCGGTTGCAAGAACATGTTCTTCTTTCCAAATCGACCTTTTGTATTAATGTAAAATGAACTTTAAACACATATTGCGACGACTTGGTGACAGTGTATTCACGGCCGTGCATCTTGTTGTTGTACAACTCAGTTTCAAACTCTGGACACAAAGTTTCTCGCTACTTCAATAATGTTGCAAATTCCTCACGACGTACACACATTTGATTCATAAGCTTCACTCTGATCTCATCAACCATAATGGCTATAGGCTTATCTCGCTCTTCAACGATCCAACTATTGAAACTCTCAGCAATATTCGAACACAACCTACCATAACGACGACCCGGGAAATAAACACTTGCCCATTTATCAATCGGATCTCTACTCAGATAATCTTGTAACTTCTGATTTTTGACCTGCAACAAATTCTCCCAGTTATCTGAAATTTTATATGTGTATTAGCATACACACATTTTTCAAACAACCCAAGCACATAATTGTTAAACCTTGCTGGAATTCGGCAAGTATGTATTGATATTGTTCTTCATATGCCAATAACACCAACCATGAGCAGCATCAAGGAATACATCAGGGATTTGATTCACCAAACCAGTAACTCGATCACTAACAAAAGTAAGCTTTTTGCGCATAGGAGAAAGTACTTGCTTCAAATTCTCCAAAAACCATTTCCAGTTGGCGTCATTCTCCGAAGAAACAAAAGCATAAGCAAAAGGATAAATTTCTGAAAAACAGAACAGAAAAAAAAAATGTCTCAGCATATAAAAAAACAATGAAACCGAAAAAGGTTTCATCTGTTTAAACTACATTTTTTCTGTAGAGAAAATGTCTCAGCATATAAAAAACAATGAAACCGAATAAGGTTTCATACATATCAATTAAATTTTTCTGTAAAAAAAATAGGTTTCGCTGATTTTCAACTTGGTTTCATCAGTTTGTAGCAAGATGTTAGGTTTCATTTGTATAGGATTAAATAACAAACCTCTTTATCAACTGAGAAACAAAATAGAATCTTTAAGAAAATTACTGTCATTCCCGGTTAGACCTGTTGCTGCCATGATATGACCAAGGTATTTGCTCTTCAAATGGGCTGCATCAAGGAATAACAAAGGACGACAGTAATTGAATCCACGAATGCATGCTCCCAAACAGATTCTGTTTAATCTCTTCAAGAATTAAGCTACTAATAAGTTTCTTCGACAAATATGGTCTGTTTACAACTCCACCACAACAAGTATGCTTCTTATTTAACTCCTTGATAATAAAAGGACTACCTTCAACACCATCAATAGAAATAACATATATATGCCATTCACATTTATCTTCTTCCTTCTTAGAACAACATGCACCAATCCTCAACTTCTCATTCCTTGTCATCTTAAATGAATACCCAGATACTGCATGATATTTCAATAAGTCAGAACGAATTTGTTGAACACCTCCATTAAACACCTGATTGATACCCTGAAAAAGGCCAAACCAATGCGCAGACTTCAACGGTTCTTTAACTTTATTACGGACATCATAATCAACTAAATTTGTAAGTGTTGAATGCTCAAAATATATAATTCCTAAACTTCGTGGCTGCTCATATGGTATGATTGCTGAAATTCTGAATAACAACTAGAGGTCTCATCTCTATGCCTTACATGTAACTCAAGAGATGAAATCTTATTAAACAAAGTAAATAAAGCAACCGATTGGAGATCAAAATCAGAATTGATAATCTTTTGCTGATCACAAACTATGTGGAAAATTTTAATAGAAAGATAAGAGAGTTGACACCAACTTGAACATATACTACCCTTCAAATCACAAACAGATGCTTGTAGACCAATACGAAAAGATAATGTATCATCTTTGTGAAATATAACAGCGAGAAGAGATTCCATAACCTACCGAAAAAAAGTATGAAACCGAAATAAGTTTCACTGCTTGTGAATATAAACAACAACAAACAAAAAAATTTGAATATTAACATCAACAAAATAACAAAAATATGATTCCATAACCTACAGGAAAAAGTATGAAACCAAAATAAGTTTCACTGTATGTGTATATAAACAAACAACACCAACAAAAATTGAAAATTAACATCAACAACATAACAAAAATGTGATTTCATAACCTACAGACAAAAGTATGAAACCAAAATAAGTTTCATTCTATGTGTATGTAAACAACAACACCAACAAAAATTGAAAATTAACATCAACAACATACAAAATGTGATTCCAATAATATACAGAAAAAAAAAGAATGAAACTAAAAACGGTTTCACTGAATATAAACAACAACACCAACAAAAATTGAAAATTAACATAAAAAACATAACAAAATTCCGATTCCAATTATATACAGGAAAAAGTATGAAACCAAAAACGGTTTCATTGTATGTGAATATAAACAACAACACCAACAACAATATTTGAAAGTTGGATTTCAGTTTCAGAGGAATGATTGAACTAATACAAAATATTGAACAGACTGAGAATATGATCAAATAACAACTGAAAAATACAGTAAGAATCATCAAAACTGAAAATACAGTAATACTCATAAAACATACAAAAAAAATAGTTACAGTTCTTGTTCTTCACTTGAACAGAAAGGAACACAATTTTGAGTTCGGTTAATGGAAAATTTGATAATCAAATAACAACCAAAATAAAAAAATCGAAAATTAAAACTTACCTGGTGAAATACAACTGAAGTTAGAAGACGGAGAAGAGAGTGATGTTCGAGAATCACTTAAACAAATACGAACTCGGTTATTCAAATCAACAATGAATTTGAAACTGTTTGATATGAATCGGAGAAGATAGAATTTATGTTCGTATTTGAAGCTAGAATTTATGTTCTTCAATTAAGCAGAACCAACAACGAACTCAAATCTTCACTTACACAACAAAACTTGAAACAGGAACTCAAATCTTCAATTAACCAGGAACAAAAACGAACACAAATCTTCAATTAAATTTCATGAATCATATTTGGAGAAGAAATGTTTTGTTGAAACCCTAGCCGAATTTGGAGAAGATTTTCTTCGGTTCTTCAGAAAATCATATTTGGAGCAGAATTTTTTTCTCATACGAAGATTATGTTTTAAGATTTTGTTTCCATTTAAAAGTTATAGATTATATAGGAAGGGCAATTCGGATATATAGAAAATAAATAAAATCTAAATTTAATTAGTATTATGTGAAATGGGTTTTTTGTCTCATTTTTAATGAAAATGGTTTTCCTTTATAAAAGATAATATGAGAGGGTTTTTTGCATGGTAAGTTTGTTCACCTTGGTTTTTTATACTAAGTTTTGTTAATTAAAAAGATAATTTTAGAAATATTATACTGATTAATGAAATAACTCAATTCTTAGGAAATAAAATTTTAAACCGAGTAGCTCAATTTATAAGGAACAATATAATTATATAAATAATGTAAGCAATTAAAGTTAAATTATATTCGTTTTATCCCATTAAAAAAATTATTATCATTTTTGCTTAGACAGAGGTAGTAACATATATCAAAAGTAAAATATGGCGTTTTCAAATAGTAATTATCATATTTCTTCTTGTATATACACGAACCCTATATGAAAATTATCCTGGCATCATGCTAAGTTATTGGGTAGCTTAGTATGGAGATGAATTTAAGATTATTTGTACGTCTTATTGTTTTACCATACAATTAATCAATCACCTTTGAAAATTCCGAGCACTGTCGTTGGATGGTAATATCGGGATTATAAACACAGCTGCAAATGCACGGCTTATTTACTAGGGTTAAACAATAGAATGCTGGGGGGGGGGGGGGGAAGCCTGATATCGTGCGATATGGTACTAGACATCGATTCGTTTCCGACATTTTTGAAAACTAGAAAGACAAATAGGTGAGAGATTAGAAGATACTTCGATTCGTTTCCGACATTTTTGAAAACTAGAAAGACAAATAGGTGAGAGATTAGAAGAAACATTCTGATGGTCTGTGTCGATAGTATTTTACTTCTAATCTTTGTCCTCTTTGCTTCCCTGTTGGACATCTTCAAATATTGGAATAGGTATACTAACATCATTTTTTTTTTGGGATCTGACTGAAATCATTTGACTCATCTGACTTAAATATGTGAATCAGTGGTTAGGTCCAATGAGTCAGAAGTATTTTCATACCTGACTCAAATGGGTCCGAATCATGGATTGGACTACCTCAGGTCGCAAGTCAGATCTGACTCAAAATAAAAAGAAAGAACGGTATGATATCTGATTCAGACAGATCCAGATGTTGAGTTAGCAAAAAATAAATACTCTCTAACTCTAATAGTGGTATAAAGATTTGAAATCGCCTTCATGCAAGAATTTGTTGGAACGTATGGTTTGAAAGGAATGCAAGAAGCTTCACTGGTAAGAAGAGAACAACAGAGGCTATCATCGTCGACTCAAAAATTAGTTCCTTCCACTGGGCAATAGATATTCCTTCCATGATTAGGTATCGTATTAATGAGTAATAACCAAATGGGAGACTTTATTCTTCGAACCTCTTTAGTAGTTGTTTTATAGATTTTATGTGTTTTTTTCGTTGTCATTTCTCCTTTACCCGGTGGTTAGCTGCGTTGCTGAATTATAAAAAATCTTTCTTCTTAATGTAAATTTAGTTATTGAGGAAAAAAAAAATAAGTGGGAGAATTTGTTTTTCTAAAAACAATGGAATTTTTTATTTATTATATCTCTGACACATGGTGGCACTGTGTTGGACTTCAAAATTCATTTTCTTTTTCGTTTGTTTTTTTTGATCAGTTGGGACAACCAAGATTTAACATTAGTTCATTCCTGGTTTGATTTAAATTCCGTGAACAATAAGAAGTCCCTAAATTAGTTGCATACTTGGTCGACACTTCATATAATATTCAAAGTCAAATATACAGTTGATGCATGTGCGTACATACAGCTCAAACCAGTGAGTCAATAATGGAGCAAGACAAAAGCCTCCTCTAACAATTTAGAGACGTCGGCCGGTAAAAATTATGGCTGTCAGCCTATTTGAGTTTTTCGATTTAAAATTTTGTTCATAATAATTGAGTTTTTTCATCAAACAAAATAACATCTATTTCTAGAATTACTCTTTTGATTAATTATTATTAGTATAAAAAATATATGTAATTTAATAGTCATGGATATATTCGTTACGCAGGTGTTTTAAAATATTTTCTAACGATATAAAGTTTATAAATATCTGTGATATAATTTTAGAGATACGTTATTTCTAAATTTTACTATTTTATTATCCTCTGGGTATAATTGTAAAAAATACCTAAAAGTATATTTTTTTCCTTGTTGTCTTAGAGCAAGGGCTGTGGGTAGTGTTCTCCTTCAAACTGAATGAGTTTCACCCAAAAATAGCTAATTAGATTCTACTATGGGTAGAGATGAGCGAGTCTTTCCCCCAAAAACTATCACACATTCCTGCAATCGAAGGAGTGACCTTCAGCCATCTGGGGGAAACGGGTGATCTTTCCCCGTCTACAAAGTTCCAGACGGTTGAAGTTCACCCTTCTGGAAGATATTTACTTCCAAACGGCTGAACTTTGCCCTTTGGATATTTTACATATCCAGACGGCTAAATTTCAGCCGTTTGAAAGAAATTTTCAAATGAAAATTCTAGTTGTTGGCAACGGCTAGAAACGACTATTTTTCTCCCCCTCTATGTATATTCCTCTCTATTCTTCTACTTATTCATACTCAATTTTCTCTACTCTTCTACTTAACTCACACCCAATTTTTTTCAACTATACTCCTCTACAATCATGTCTATTTCCAAAACAAAAAAACCTAGAAAAATATAAGTTAATTTTACTACGGAGGAAGACGTAGCACTATGAGAAGCCCATATCGCAATTACGGGTGATGGTAGTGTAGGTATTGGTCAAGCAAGAAACCATTATAGAATTGTTCTATTATTTTCAACCAAAACAAATGGAAATCCAAACGAAAGAGAAAAGATAGTTTAGAAAATCGAATTTGTGCTATCAAAAAAGATATTATACTATTTATCGGTATTCTAGGAAAATTATATCGAGGGAGAAGCGGTTGGGCGCCCGAGAACTTGGTAAGTTGTTTTGTTTACATGTTTCACTTATATTGGTTAGTTATTGACTTTACACTAATTACAATCGTTTTCATTGTAGTTGATTCATGGTCGAATTGAGTACTTGAAGGTTTTTAAGAAACCCTTCGTCTTTGATGAGTGATATGAGCTATACAAACATGAACCCGGTTTTGATTATAGAACATATATCGATACTCCGCTTCCCCCACCTCCCGCTCAAACCATAGTCCAAGATATTGACATCGATGCAACTCAAAGTATGGGTACCGATGCCGAAGTTATAACTAAAAAACAAAGAGGACCCGGAAAGAAATACCTCAAAGATCAAAAACAAGCAAAGTATCTCGGAGGAACTTCAAACGATTCGGTTGAAAACCGTATTTAGTGAAAGCAATGAAAACTCTTAACATATCTCAAAGAACAAGAAGAAGCTCATTCGCAACAATCAAAAGAGGAAAATGAAAGACGTATGTAAGACAAGTTAAAAGAACGTGAGGAAAACTTGATGATGGCCAATATGTCTAAGTTAACTCTGGAAGGTCGTCTATGGATTCAACAAAAACAAAGAGAGATACTTGAAAATAATTCGTTTTAACAAAGAAGGTAGTAATTTGTCGGTTTTGGTTTTGTTTTTTTTTTTAATTTCTAATTTCGGTTTCGTATTTCTAGATTTTCAATTTTTGCATTGTTTTCGCTCTAAAATGTCTCTAAAATTTATAATATATCGGAATTCAACAAACTTTATCAATATAGAAACTAGAGAAACACAAATTTAAATGAAAAATAAATAAATCAAAGTTTTAATATCGTTTACTATTCCAAACTGGACAGTCGAAACAGGACAGTACAGGAACATAATGCATTCGCCAGGATTTTTCAATTTCTGCACTGTTTTCACTCTAAAATTCATAACATATCGGAATTGAACAAACTTTATCAATATGGAAACTAGAGAAACATACCTTTAAATGAATGTTTTTTCTTATAATTTTTAATATCGTTTGCTATTCCAAACTGGACAATCAAAAAAGGACAGTGCAGGAACAAAATGCATTCCCCAGGATTTTTTAATTTCTGCATTGTTTTCACTCTAAAATGTCTGTAAAATTCATAACATATCGGAATTGAACAAACTTTATAAATATGAAAACTAGAGAAATACACCTTTAAATGAAAAAAAAAAAAAACATCGCCAATTTTTACCTTTCCGCTCCATATTGCTCTTCAATTGTAGTGGTTGGTTAAGCACCACATTTGCACCAAATTTCTCCCACACATGATCTTTTAGACATTCATGGAGATGGTCATACATTGGTTAATTTCTTAATTCATGATAGCTCACTCCGGGTCGTGGTGTAGTATCACGAAAAACTCTATAGTCGTCATCTTCAAGTGTTTTCCATGCACCATCTTGCCGTTCGTCTTGGATAATCATGTTATGCAATATTACACATGCCAAAATTATATATTTCAAGTCTTCTTCATCTAAATATTTTACCAGTCCTCTCACAATATTCCATTTTACTTGTAGAACGCCAAATGCGCGCTCAATATCTTTTCGAGCCCATTCTTGCATCTTGGTAAAGTATTTTTACGCCATGGTAATTGGATGTTTATAAGCTTGAACAATAGTTGGTAACTTTGGATAGTTTCCATCCGCTAAGTAATAACCCATGTCAAATATTGTACCATCTATTCGAAAATCAACCTTTGGGGAATTTATGTTGAAGATATCATCAAACAATGGAGATAAATTAAGTACATTAAGATCATTGTTTGAACTGGGCACCCCGAAATATGCATGCCAAAACCACAAATCATAAGAAACAACCCCTTCTAAGATAATTGTCGGCATACCTTTATAAGATACGTAATAACCTGCCCAATTTAAATGACAATTCTTCCAAGTCCAATGCATGCAATCTATACTCCCAAACATTCCCCGAAAACCCCTTGCTTTATTTTGCTCCAATAAACGATTGATATCATCTTGTGTATGCTTTCGTAAGTACTCACCCCAATAAAGTCCAACTATGTTTCTAATAAACCCTTCTAAGTACTTTTATAATGTTGTTTTACCCGTTCTCATAATCATCGATGTTGTCCGCTGCTTGCCCCATATCAAGTAGCCTAATACAAGCTACTGTCTTCATATGTGGAGAATGACCGGGGATTCAACATCTATTCCTTGAGGCCACTAATTATCAAATCACACTTATCATGCATGATTTTAAGAAATAAGTCTATTTTCATATGCAAACGGTCATAAAAATTGGTTTGTGAATAAGTAAGTCGTGCACCGGTAAAGTAATCATTCATCGTAATAACATCATGTTTTTCTCTTTGTCTAATGCATTGACGTCTTTTTCTTACCTCATTCGGTCCGGGTTATAGAGCCATAAGCGCGGTTGCTTGTTGCCACAATAATCACACGATTCCTTCGTGCTCTCCTCCTTTGGCGTTGAATAATGACATTGTCAAGTGAATCCGTAGAATCTGAATCGCTTATTGTACGTTTAAAATATTGAGATAATTAGGTACCGTCTTAAACAAAGACTTATTAAAAGGAAAAATAACACGCAAGCTCTTTAATTTTTCTTCTAGCCTTCTCTAACTCTCTTGCTAGTGATCAAACACTCTCATTGGATTAATATACAAGTGAACTTATATGCATAGGAGGAGGATATGGAATTCTCTCTTGAGATGAAGAGGCTATGTCGTCACGATTCCATCTTCTAACCAAATTACTTTGCAATTCGGGGTATGTCCCGACCGAAACTTTAGACCACCAATTCATGTAATCTTCCACACTAGCGGGTGTAAAGTGACTTCTACAAGTCATCAATTCTTGGCCCTTTGCATATGCTTCTCCTACGATATCCCGCATATAAATTTGTGATGGTGGTTTGTGAGGAATAACAACATCTCCGGTTACTTGACACCAACATATTCTCCCAAGTACTTATAGCCTTTTCCATCATCAATATAAAAAAAATACACCTTGATTGTGACAAGAACAAACTATGCTTTAGGATCACTTGATTGGCATGCTTACTATCTCGCCATGGTTTCCATGTTGTTCCTTCTATTGATCTAAGAACCACTTTCTTACGAGCGTTGTAAAAGGAGAACTTACCAAATTTTCTTGAGATTTTGCGAATCTATCTTTATTAAATACCTTCATCTTGGGCCATACATCACTCCAAACCGGTGGGTTATTTCGTATTTCGGGGTAAAGATTATGGAAGTAGTAATAAAATTAATACTATAAAAAAACATCATAAATATAATTACGCAATATAAATATAGGAGTTGCTTCAATAAATTAAAATATTGGAGTGAGTAGTAATGCATACCTCGAAGATGTTCCACATGCTATTAAATGATTTTTGCCTCCCACTACTAACATCACCTAAGTCTTTGTAAAGAGTAGACAATATGGGACTTCCCCAATCAAACGGCGTTTGATCTTCCAAATCTTCAAATGATTCCAACCATCCAACCTTTGCAATGGATGCACCAACCGGAAAAAATATTTGACCAATCATCCATAAAAGAAAAACTCGAGTAATCTCATATAACTATGATAACATATCCATAAGAGGTACATCTTTGAATAAGAATAACCAAACATACATGATACCACATGGAATACCACTACCACTCTTTACATATTTCACCACATCAAGACCTACCGTCTTATTCTCGTCTTCCATTGGAATATTATCTACGGGCATTAGTTTTTTATTCACACCCATAATATTTGCATTTAACCGAGCATTAATATACGAAATCAATGTAGAAAAGAAATCCGTAAGGTAATTCCTACATTGCTCTTTATCATCGGCATCGTCCCACTCCCAACATTTTGGTTCCTTTCTTTTACCAACTCCTATTCCGGTTAACCAAGTGAAGTCTTCGGGAGTGAACCCTATTTCAAATGTAGGAAAATGAAATGTATTGGTAGATTCCCAAAACCGCTCTACAATTGCATGTTAGAGAAAATGAGTTTATTTTTGGTCTTGGTATGGATTGATCTTAGGTCCTAAGGGTCTCTATGGATTCTTACTTATTTTCATGAGGTATCCTTTAGTCCCACATTGAGGAAAACTAAAGATGAACATGTGATGGATCGGGAAATTCCTCCCCCAATGTTACGCGCTGGGAAGGCCAGAGCTCCTGATGCGCCACTCGAAAAGACGGTAACCGGGCCTCAAAGCTTCACTTCTCTCTAGGAGAATGCAGGTCGATTTTCCATTCCAAGCATGCTTTGCAAGCATGATACTTGAAACATATTTCCTATACCGTTCCAACTCACCCTTGTTCTGCAAAGGGTATAAGGCCATTAAAGCCAATGGTGAATGCCTTTGGAAAGCATTACATACTTACGAGCGTTGTCCAGGCCTCACTCATGCCTTGGACTAGCACCTAGGCCATTTCAAATTTATTTTTATTTATTTTTTTCCAACTCTGCTTCAACTAAGCGATTGGTGCATGCACAAATCTTGCTCTTGCCAAGAGTGCAAAAACCAGGCATATTCCGTTTATACCATATGTCTTGATAAAAAGTATGAACATCCATCAATGGAGTGCAACTACCTCATCAAGTGCGGTAACAATCATCTCTCGTCTAGCATTGTCGAGCCAGATGATATGAGTTACTAATGCGTCACAATCATTTCCAAATTAGATGATATGAACGACAAGATGCTACACCTCAATGTATTACATTGCGGATGCCTACGTACCCAACCCTTGAAGGGATCAAGCATGACCGCAGTTCATCTGAAGGGTTATTTCGAAAAGAACAAGCAACATAAGCTTATATAGGAAAAACCAACATCATTTCCAACTTGTGTGGCAAGGCCAAAGGCTAAGCAAAGCCTAGTCCGTATAGACCAAGGGACTTTCATAAGGTATACA
>JAJJMC010014687.1:6237296-6272837 GCA_023531435.1 Papaver californicum
TCCACGCATCAAGCAAGGAATTGATTTGATTTGATTTTGTTCGTTTTGAATTGATTGAAAAAATCAATTTCCATTACTGCTCTTCTCTTCTCTCTGCCTATGAAAGAAAAACGATTTCTTCATTCAAAATCATCTCAGAGCAGGCTACTGTCCCTAGCTATTTTCCTCTTTTCTTGTTTTGCTTTTGCTTTGTGTGTTTATTTCTTTCCTTCATCTTGTTGTTGAGTTCGTTTGAGTGGGCAAGTATTGTAATGTTATACAATACTTGTATCAGGCAATTTTATCCTGGAAACAACTTCACTGTAGGGTATTTATCATCACTCATTTTTGAGGCGTACCGGTGAACTATTGTGTTAAGGACAGTTTGATGATCAAGTGACTCTGCCCTCTGTGTTTTTTGCAATACAGTGATTCAATTCTTAATTTCTATAATTCTGTTTAGCATTATTTTTCAGTTTTTTATTGTTGCAGACACGACAATCTAAACACAATATTGTTCTTCTGGAACAATGTGAAAAAAATGATGTTGACAGACCAGAAAAATTTAGTGGGGAGGATTTCAAAAGATTGCAATCAAAGTTGTTGTTTTTTCTGAGTTTTCATATGTTAGATGAACTTATTCTAAAACCTTTTGATGAGAGTTTGAATGATGCTAGAAATGAAAGGGATTTGGACAGTTGGGTTAGGCACAATTATATGGATAAAAACCATATTCTGAATTGTTTAGAGGATGCACTGTATGACTTTTATAATACAAAGGAAAATTGTACTGCGTTTGATTTATGGGCTACTTTAGAGGCAAAATACCAAGCAGAAGCTGCTGGAAGTAAGAAATTCTTGGTATCTAGGTTCCTAAAATACAAAATGTCGAATGACAAATATATGGTTTATCAATTCCTTGAACTTCAGCTTATTATCAATGAAATTCTTGCTGAAGGCATGGTCATTGATGAAACTTTTCAAATTTTTGATGTGATTGAGAAATTACCGTATTCCTGGTCAGAATACAAACGTAGATTAAGATATGAAACTGGTGAAGTCAGTATGATTGATTTGGGTAAGAAGATTCAAGTGGAAGAATTGCTGTGCTCCAAAGAAAAAAATATATCTCCTGGAAGGGACATGTCCAACAAGGCTCATGTAATTGAACACAAATATACCAATACTGAAAAGGGCGAGAGCAGCAAACGCAACCCTAAGCCTAGTTCTCACAAGAAAGGTATGTTTCAGAAACCCAAATCTGGAATTGGTAAAATTAAGGCTTCCTGGTATGTTTGTGGAATTCCTGGCCATACGACAGTTCACTATAGAAAATATAAAGACATTAATAATAATAAAAATAGTTTTAATTTGGGTGAAAACAACAAGAACAATTTTTCTGGTACGGTGTCTGAAGTTAATTTGGTAACCAATGTGAGAGACTAATGGGTAAACTATGGTGCTACCAAGCATGTCTGTGAAAATAGAGATATGTTCACCTCCTATCAGAAGGTAAGGGAAGGGGAAAAACTCTACATGGGTAACTCATTTGAAGTACAGGTTGAAGGAAAAGGCAAAGTTGGGTTGAAGCTCACTTCTGGAAAGACTCTCACATTAAATGAGGTTCTTCATATTCCGGACATCTGGAAAAATCTTGTTTCTTGTGGTGTTTTAGATGACAAGGGTTTCAAAATTGTAATTGCTGGCAAAGTTGTTATCACTAAGGGTAAGGATTATGTGGGAAAGGGTTATAAGACCGAGGGTCATTACAAAATTAATGTAACCTATAATGAAATGAATAAATTTGATTCTTCTGTTTATGTTTGTGTGTCATTAAATGTTTGGCATGACAGACTTGGACATGTAAATTATAAGTCAATGCATAAACTGGATAACGTAGGCTGCATACCCAAATTTAGTTTGGATAATGAGCACAAATGTGAAATATGTGTAGAATCAAAGTATATTATAAAACCTTTTATAAAAAATGTTCAGAGAAATTCTAAGCCTTTAAAATTAGTTCATTCAGACCTAGTCGACATGAAATCAATTCAAACTAAAGGTGGTAAGAAATGGTTTATCACTTTTATAGATGATTGTACGAGGTATTGTCACCTGTACTTGCTTAAGGGTAAGGATGATGCCTTAACAGCCTTTAAGATGTATAAACTAGAAGTTGAAAACTAAATGAATGTTACCATTAAAACTGTTTGATCTGAACGTAGTGGTGAGTATTTAATTCCTACAAGAGAATTTTGCATAGAACATGGCATTATACATGAGGTAACCCCTCCTTATTCACCACAATCTAATCTTGTGGCTGAACGGAAGAACTGAACCCTTACGAAGATGATGAATGCCATGTTTATTAGTTCAGGATTACCGACGAACTTGGGGGGGGGGGCCCCCCCGTCCTCTCAGCTTGCTATATCCTAAATAAAGTACCCTTTAAAGGATCTGATAAAACTCCATATGAATTATGGAAAGGTAGATAACCTTCTTATGCATACTACAAAGTGTGGGGGTATTTTTCTAAGGTTGTCATTCCATCTCTTAAGAGAACGAAGATAAGACCCAAAATTGTTGATTGTGTCTTCATAGGGCATCCTGAGCATGCTACTGCATATAGATTTATGGTTGTAAGTTCTCAAATTTCTAAACTTGGTGTGAATACTATTATGGAATCTAGAGATGATGTGTTCTTTGAAAATGTTTTTCCATTGAAGTCTGATTCTCGCATGATATGTGTTGATCCCCTAGATATCCCTTCTACCAGTCAGACATTACCTTTAAAGGAAGATGAAGTAGAATTTGAGCCTAGGAAAGGTAAAATACTTAGAACTGAAAAATATTTTGGGCCAGACTTCATAACATGCTTAGATGAGACTGAACTATAGACTTATAGAGAAGCCATGACTTCATATGAAGCTCCATGGTGGAAAAAATCTGTCATTAGTGAAATGTATTCCATTATATAAAACAGTACATGAGAGATTGTAGATTCACCTCCAGGGTATAAGGCCATAGGTTGTAAATAGATCTTCAAAAGAAAACGTAAGGTAGATGGAACTCTGGAAAAATACAAAGCTAGGTTAGTAGCTAAAGGATACAAACAAAAAGAAGGTGTAAATTTCTTTGATAACTACTCACTTGTTACGAGAATTATTTCCATTAGGATGTTAAGTGTTATAGATGATATTCATAACTTACAGATACATCAAATGGATGTAAAGACAGATTTTCTAAATGGTGAATTAGACGAAGAAATTTACATGGACGAACCTGAGGGCTTTTTAGTGAAAGGTTGTGAAACAAAGTTTGTTAACTGAAAAAATCTTTGTATGGTTTGAAACAAGTGGTTTTAAAATTTGATCATGTAATGATTTCTAGTGGTTTTAAAATCAATGAATCTGACAAGTGTGTTTATACCAAACTTGTGAATGAAGCCTGTGTAACTATATGCTTGTATATTGATGATATGCTTATACTTGGTATAAACATGGATGTAATTAATTCCACTAAGATCATTCTAAATGAGAACTTTGACATGAAAGACTCAGGCCCCGCTGATGTGATCTTAGGGATGAAGATTAGAAGAAATTCTAATGGATATAGTCTTAGTCAATCTCATTATGTTGAATCTATGCTTCGAAAATATAATCAATTTGATTGTAAACCTGCTTGTACTCCTTATGATCCTTGTTGTAACTAAAAAATAATAAGGGTAATAGAGTTTCACAAATTGAATACTCACGTGTTATAGGAAGTCTGATGTATTTGATAAACTGTATGAGACCAGACATTGCTTATGATGTGAGTATGTTAAGTAGGTATACTTGTGATCCAGAGCAGGAGCAATGGGATCCACTTATTAGAGTGTTGAGGTACTTGAAGTACACTTTTACCTTTTGTTTAAATTATGATAGGTGCCTGATGTCCTTGAGGGATTTTGTAATGCAAACTGGATATCAAACTCAGAGGATTCTAAGTCTACGAGTGGATATGTTTTCACTATAGCAGGTGGGTCTGTTTCTTCGAAGAGTTCCAAACAGACATGTATAGCTCGATCCACTATGGAATCAGAGTTTATTACGTTAGATAAAGCAGGAGAGGAAGCCGCATGGATAAGATGCTTCTCAGAAGACATTCCTCTCTGGCATAGGCCTGTGCCAGCTATATCTATACATTGTGATAGTCAAGCTGCAATAGATAAGGCTAAAAACTACAATTATAATGGGAATTCTATACATATTTGTAGAAGATATAATTCCTTGAAACAACTAATATCAAGTAATGTTATTTCTGTTGACTTTGTGAGGTCTAAGGAGAATATCGCGGACCCTTTGACGAAAAGTTTATGCAAGGAGATAATAATGCATCAAGGGGGATGGGGCTTAACCTCATCAAATAAACTTTCCATGAAGAATACTCAACCTTGATGACTGGAGTTCCCAAAATCAAGCTTTTGAATGAAACAACTAATTTTTGGTGGGTTAAAGGAAACACTATCAGATAATTTCATTTTATGTCCCTTCCCTCTGATGTAGACGTGATAGTATGACTGCATGTGGAGGATGACTTTTAAATAAGTCCTAATGAGTTCTACAGTTTCAATTTAAGATTGAAGTTGGGTGTAGCAGTAAACACTCTTGATGGAACTCACCTATCTGAATGAGGAATTGGGCCACTTCCTATGAGAATGAAGCTGATTCTCTAGAGCATTCTGAGAAACGGGATAAGTCCAGGGCCAAAATGGACACAACAGTAAGAACTTGAAAACACATAAAGAATTCACGCGTGGAAGTTATTGATGAACTACACCATACGATGGCATTTCAAGACATCATGCTCACTGTCCATTAAGTAGTTTCAGTAATTTCTCACTAAGCAAAGGTTCAAGACCTTATGGACACCTCTTGCCTATAGTGGTATTTTTCGCTTTCTGATTTCTGATTTTTTTTTTCAGTTTTTTATTTATGTGGGGGATTGTTAGAGAAAATGAGTTTCATTTTCTCGGTCTTGGTATGGATTGATCTTAGGACCTAAGGGTCTCCATGGATTCATACTCATTTTCATGAATGAATGAAAAAGGTATCCTTTAGTCCCACATTGGGAAAAACTAAAGATGATACCACCATATAACTAAAGAATCTTAGTTATCAATATGGATGGGTGGGCATGGGCATGAGCATGGGCGGGCACATAATGCTTGGGCTTTCTTATGCCCAAGCTTGTGCGCGTATATGATAGACTTTCTTTGGGATAGTGAGTATGCCAATCAAGATCAAATGTTTTGGTAATTTTAAATTTAAATTTTATTTTCTAAATTATTTTAAACCAATTTGAATTCTAATTTAATATGGGGGGGCGTACGACCTGGGCATGATATATTTAACTTACCAAAAAATATTTCTTGCAGTAATGGACAATTATTTTTTTGCCCGTTTTTGCTCTTAATTCCACGCATCAAGCAAGGAATTGATTTGATTTGATTTTGTTCGTTTTTGAATTGATTGAAAAAATCAATTTCCATTACTGCTCTTCTCTTCTCTCTGCCTATGAAAGAAAAACAATTTCTTCATTCAAAATCATCCAAGGGCAGGCTACTATCCCTAGCTCTTTTCCTCTTTTCTTGCTTTGCTTGTGCTTTGTGTGTTTATTTCTTTCCTTGATTTTGCTGTTGAGTTCGTTTGAGTGGGAAAGGATTGTACTGATATATAATAATTGTATCGGGCAATTTTATCCTGGACACAACTTCACTATGGGGTATTTAGCATCACTCATTTTTGAGGCGTACCGGTGAACTATTGTGTTAAGGACAGTTTGATGATCAAGTGACTCTGCCCTCTTTGTTGTTTGCAATACAGTGATTCAATTCTTAATTTCTATAATTCTGTTTAACATTATTTTTTCAGTTTTTTATTGTTGCAGAGACAACATTGCATTGGTGAGTTTTTGCTCCCCTTTTCTAACATCTAATTTAAAAAAACCGTCTCAATCCACACTTATCTAAATAAGTCTAACAATTTTCATTTCTACTCACAATATCATAAAGTTTCTTCATGTGAGCAATTCCACCCTTATATCTGATTTTAGGTTCAGTTTTCATTTTACACACATGCATTGCCTCACCTTCCATTCAAGACACCCGATAATATAATCTTTCCATTGAGTACATTCAAAAATTTAATCCTATAACAAATATTGTACAATTACTCATTTATATAACCAAATATCAAAAATAAATATTCCAAAACAATTACTCATCATTCATCCAACTCAAAAAACAATAACATTCAATCCTACAAAACTATTTCATTCCAAATCAACCATAATCATTCATACAAAACAATTTCATCCCAAATAATTCATAAAACAACAACAAATTAAAAGTTAGATGCAATAAAACCCAAAATTAGAGGATTTAAATCTTATGAAATCACTCTATTTTAGGTGCAATAGGATCACCTTTTGATGCTTGATATTAGGTTTGTGTTAATTTGTTAATGGATTTGATGAAAATGGTAATTTTAGGATTTTTTTGGTAGAAGTAGAGTGAAGTAGTAAAAGTAGTAAAAGAGAAAGGGAATGGAGGGTACATGAGGAGAAATAGAGCGGAAATAGAGAGGAAATCCAAACGGGGGAACTTCTCTTGTATGGATTTTAAAAATAATAATAATAATTGGACGGGTGAACTTCACCCGTCTAGCCTATTAAACCCACTTCCCCATGGTGCGAAACTCACTTCTTCTCCTAGTCACTCCTTCAATTTGAAAGAGATAGAGTGTTAAAACACTCTAACCCATAGCCCTTTCTCTTAAGAATTGTACAAACTTGAAGTAACTCGATTTATGAGGAACAGAGGGACTATATGATGATTGTATTTATGAAATCACATTATATTTAGAAAATAAAAAGAAGGAAAACTTAAAAAAAAATATAACTAAATATAAAGTAAAAATAAAATTAATTATAATAATGGAACAAAACAGTTCAAAAAAATGAAAAAGATACGTGCACAATCTTATTCACACATTATCTTATTGGATTTATACCAATTTTTCTATAGAGTTCAAACGACAGTGATCTTAAAATTAATATTTTAATAATATGTTCCTCTAATAAAACTTTAAATTCCTATATAAAAGGAACATAATCCGATATACCAAATCTCACCATCTACCAATCTTAATTCCAACTGTTAATTTTTTAAAGTAGTAGAAATCGATCTATGAGAGGACTTGCATGAAGAAATCTTGGAAGGAAGAGATGGGTTTGCTTGTTTCCACTATCATGTGAAAAACTCTCTTCTTTCTGCAAGAATTGTCACGCAATAGGACATAGACTAGGAGAATGTAAAAAGAGAATCAGAAACACCTCATCGACTCCCGCAGAGATATTTATTCCAAAAAAGAAACTAGTTTATGTTTTTAAAAGCATCAACCACCAGGTTTTAAAATTGTTGATCATACAAAGACTGCCACCAACACAGGGGTGGAAATAGTGAAGTTTCCACAGAAGTAATTGTTGGTGACAAATCCAACAAAGATAAGACAACCATTTCGGGAACAGTTGATGATCAAAAAATAATTAACACTGAAGTTCAGGTAACCTCTAATATTATTAATATAATTGCTAACAATGGAGACATAGCTTCCAACAAAGATGATATAATTTTAGTGACAAATGTTGATCAACAAACAACTAGTACTGAAGTTCAGGAAAATTCTATTATTTCTAGTAGCACGCTTAACATGGAGGGTGTTGAGTCAATTTCGGAGGTGCCTATATCAGTCTTTTTCGATCCCGAGGATAACCATGTAGTATATACCATTTCACTCGTTCCTAATAGTTTATAAACAATATGGCTCTCATGCTCTTCTGGGAAGTGAAGCTACAATTAAAAAAATGGGTGCGTTTAATGTTACCAGAGCTCAACTTGCATTTGTTGAACAAATAATGCTTCAATTCGCTAATCGATCCATAGAAGAATTAACAACATAGGTCGCTAATGAAAGATCCAATATTACTACTAGTCATATAGTAATGTTGTTAATACTGTGAGTCCTGGTTTTTTGAAAGGAACTCGCTGGCCACATTTTTCTGAGGAGAATGTTGAGGTTTATTAACAAAAATCAAGAAACAAATAATAGATTTCCTCCCAGAAGTTAAACATGGCTGTTAATGCTAATATTAACAGATTTAATATGCTACCCATGTTTACAAATAATGAATATAATGACCATCCAACATATTCATCATCGTCGGTATTGGAGAACATGGTGATAGAAGATACCCAGTCTCCTCTATCGGATGGTTTTCATCCTGTTTTGCATGGTGCTATAGAAAACTGCTAGTACCTAAAAATTGATTCTAGGGAAAATAATGTATTGTAGAAGTAGTTTTTTAAAATTCATAAATAAAAATCGTACAAGGCAAGTCTAAACCACGATAGTAGTCATTCCGCCCTGCTTCGGTCACAAGGAAAAAAAAATGGGTTGATCTTATGGAAGGGAAGTAAAGAAATTTGAAGGAATTTGTGTGTTGAATTGTGTGTAAAGATGTTGGACTGAGAAAATAACAAAGCTTGAGATAATGATAAGCTTGTTGTGATTTCTGAATGGGCTAAGTAGCCTATTTATAGTAGTTGGTAACACACACTTTCCTTATAAAATAATGGAGGTAGTGAGGAAGTGGAGTGATGGAGATTATGGAGGTAACGGTGTAACCGCCCATTATGCTTGAAAGTTTCTGGAAAACCATTACTCAATTACTCCTTTAACTGCTTCAACCTTACTACTACGTTGTAACTTTCTTATCATGGGATGTTGCCACACCGCATGTTACTGTAACCACCAGACCAAAACCCCATGAAGAATCCCCATATGTAATTGTTTTGATTTCTCGTAGAGTTAGTGGAGTCACGGACTCAAAACACGTGAATAAGTTATGAGTTTGTTGTAAAGTAATTTTATCAATGAATTTGGCTCAAACGAGCAATGATTAGTGCTAGCACAAGCATAAGTGCAAGCATCAAGGGTGAGAGACGCGTAAAGGCGAAAAGAGGGGAATGGCTAAGGCTTGGCCCTTACCAAAGCTAGTGCTAGCGCTAACACAGGCGCAACGCTACTATTTGGCGCTAGCGCTAGCGCTGCTGCCATTGCTATCGTTAGCACTGCTAGGGTCTGTTTGGCGCGTGACTTTCTTGGTTTTTTTCGGATTTTTGGCTTTTCTGGCCTTTTAGCACATGTGTGTGCTACTCATTGGTGTTGGGAGTGTGACTAGGGTTTGCTAAGGCTAGCACTTGCTAGTGCCTTGGTTATTTCCTACGTACCACTAGCTTTGGCATTCATTAATGTCGTGGCCATATTTATGGCATGTTTAGGGTTTCTCAGTCGCATGAGATTTTAATGCTAGCATTTATGCTTAACGTTTATGCAACTTGAGATAATGCTTGATGCGACTCTGCAATTAGATGGTATGCATCTAATTAGTATTTTTATTCAGATATGGAATAGCCTCTATTCTGAATGTTCGTAATTTTGTATAATCGACGTATTTTGATTAATCCAGATAGTTTGTATGAGCACACATGAAATAACGAGGGTTTAGTTAGGCAAAGCCTTGAAAGTGCACAAATATATGAAGAGCTACAAAGCTAATTTAGCCATGAGCTGAATATGCATTCTCAATTCTCTTGCGGAATGTAAGATAGAGATATCTATTCATAATTCTGATGCCGGGTCAGAAATTTATACATATATATATATATACATTTATGCTTCTGCAGCTGAGCAAAGGCAATATTATAATTTTCTCCTTCATCAAAAATCCACCATCAACAAAAATAAATAATAAATCAAAACAAATAATTTACTTAAAAGCTCCTAAAATGAATTTTTAGATGAAACGCTTTACATTAGTTTGTTGATATAATTTTTCACTTCACTAATTTATTTATTTATTTTTTCTTTTCTGCTTCTTTTTTTAGAAGTTTTGATTTTATGTCCCCTCTTTTTTTTTTTTAATTAATAATTTTTTTTACTTAAAAATAAAGAAAAAACCTTACCTTTAAATCGGACGAAAAAGAGGAAACCTATAAACTCGTATCCATTTTTCTCTTTCTAAATTTTTCAAATTTGTTTTTGTTTTCTTAAAAAATTGAATGAAATATTACCTATAATAAATTGATTATAGATTGAGTGAATAGGTAATAATGGTATTATGAAAAATTAAAACAATAGTTTCTTGCATAATTGGATTCATTTGTCCAAATTTTGGAATTTTGGACGTATGATGCCTTAAAGAGGAAGACTAGAAAATAAGAACCCTAAGCAAAATGGGATCAAACGTCATTTCTTAAATTATCTGTCCTCTTTAAAGCGCCGGCTAACGAACCCGCTATTCTAAGGCTGAGTAAACGAGTAAGTAATCCGAGATTAACAAAGTCCTAGTTTTGGAAGTGTAACCTAGAACTTAACAAAATATTAACTGAGAAATGGATTTTACTTGGCTCCATTCTAGCACTATGATTTTTCATTCATTCTTATCTTCATTTTTTTCATGAATTCTCACAAATCAGTTATTTTAGTAGTTGGAAATGTAATTTTGTCTGTCGCGACGCAAATAATGTAGTAGATTCACTGGCTATGCATTCCTTGTCTCTCACTAATGTAGATGACTGGTAAGTTAATATGCCAAGTCGGTTAATAGCTGACATTGCTGCTGACAGTTTAATAATGCACTGATTCTTTATTGATTTAAGTTTCCTTTTAAGGACAATTTTTAATTGCACCTCCAATTAATAATCCACTTAAACTGTTGTAGATGGTGGATTTTTAACAAAAGATAAAATAGTAAATATTCTCTACCCGTAGAAGCGTAGGAACGATATAGTTTTTTTATGTTACTGACCCGGCATCAGAAGCATGGAATTCATATTTATCAATATTTAAATCCTAATTGGTTAATATTGATTTATCAGAATGCATGACAAGATGTACGAAGTATCTCAGTCTTGTATAAGCACTAAGTCGTTGTCGTGCCAAGTGCGAAGTGAAAGCTCCAATCGACCAATCCATAATGTTGGCTGAGCTTGAATTATACATTTCCAATACTGGTTGCACCAAAATCCCAATATTGGTCGAAATACAACGAAACCCTAACATTGGTTAACACCTAATTTCTAACACATCATCATAATCACCTTGTAAAAACGTAGCGATGGGTGTAGAATGGGGAAAAATGTCTTCAACAACATATGTTCCCCTATGTGTCTACTACAATCTAAAAGGGCATCTCATTCCGAGCAACGTCTAAGAGGTATGGCCTAAACCCTAGACGAACTACAAGCTGAAAACTGTCAGAATTTCAGCTAAAAAGTTTCTGGAAGGTTAATGTTTGCTCTGTTTGATGAACGAAACGAGCTCTAAACCTAAATCCTTCTGTTTAAGGATGTAACCAGCGATTTCTCGATTCCGAATTGGAGCTGATCATCAAAAACAAACGTCGTATGAAGAATTTACAGTATTTTTACTAAAGAGCGTCGTGTATAAAATTTTCTAACGACGAAAATCAATGAAAGATTTCATTCATTCATATATGAATGGTCATAAGACTTCAATCATATAAAGTCTTTAATGATATAAGGTATTTAGTAATATAAGGCTTTAACCATATAAGTCTTTAATGATATATAAGGCTTTAGTAATATAAAGTCTTAATGCAAATAAAACTGAAGAGCTGTGAAAAAAGAGATAAGAATAAGGGAGAAGTGGGACCGACGCCAGCCGGCGTCCCCATTTCCCTATTTCTTATACTTGGTTTTATTATTTTATATTATTTCAACCTTACCTAGGGTTTTTCTCAGAATATCAAACTGTTTTCTTTTTCTATCAAGAGAATGATCTTCTTCTTGCTTCAAAACCATAAACTCTGCAGAGCTACGCAGAATGGTCCCGCTACCATATTAATATATTATAATATTATTTTAATATCTCCTAAAATTTGGTCTTCATTCTTTGCATCAAATCATCTTTTAGATATTATTTCTGAACAATATCATAGAGATCATATAGCATGCAAGGCGATGAGGAATGGTCCCGTGACCACTGACCCATGCTCGGACCACTGATCGGTCCTCTACCACATGGCCGGTCCCATCTATCACGTTCTTCATCATATATCATATTCTTCATCTATCACGGTCTTCATCATATATCACAGTCTTCATATATCGCAGCCTTCATTCATCATAATTAGGGTTTTATTATTTTACTTTAATTGGTCCTGCTACCAATAATTAAAATAACCTTATTACTTTAACGCAAGTGAATGGTAATACACATGATCATCCGCTTAAGGATCATTCACTTAATGATCATCCGCTTAATGCTCATATGTTTAAGGCTCATTCGACTTGATCCTCATACATGAACAGTGTGCCATATCAAACATTGTCATCCTCTGATCGATCCATCAATCTCATCATACTTATGCATATTGACCCAATAAGATCATCTAGATATCATTTTCTATCTCATATGACACGATGATATACAACGATTACCGATGTTAATATTAATTAGACTCTTTAAT
Source organism: Papaver californicum (assembly GCA_023531435.1). Classification (NCBI taxonomy): domain Eukaryota; kingdom Viridiplantae; phylum Streptophyta; class Magnoliopsida; order Ranunculales; family Papaveraceae; genus Papaver; species Papaver californicum. The sequence continues at coordinate 6,249,873 of JAJJMC010014687.1, forward strand.
TCTATAATTCATTAAGCATCACTGCTTACCTATACACACATACGCTTTGAGTCAACATGCTAGAAGTCATCAATATGTTAAGACTAATAGTCTAACTAGGTCAGTAATTGACCAAATAATACACGTCTATAAAATGCACATAATCATGTTTAAGACATCAATAATGTCACATGGGGGGAGGGGGTATTCATTAGGGTTTTGGTCTGGTGGCCTACTACACGTGTAGTGTAGTAATACACTCATGATGAGAAAGTAAACAAATCGTGTCGACAGTTGAAGAGATGGATAAAATAATGGTTGTACAACCATCAAAGACCCACTAGCATGACACAATCGGTTTTCACCATGATCACCATGTCTCTACTCTTCCACTTCTTTGCAAATGTCATCACTTATGAGATCAATGTGTTAACTTCTATGCTATAAATAGGTTCTTCGAGCTATTGACAAGAGGATAGTCATCTAATAATAAAATCATCTTAGAAGAGAGCAAGGATATATAAAGAGTTATCATCTTACAACATCCTCAGAAAACTCAGACTTTATGATTTTCATCTTCAATCTCATTGATCTCAATAACTTTCTATGCTTCCCTCCCTACAGATCAACCCTTCTCCTTCCTTTATGACTGAAACATGATTTGAACGATCATTCCTTGATTTAGGATAATTTTGTACAAATTGATCTCTCGAATATTAAAGTACTTATACAGTACAAATGTTCAGGTTTTAGACGAATTGTGCCGACTAGTATCTGCCTATTCTATCACTTTTTCCTTTTTACCCACAAACATTTTGGCGACCACAATGGGAGATTAATCTCTCAGTTGCAAAGCCAATTTCTCAATTTTTTAAATTTCCTCAATTTGAAGATGGTTGATCTTAGGTCGGGTTCATTAACCACTCCTAACGTGAATTATGCCAGTACCAGTAATGGTGGTACTCCGGGTAACAATCCTCTGGTTACTAATGCAAACAATGTTACTCCTCCTCCATATGAGCAACATACTCACCAAGCAATGAATGAACAAACTCCTCATACCATCGTCGATTTAATGCAGACACAGTAAACCCTTGCCAAGACTCAAAAAAAGATTGTTGCAACTCAAAAGGAGGTCCTCACCTTCCTCAAGACTCTTACAGAGAAATTATCCCCAACAGAACAAACTAGAAATATTTCTGAAGCAACCGCTAATGCTAACACTTCGAGGGGTCATGCTAAAGACGACGATGAAGTTCGTATTCTCGCTGATCGTCAACAACCCAACTTCCTCACTCGTAAAGATTTGGAGCGACTTCTCCAAAGTAGCAGAAAAGAGAATTTGTATGATGTTCATCAACATCAACCCCCTTATTCCTCTGAAATACAGAGGATTCCTCTGCTCAGGGGATATTCGTCCCCTTCATTCTCACTTTATGAGGAACTGGGAATGCTCGTGAACATGTTTCATGATTCTTGGAATCACTAGGGGAATATGAATACAGTCATGTACTCTGCCTTAGAGAGTTTTCCAAATCTCTCACTAGAAGAGCATACACTTGGTACAACAACATCGCTCCCAACAATATTGCTAACTGGTGTGAGATGGTCAATGCCTTTTATAGTAAATATTTTTTTATATCTGAACAAGTTACGTTGTCAGACTTGGGAAGGATGTTTCAGCAGAGCAATGAGCATCCCAATGATTATGTAAAGCGATTCAGAGTTCAAGCGTAAGACTGCCATGACCCGACCGTGACCGAATTATAATTGGTGTAACTTGCATCAATGGCATGGTACCGGTATATCGTAATCTTCTGGAGAATCTTCGTTTTCAAACATTCTTTGAGTTGCATGAAGCTGACAAACGATCTGCCACGACTGCACCTGCTCTGCTAGACAAGGCCTGTCAAAAGCGAATAAGCACGTGAGACTCGTAGCAGTAGACGTCTAGCTCTTAAGTCGTACAACCACTCAATCATCTGTGAGTACTATGACTGATGGAGGAAAAAGGAAAGATCCAATGCCAGAACAACGAACCAAGCCTGCAACACCAACACCAGTCTCAACTGCTGCCCCATCAGCGGCTCGACCACCTCGGAGGGCCAACCAAGCAGCTGCAGTACCACCATTGGTTCAACGTAGCCTCGGCAACAACTAAAAGAAGCTCCAACTACTAAATATTTTCCATTGGTATTTAACTTTTGGAAGTCCAGATACAGGACGACGCTATCAACTTACCTCCTGTTCGACGTCTACTAACAAAACAAGAAATGACATATCCAAAATATTATCGTTTTCACATATTTGTTAATCACCCCACAAGTGATTGCAATGCCCTAAAGCGGATCTTCAAAGAGAAGATCGAATCAGGAGAGTTGGACCTTGGGAGTGAAGGTGTATACAAAAACCTTTACCTATCTGAAATTTCACTATGTATAAAAAACCAATCAATCAAGTAGTTTAGTCTCTGATGGAGCATGTATGCATGCTTCTTTACTTCTCAAAGGCACAACACAAAGACATATTCACTTCTCTTAGTCATACTATATGCAGAAGACTACCTCCATTTAATGAAGAAAAAGCACATGCAAAACGCCCACAAATAGGCAAGGATGGAAAAAAAAAATATGATTGCGGAATTCTCGCTGCCACCCTCCTCAAGAATACTTAAGTCATAAGAACCTTGATCGATACTGGCACTACTGTCAACATCATCCTAATCAAGACGCTACGAGCAATTGGAATCTCACGTGATAAAGTTGTTCATACGCCAACAATGATTCACGTCCCGGAAGGAAATTTCATAAATGTTTATGGTTATATTACTCTTGAAGTACAGATAGGGTCTTTATACGCTTCCACCAAATTTTACATAATCAAGGAGGATCCATGTTACAACATGATTTTGGGACGACCATAGCTTCACAACAATAAGGCCGCAACCTATCAAGTACCTTCAACATACTCACTTCCAACAGACAATGATTATGTACCTCACATGCATACTGTGGAAGATAACCATCCTCTGTACTTGGAAGAACATCAACAAAAACCAAAACCAGATGAAAATTTCCTAAAAAAAAATAAAAAATCCAGTAAAAGAGTCACTGGAAGGAATCACAATGAGGCTCATATCGAACATAATTCTTCAAAGAGCCACAGAGGAAAATGGATCAAATGCGACTTTATCAACACCAACACCGTTGTTCCATAAAGATGACGAATACCCTGATGACGACATATACCGATTCATAACCCACTTGATCGGAAGGTAACTGAACTACTATAAGTAAATCTTCATATATTCTCGTGACAAGACTCCTGAAGATGCAACGTCATTCATTCATGGATGTTACAAATCCTTTCAACATATATCTTCATGTCAAGTAAATAAACACCTCTTAGGTGCACTTGAGGACTTGATCTTGTTGGAAAGATCAATTCATGTCCATTTCAATCAATGTGATCCCCAGAGCCAAGTCGGTGAAATCTTGTGTCAGTACAGGAGGAAACGAAGCATCAAGAACAGAACCTCTCTACATCGCAACCCCCCGCGACTGGGGAACTTCCTCCTCTTATTGATCGCATCCATCGTGGAGACTACTGATGTTATTTGTCGTAACAACATCAATTCCCTAACGAAGCCACTTCACATAAAGTCATATTGTTCAGAAGCATTCAAGTTGAACTCCAAATCAAAGAGTACACCTTCAGTAATGGCGCCTCTGGCTCTGGGATGCTAAAACTACCAACTAGTTCGTGAATGTAAAGGTCTCACTGGATGGAGGATTAAAGACTACGTCGATTATCATGGTTTCAGCTCTTTTGGTCTCCGGAGCAACTCCATCCTCGGTTTCAGCATCAACAATAGTTTTGGGAACAACATCCTCATGACCGGCTTCATCAACTGTCCATTCTCTATGGCCTCAACCTGGAAATGTTACTCGATGGATCAAACTACTCCAAGCATAAAATATTCGTATCAAGACGAGTAGACACGAAAATGTATTGGTATAAACTCTTCTCAAAGATTCCACAACGGACGGGCACAAGTTAAAATCTTCTACAAGATGTTCTCATGACCTCTACAGATGAGATACAGCACACTTCAGGCCATTGATTCAGAAAAATGTGCCAATGGGTGAGGAATGGGACAATGCTTCCTTAACGAAAGGTGTTTTTCTATGTCTCTGATATAACATAACAAAAGGGTGCATCAATCGGACATGCGAGCAGAGAGATATTGCTTCTACACTCAAGTCCATGGAAACTGAAAATTTGCACGGGATTACAAGTTTTAAATGTGCATTCATAGTTGAATGAGCTAGACAACTCTAAATCAAGTGATTCTTTTTAAATATGATATCTTAGTCTCTTAGCCCTAGTACAATTAACATTTACTAAAAGCCATGCATATTGGCCTTTCTCTTGAGACGTTGGCACATTAGCCTTTTACATTGAAAGAGCTAGCACATTATTATTTGCGATAAGTAGCTAGTACTAGCTTTGCTACATATTTCCCTCAGAAATATGCCGTTCTTCTCAATAATGGTCCAATATCAAATCTTATATGAATTTTAGTAGGTCTCCTTGCTTAAGAATCCTTCTACATCAATTGGCCTCAAATACCTCTCATACTAATGCTAAGTCACTTCTGAGCTAATACTTAGCTATTAAATGTGTCATGCTACTCATAAGTAACCACATATCCACTAAACTTCCCATACTAGACACTAATCAGTTTAATTATTAATTCAATGAGTTGCACAAATTCCTTCACTAACTTAGCAGGTCATTTGACTTGGCTTGACTTAATCAAAACAATAGTGGCTATGACTCCATTATTTCCCCGAGATATCAAATACAACATATAGGGGGATTCTCATTGGGGTATTGGTCTGGTGGTCTACGATAATCGTGGGTGGTGGCACCACCTCCACGAACAAGAAGGTAACAAGTAATGGAACGGTTACAGAGCAGTTGAGAGAATGGGGAGTAGTGTTCTGACAGATCTTCCGTACTTTCCGGACACGACCCACTAAAATCTCCAAAATCATCACTTTTCCACCTCTCTCTAACTTACACGACTTACGAAAAATCATTGTTTCTTCTTCGAACTATAAATTGATAGTTCTCATCTATTTAAGAAAAAGACAACGAGTCAGGAGAAATTAAACATACAAAATTAGCGATTTCTTTCAGAGAATCCTTTGTTCTTCACATACTACCTATCACACTGATATTTCTCAACCTTCTTTGCTTCCCTTCCTTAAGACCTACCTAATCTTCTCCACCTTTATGATTGAAGCAGAAGTAAATGGTCATTTCTTGGTTTAGGCTCGTCTTGTTCGATTTTGATCTCTCAAACCTACTTGAAAGTACGATTTTACCGTACATTTTTTTACCCTAAAAAAATTGGCGACCACGGAGGGAAATCAACCTCTCAATTAAAAAAGCCAATTTTCAGTTATTAAAAAATGGTGGATCTTAGGTCTGGAGCAGTTGCAACTTCTATGGTCGGTTCAGGTAACACTTGTGGTGGTGATTCTGAAAAAACCCATGTTACTACTGAATCTCTCCTTACCAATACTAGTACTACACCTCCTCTTGGTCATAAGACTGCTGAATACACCGGGAATACTCAAAATTCGTTCAACATAGCTGATCTGATAAAGAGACAGGAAGTTCTTGCCAGAATACAGGTGGACATGGCCACTACTCAGAAGGAGGTACTTTCTTGCCTCAAAACTTTGACGGAGTGACTCTCCCTGGAACAATATCATCGCCTGATGGAGCAAACCAGGACCAACCTCACAGCGGCTACTGATGATGGGACGTCAAAGACTCAAAAGAGCAACAAAGCTCATATCATTCATGATCGCCTACCGCAGAGGAACCAACAATTCAATTTTGTTACCTGTGAAGATCTGGCGAGACTCCTATGGAACCATCCGCAAGGAGGATTCATCATCGGTCCATCAAAACCAACCTTTGTACCCGTCTTGAATTCAAAGGATCCCTCTGCCGGGAAATTACTCATCTCCCTTTTTCTCATTGTATGACGGTTGAAAACACCAGAAACACCTAAAACGCCGCTCAACATTGTTGATCTGATACGAAGACAATAGGTTCTTTCTCGAACACCGAAAGACATGGTACCACTCAAGAGAGGTACTCACTTGCCTCAAGACTTTAATAAAACAATTCTTCCCAGAATAGATCTGTCACCAGTTGCAACAAGCAACGATTCCAATCCTACCAACGTCAACAATACGAAATTTAATATTCAAGATGATGACGAGATCAGTATTCAAAGAGGAAAATCGTGAAGCCGACGATCCAACCTTATCACCCATGAAGACAAGGAAAGACTTTTACAATTTCATGGAAAAGAAAGACCTGTCTCACTTCATCAGCACCAACCTTTTACCTTCTCGTCATCCAAAAGATCATTTCACCAGAGGGATATCTCTTGCTATTATCCCTCTATAATGGGGGATAAAAAAATATTCATATCTGAAAAGATTGTTCCAGATGAACGACAAATATCCTGGTGACTACATATATCGATTCAGGGTCAAAAAGTTGTAGAGATATCTGTTGGAGCAGCCGTCTAGTTAGTAAGCACTACAACATCCAATCATCTATGAGGTCCTGTCAGAACGAATGGATGAGGAAGGCCTTATCTCAGCAAGCATCACGAATCGAACGCTCACTATCAGCCTCAACCCCAGCTCCAGTCTTAGCCTCAACACCATCCCATAAACAAGCTCTGCTCAACGTCCCAGAAAAAAAATCTTTAACAACAAAAGCCAAAATCACCTATCACGTTCTCAAATTTTCCCTTTCACGAGGAAACCCTTTACTCTGGTAGTCCCTTCACTCAGGTACTAGTTCCTTTCAGTCTGGTACAGTCCCTTCACTCAGGTACCAGTCCCTTCCATTCTGGTACCGGTCCTTTCATCAAGGCGCTACCAACATCACGCTATCGTGCAGCTCATGACGACAAATCCATACAATGTCAAGATCACAATTCTCATCTTTATCAACAGCTTCTTCCCCTTTGGAGGACGATTTAAATTTCACTATAAGGGAGATGGATCATTACAGATCAGCGTAAATGGATGAAATACTGAAACCCCCCATCACGTGAGTACCCTGGGAGAGTCCTACTGAATAGGAATCAACGATAATACCCGCATTAGGATACTCAACTAGCACACCCCCTGCTACACTACCATTATGCACATCAACGTTAGTGAGAACATCATCCTCAACAAGTACGCAAATGGTATCTCACAGATGGTTTTCATTATGAGGAGGTACATTATCCTTATCAAAATAAACGGTAACTCTTGTTCCTTTTCTAACATGCCCAACTCTCTGATTTTGGTCATTATGCCCCTAAAAGTAGAGAGGTTACAGTCATATTAGGTCAGAACATCTCAAACATGAAATTATTGAGCATGAAACACAAAACCTACTATACATATCCATAATCATCATATACATTCATTATGAAGTAATATTTGAAGTATTACATGGCCCCAACCTATTACAAGACATTTCACAAAACCGCGTCAGAAACCGTTTACACTGCCTCTCGAAAACTCTAAACTTGACAACAATTGGTGATGAATATGGGAATGGTTATTATATCAAAAGTTTTATATTGATGTCTAGTACAACTTGTTAAAAGGGTGCGTCAATCGGATAAACGATCTAAGATTTATGGAAAAAATTGCTAGCGGAGTCGAGTCTGAAAACTGTCAGGGTTTTCCTGGATAATTCCTGAGTTTACTGTTTGGTCGTTTTGACGCCCCAAACAAGCTCAAAACCTGGATTTATTCCTTCAAGGATGTAGAATTTTTTTTACAATAAGGATAGAGAGATCAATCATCAAAAACGGGGGCCGTATAAAAATTCTACAACATTTTTCCCAAGCACTATACTTCTGAAATTTTCTAGTGACGGGAATCTATAAAATTCTTTGTAAATTTGAGCATGGATATGCTTATATGAGAATTTTGAAGAGTTCACATGTTCCACCATGATAATAAGGAGTAGAAATTTAATTGATATGGGTCCAAACCAAAAGAGGAGTCTGGCGTTACTTCATTGCTTATTTCTCCATCGACATCAGTAGATTCAGACTTTTCACAAAGGTCTTCAACGTGGGGCGCCTCGTCCAGGTATTCATCCTTCGACTTATCTTCATCCTCTATATCCACGGTGTCTCCCAAAGCCTCAGAAGCATCAACATGGAAGAATTATTCACATTATTTTTCTTATACACTAGGGACTGTCAAAAGCGACAGGAGTAGTATCCATTCATGCACGTATCACACGTACCTGCTGAAACAAACAAATCTATGAGTCAAGCCTTTGAGTCAAGGAAATTAAAGAAGAATGGTTTTGCATCTCAACAGCCTAGACTACAACGATGGCTTCAACTTCAATTAAGATACTCGCTCCAGTCCTAGCGCTTCACCAATACAAATGATGGATCCAAATTTCATTATTTCCCATGTTCTATACAGTTCCTGGGAGCATGGACCTGTGACGACACTGAAAGATTATCTCCTTCCTGGAAGCAGATCCAAGTAAGCTACACTTGGGGACTGATGACTCCCTCACTTATGAAAGTTTAACACAGTAACATCATTCAAATAGAAGGTCTGTTCAGCAACGGTACTAGCGAAAAAAACCTCTCTACATTAATACCCCAGAAGCCTCCGCCTCTTACCTGATCATATCCAGAAAGGTAACCATATCCTTGTTACTTTTACTTACTTCAAACACATGATTCTATTGTTGAAAACGCTCCGGACTCGCAAGCCGCAATCATCTCCAGCTCAGAACTTCAAAGAAACAGTCACCATAGGTTCAGGCTTCTCCTCTCAACTTCTCGAATATTAGTTTACAAGTTGTTAGTCAGAAATCCAGTAATATGCTCACCATGGAGAAATTCGCACACCTTCTCCTCCTGGTACCTTTCCAGTCTCCTGGTGCTTGTCATGCTTCCTGGTACCTGTCCTGCCTCATGATACCTGTCACGGACCGGAAAATTCCGCCTCCTAGCGCGTTGCGCTGGGCAGGCCAGAACTCCCCGATACGCGATTAAAAGAGAGTAACCGGACCTTAGAGCTTAACTTCGTATGCAGGTATATTTGCCTTCCCAAGCATGCCTTGTAATCATTATACTCGAAACGTAGTTCCCACATCATTCAAGCTACGTTTATACCGTTCCACCTCACCCTTGTTCTGCTAAGGGTGCAAGTCCATTAAAGCCTATGGTGAATGCCTTTTGCAAGCATCACATAAACATGATCATTGTCTAGGCCTAACTCATGCCTTGGACTAGCACCTAGGCCATTTCAAGCCAATTTTTCTCCTTATCAATTCAGCTTCGACTAAGCACTGGGTACATGCACTGATCTTGCTTTTGCCAAGAGTGCATCAACCACGAATATTCCGTTCATACCGAATAGCTTGATAGGAAGTGTGAACATCCATCAAATGCAATGTAACTACCTTATCAAGTGCGCCAACAATCATCTCTTGCTTAGCATTGTCGAGCCAGATGATATGAGTTACCATAATGTCGCAATCACCTCTAAATTAGATGATATGAGCGACAAGGTGTTTCACATTTGCATTGCGGCTGCCTACATACCCAACCCGTACCTTGAAGGGATCAAGCATGACCGTAGTTCATTAAAGGGTCAATTCGAAAGGAAAAAGAAATTTAAGCCTATTAAGGCAAGGTCAACTTCGATTCCAACTTCATCGCAAGGCCAAAGGCCAAGCAAAGCCTAGACTGTATAGGCCGAAGGACTTTCGCAAGGTATGCACCAGCTTGTGCATAACTACCGTTATTTATTATGCAAATATGCATTCTCAAGTACGTAGCACGATTGAATGATGCTTTTGCACAATTCAAGCTTTATAGGCTAAGCTATCTGCATTTTGATGCTTTAGCATCAAGTATGTTCCAACATATAGGTCACATCGCATATATATATATATATATATATATGCATTACCGCTCATGCACATTCAAGCTTCATTGGTTAAGCTACAAGCATATTGATGCTTATGCATCAAGTATGCTCCAACGTATAGGCTACATCGCATTTTTATGTGCATTACCACTCATGCACATTCAAGCAAAGCTCCCTCCCTATATATGTTTTATTCGAATTTTTACAAATAAATATAAGAATAGGAAGTGACATCCATCGACTGCACAAGGCCGAAAATAAAGTTTTCTTGCCAAAGCCAAGCGAAGCATTCTCAGGTAAGCTACAAGTGAACACGCTAATGCATCACGGTGATGCATTCTCAATAATGCATCATGGCATAATAGTGCCTTAGCACTATGATGCACTCTCTCTTACGCAACATTGGCTTAGTGATGCATTGAATCATGCATCACGACATAATAGTGCATTATCACTATGATGCTCTCTCGAATAGAAACATTGGTCAGTGATGCATTCTCAATCATGCATCAAGGCATAATAGTGCATTAGCACTATAAGGCTCTCACTTACGCGACTTCGGCTTAGTGATGCATTGAATCATGCATCACGGCATAATAGTGCATTAGCACTATAATGCTCTCACTTACGCGACTTCGGCTCAGTGATGCATTGAATCATGCATCACGGCATAATAGTGCATTAGCACTATAATGCTCTCACTTACGCAACTTTGTCTTGGTGATGCATTCTCAATCATGCATCACGGCATAATAGTGCAGTAGCACTATGATGCCTCCTCAAATACGCATCACGCGTAATAGGGTCTTAACACTATATTTCGGGGTCAAGGCATCAACACCATGATGCAATCCTAAGCGAGCTTTATAATTTTAGGGTGAAGCTTCAACCCAGTCCATGACGCGTCCTTGAGTAAGCTTCATGCAAAAATTGCGGGTGTTACAATACCTGTCCAGTCTCATGGTACATGTTCTGTCTCCTGGTACCTGTCCTACTCTCTAGCACATATCCTGCTCTCTGATCTAGCATCCTCACGAAGCCAGCATATTTACGACGACAACATCTTACGATATCACCTTCAGGCACAAACTCGGTCCATTCTTGTATTATTTGAATCTCCCATCAGTACATCTTCAATTTACAAATTCAGAAATTGACAACAATCGGTGAAGAACGGGTCAAAATATCCTTCATGAGAAGTGTTCGTCTATGTCTCTACTACGTCATACCAGAAGGGAACATCAATCAGAGACCTAAGCTAGGAGATATGGATCTTATACTAAAGTCTACAAGATCTGAAAATTCACACAGGATTACTAATCACGAATGTTTATGCATGGTTGGATAACCTAGTCAACTCTGAATCGAGTGATTCTTTTTGTATATGATAGCCTAGTCTCTTGGCTTCAAAATTTGGGGTCAAACATCAAAATTGGTATGAAACTTTAAAGCTTCGGAAGCGAATGGTGTGCAAACTAGGGTTTCCAAACGGAATTCAGAAGACTCAGCTTTATAAAGACCTCGTCTACCAATGGACTTTCATCTTCTCAGACATACTATCATGTCAGGTCGCATTGCATCTCCCAAGTAGACCTCATCAACCTTTCTACGACAAGAGCACTAGTCCACCGCCAACCTCACCTGCAAGTCTAATCTACCATCAACTTCTTCTGTCGGTTTCCAATATTTCCAACTTTGTTGCTACTAGCTACAACTAAAAACATCATATCCGGGTGTCCAGTGTCTCATCTACTGACGCTATCTGAAGCACTTGATTGTTGCATACTCAAAATTTAAGCAAGCACCGGAACCAACTACTTGCTTACAAGGAAGTTTAAGTCTAAGGCTCAACTCTACATCAAAGACATTGCCTGGAGAAGACAAAACTAACAATATTTCTTGCTGGACATATGCATGGAGAATCGATCCAGCTGACTTGATCATCTATTTGAGATGAGGCGGACCTCTTTCAGAAAGAAAGAAAGCGCTGACCATATCCCCTCTTTTGCTCACGAAAAGCTGGCATTCCTGGCAAGAACGAAGGCGTCTACTATCCCCAACAAAGTTTTGCGTTAAGGGGCACATATCTCAATCTCGGGTAAGACAGAGCCAACCAAGTTTCTTCTATGACCAATGGTTGTCCTTATAGACGTACTATCCATGACCTTGATGGTAGATACTTAACCAACGTGACTGGATCGGATGTTCAACCCAGCTACGCTTCCTTGGCTCACGAATTAGAAATTTCGGGCAAGAACGTGGGCATCTACTAATCACAGCCAAGACTCACGCTAATGGGCACTCATCCCATTACCTGGAAGCTAGAAGCTAAGTATATCTTCTTCTACTATTAAAATTTAAATTATGCATATATAATCATTATAAGCATAATGTCACCATCTATTGCTAACTGTGCAACATTAGTGTTCCTCACTAAGCAGGGGACTTAATGTAGATGGTGAGTTTTTGACAAAGGTCATAATTGTAAAATCTCCCTTTAGCCTAGTTACAAGAACATAGAAATATCCGCACGTACTTGTGCGCATACTTCTGACTTCACAAATACAAAATATTGTATTCCTACTTATATTCCGCAAGCGAATTGAGGATACAATCTCTACCAAATAAGTCTCAAGCTCCTAGATGGTTTGTTCACTAGTATAGATCAACTTGAGTCTTCTCTAAACAACTGTAAACATTCTAAAATGGCCTTGCAGCCTCCTCAATACTCATAATTTTCATGTCATATCGAGCTAGTCTCAAGTCGCATAAATTCCACGAATGAATTCCTTGAACTTGCCTCGAATACGCATTGATGTTCCAGCAACATCCATCAAACTCGGGAATAGATAATGCTTAAACCCCAAAAATATATTCTAGTTTAATGCTTCATTCGCAACAAATACTTCTCAAATTGCTCTTTTGAGCTCAAATATGCTACTTTAGAACTTTGTTTGAATATAAGCTACAAATAATGCGCCACTCCCCTTGGATGCGCCAGAATCAAGAAGCAATTTCCGTAAAAATACATTGAACCTCTGAGCTAGGCTAACCCTAGCATTTTCTCATATTAGCGCCAAGATAGCACTAGCTATTTTGCTTAGTACCACATTGGCACCAGTTAACCACATTAGTGCTAAAAACGCTAACTTTCCTGGCGCTAACACTAGCATCAAGCGCCAACTAACCTAACATCGTTTTAGCTAGCACATCTTGGCCTAATGAAGCCTTATCTAGCGCGTCACTATCTTAGCACCTTAAGTTTTAGCATTAAAAATGCTAACCCTAACCCTAGCGCCAAAGGCGCCAACTCCTCTCGAACAAGTACCTAGTTAATGTACTGTTTGGCTCTCCAGTGCGTCCTGGCTCCAGCACGCCCTTGGCTCTCGAGCACGTCCCAGCTTCCTAGCACGTCCCTTCCAAGCCTAGTAAATCCCTCTAAGGACAATGCATCTCTAGCTAAGCCCATCATGTCCTTCCAAGGACGATGCATCCCTGGATAATCCTAGCGCGTCCCTCCAAGGCTGATGTGTCCCTAACTAAGCCTAATACGTCCCTTGAAGGTTGATGCGTCCCTAACTAAGCCTAGCGCGTCCCTGCCATGCCAAGCACGTACCTCCAAGGCCGATGTGTCCCTGTCATTCCTAGCATATCCCTAGTGCTTAGCGCGTCCTAACATCCCAGTGGCTTTCTAGCCTAGCCTGATGCGTCCCTGAGTAACGACTATGGATAATGCGTCCTTGGCTTAGCGCGGCCATACTTAGCGACTTAGCCACAAGAGTATTGACTCTGATGCTGACTATACTGTCTAATTAAAGTTCTAACTTCAAACCTCTTACACACTAGATTCCTAGACCTGGTATAATTAAAATTTACTAAAAGACATGCATATTGGCCTTGCTCCTGGGACGTTAGCACATTATCCTTTTATACTGAAAGAGCTAGCATATTATTATTTGCGTTAAGTATCTATTACTAGCTTTGCTAGGTACTTCACTCAGAAATATGCCATTCTTCTCAATAATGGTCCAATATCAAATCTTATATGAATTATAGTAGGTCTCCTTGCTTAAGAAGCCTTCTACAACATTTAGCCTAAAATATCTCTCGGACTTATGCTAAGTCACTTCTGAGCTAATCCTTAGCTATTAATTGTGTCATGCTACTCCCAAGTAAGTACATGGCCACTAAAGTTCCCATACTCGATACTAATCAGTCTAATTACTAATTCAGTGAGGTGCACAACTTGCTTCACTAACTTAGCAGGTCATTTGAATTGGCTTGACTTAATCAAAACAATAGTGGCTTATGACTCCACTATTTCCACGAGATATCAAATACAACATATCGGGGGATTCTCATTGGGATATTGGTCTGGTGGTCTACGACAATCGTGGGTGGTGGCACCACCTCCATAAACAAGAAGGTAACAAGTAATGGGACGGTTACAGAGCAGTTGAGAGAATAAGGAGTAGTGGTCTGACAGGTCCTCCTTACTTTCCGAACACGACCCCACTACAATCATCAGTTCTCCACCTCTCCCTAACTTCCATGACTTACAAGAAATCAGTGTGTCTTCTTCGAACTATAAATAGATAGTTCTTATTCATTTAAGAACAAGACAACGAGTCAGGAGAAATTAAACATACAAAATTGGTGATTCCTCTCAGAGAATCCTTTCTTCTTCACACACTACCTATCACACTGATATTTGTTAACTTTCTTTGCTTCCCTCCTCTAAGACCTACCTAATATTGTCCACCTTTTTAATTAAAGCAGGGCGTGAACGACCATTTCTTGAATGTAAAATTTTACCGTACATTTGTTTTCACCCTAAAACAACCCTAAATCTGAATTTTTATGACGACGAACTATAAAGAAATTCTTCATTCATTCACATAAATTTTCATCCATTCCACTATTAAGGATCAGTTTTATGCTAGTATGAAGATAATACAAGATGAACACTCACTTGGTTGCTCCTCAAACTATTTGGGAAGTTAGAATTGATGTTATTGCGATTGAAGTCACTATCCTCTTAATCTGACTCAGAATCATATCAACTCCCATCCTCGTCTTCTGAAGATACTTAAGGTCCATCATTACTTTGATTATTAGTGGGGGTCTCTTCCTAGAAACAACAACAATAATGCGTATTCATATTCTTTTCAAGATTATCATAAACTAGCCAGACGATACTCTTCCAACCTTGCTAGTTATACTTCACCGGTCATTGCTCTTTAGGCGATCATTCGACATCAGTATCAACTCAAGATAACTACGGAGCTTCTGGTGTATCACACTGAACCTGTATCCACTCTGCAAATGTATAAATACATATATAATATTAGAGTCTCACCCAACTGAACTTTTAATATTTTATATGAATATATATAATTAGTGTTGTACGACTCAGCGCTTATTCCTCTACCAAGGTAGAAGTGTAATGATTGGACATCTCCTAGATGTATTGCACATTAGTATAGAGCACTATTGTCCTCAAAATATCACTGGTACTTGTTGTTGTACTACCAGATAATATATAAATCATACATATATTAAATCTCAAGCTCCTAGATGTATTGCACACTAGTATAGAACACTATTATCCTCAGAATATTACTGGTACTTGCTGTTATACTACCAAATATTCTCTGATTGTACAAAATATTCAGAACATACTCTTGTGCCATTCTCTTCCTTGACGTTGTTTTTTAATAACAAAACTCATAGATAGATCGTCTACTAGTATAGAGAAAATTGAACTTATCCCTTAGATGGATTATCCACTAGTATATAGCAACTCGAACTTGTTCCAGGTGCAATGATTCCGCAGTTGAATCCCTTAAACACGCTCCATATACACATATCATTATTAAGACTCATATTGAGTAATATTGGTTAATTATTGTATTCACACTATCTATATATGCCTTTAATACTTGAAGTCTAATTATCAATAGTGCAATACTGAACTCATCCATGATCACTCTGAGCTGAGTTACATGGACCTACTATTGTTCTATATTCATTAAGGATCCCATTGAGCAATATAAAATTTGTCTCAAGTCATAAAACTTCCACGACTGAATCCCTTGAACTTGTTCTGTATATATATCAATCATCAGGTTCTAGTCATCTTAGTGGCCGGACGGCATCACTGCCTCGACACTCGTCTTAGTGGTCGGACGACATCACTGCCTCGACAATCGCCTTAGTATTCTGTGGCACCACTGCCTCAACACTCATTTTAGTGTTCTGATGGCAGCATTGCCTCAACACCCATCTTAGTATTCTGAAGCAACATTACTTTAACACTCTCTACAACCAACTAATGTTGCAAAGACCTTCTCGTCGTCGTTACGTTAGAAGAAGAAAGCTCCAAGTACCTAAAAGTACACTTGCAGAAAGAGCAAAACTTGCTCAAATAAAAATAAATATTATTCCAGATGGACTTGGTCAGCAGTGAATTTGGTCCTCAGGTCATTCTAGTCTTACCTAGTCGTGCCTCACGAATCCATTTTCCTTCAGATGAAGCTCTCTATGCTAATTCCACCTTATTGTTTATTCATCTTCAGACGACTAGTTAACACTGCAAAGTATCAACTCAAGTCAATTATAAAATTTCTAGTAAAGCCTAACCGACTAAATTAAGTTATTTATTTTGCTTCTATTTTATAAAATCACCATCTAGTGTTTACTGCGGAACATTACTGTACCACACTAATCATGGGACTTAATGTAGATGGTGGATTTTTAACAAAGGGTAATATAGTAAAATTACCTATACCCAACAGTAGAAGCGTAGAAGCGATGAAATTTCTTTACGACACTGACCCGGCATCAGAAACATGAAATTCATATTTATCAATACTTAAACCCTAATTGGTTAATATTGATTTATCACAATGCATGACAAGTTGTACACGAATGCACTCGAAGCACCTCAGCCTTGTACAAGCACTAAGTCGTTGTCGCGCCAAGTGCAAAGTGAAAGCTCCAATCGACCAATCCATAATGTTGGCTAAGCTTGAATTACACATTTCCAATACTGTTGCACCAAAATCCCAATATTAGTCGAAATACAAGGAAACTCTAACATTGGTTAACACCCATGGCCGGTCCCCACTTCCCTATTTTCTTATTCCTAGTTTTATTATTTTATATCATTGCAACCTTACCTAGGGTTCTCCTCAGACTATCAAACTGTTTTCTCTTTCTATCAAGAGCCTAATCTTTCTCTTGCTTCAAAACTATAAACGTTGTAGAGCTACGTAGAATGGTCCCGCTACCATTTTAATATATTAAAATATTATTTTAATATTTCCTAAATTTTGGTCTTCAGTCTTTACATCAACATCCTCTTTTTGGTATTATTTCCAAACAATATCATAGATATCATATATCATGCAAGACGATGAGGAATGGTCTTGTGACCACTGACCCATGCTCGGACCACCTAATCGGTCCTCTACCACATGGCCGGTCCCATCTATCACGGTATTCATCATATATCACAGTCTTCATCTATCACGACCCTCATCTATCTTAGCCTTCATTCATCATAATTAGGGTTTTATTATTTTACTTTAATTGGTCCTGCTACCAATAATTAAAATAACCTTATCACTCTAACACAAGTGAATGGTCATACACATGATCATCGTCTTAAGGATCATTCACTTAATAATCATCCGTTTAATGATCATACGTTTAAGGCTCATTCGACTTGATCTTCATACATGAACAGTGTGTCATATCAAATGTTGTCATCCTCTGATTGATCCATCAATCTCATCAGACTTATGTTTATTAACCCAATAAGATCATCTGGATATCATTTTTTATCTCGGCTGATACGATGATATACCATGATTACCAACGTCAATATTAATTAGACTTTTTACTTCTGTGATCCATTAAGCATCACTGCTTACCTCCACACACATATACACTTTGAGTCAACATGCTAGAACTCATCAATATGTTAAGACTAACATTCTATCTAGGTCAGCGATTGACCAAATAATACACGTCTATAAAATAGACTTAATCATGTTTAAGATATCAATCATATCACATGGGGGGATATTCACCAGAATTTTGGTCTGGCGGCCTACAACACGTGCGGTGTAGCAATACACCCACGATGAGAAAATAAACAAGTCATGACGATATTTGACGAGATGAATAGAATAGTGATTGTACAAACGTCAAAGACCCACTAGCATGACATAATCGGTTTTCACCACGATCATCATGTCTCTACTCTTCCACTTCTTTGTAACTGTCATCACTTAGAGATCAATGTGTTAACGCTGTAAATAGGTTCTTCGACCTATTGACAAGAGGACAGTCATCTAATAAGACAATCATCTTAGAAGAGAGAAAGTATATATGATCACAGAGATATCATCTTACAACATCCTCAGAAAACTCATACTTTATGATTTTTATCTTCAGTTTCATTGACCATAATAACTTTCCCTACTTCTCTCCCTACAAATTAACCCTTCTCATTCCTTTGTGACTGAAACAAGATTGGAACGATCGTGAATTTTGTAGATTGATCTCTCGAATCTTAAAAGTACTTATATAGTACAAATGTTTAGGGTTTAGACGAATTAATCCGACTTGTATCTGCATACTCTATCACTTTCCCTTTTTTACCCTTAAATTGTTTTTACCCACAAACAACTGCGCCCCTGAAATATAAACTCTTATTTATGTGCCCCACAAACCAACTCAAATTGGTAACGTGGCATACTTTTTAGACTATTTTACTCTTACATGAGTTATAACGTAACTCATCCATGGTTAATCTATTCATAATTCCTGTGAACCCATTAAAATGAAAATATAGTTACCGATTCAAATTCAATTCAGTTAACACAAGAATTCACCATAAAAAACATAATATACATCTGTAAGAGATTAGCTTCAATTAGAAATAGATGAGTTAACAATGTATGTATGGAATTCTCGGAAATTTTACTACAAAATGGTTTTAATAGAGTTTTATATGATTAAACAAAATGGTTAATTGGTAACAGACTAAAAAGACCTTGAATCTACCATATGTGAATGGTTAGCTCATTTAATGGACTAAAATACTACTTATGAATATGTATATGAATCAAAATATAATACCACATCATAGTGAATGGAAGCTCATACAACAGACCTTATCTTAACTGCAGGTAACATGAAAATATTGCAACAAAAACTAAACCTTTAATCGCTTGGCATTCTTTGAGGATTTTTATCGAACAACTCATGTGCAGTGTTGTTGGTATCAAGAGGTATGTTTATCCTTGTTGTATTAAGCTCCTCTTATAGATTCTGCACCTGCAGATTCGTGTTTGAATACAAACCCAACAATTTTAAGTATTTACTAACACTGAAATATTCTCAATCTTAGCCATCGACTGCTAAAAATCAGCGACAACAGCTAGTGTTCTTCAGCTATTTTTGTTGGTGCTGCAACAATGGAAAACACTAAACAGAAGAAATTTGTTAAGGTTAGGAAATCTCTGATGATGCAAACACAATGGACAGAGCCACATGCTCAGCAAATTGTCCTTAACACAATAGTCCTCGGGTACTCCTCAAGAATGAGAGATGTTATACCCCAACAGAGGAGATGTGTCCAGGATAGAACTGCTCGTTATGATTAGTATAAGCATAATACTAATCACCCTCAAGAACTTAACAGCAAGATAGAAGTGGAAGGGAAATAAACAAGCAATGTGCAAAACAAAGCAAGAAGAGGGGAAAAGAAGACAAGATAGTAGCTGCTTCTGGAGTGAATTTTAGTGGAGAAATTCGTTTTCTTTTTATAGGTAGAAGAAGAAGAGAATGTGGCAATAATCACGGAAATTAAGTTCAAAAATTAATTCCACGCGTTAATCATGCAGATAATGGTTAAAACGGATATAAAACGGTTAAAAATAATTCTTTCCTAAAGACTCGTCGGGTCATACGCCCCTATAATTAAAACAAGATTTGAATTAGTCAAAAAAACGTTTAAAAAAACGTAAGTCTTGGTTGGTCCGCAGCCTCAGCTACGCCCGCAACACAGACTCAGATCCGCATCAGCAGCCACGGTCACACCCGCACTCGCACCCACAGCCACAGCCGCATCCGCAAGTCCGCAAGCACGCAAGCTCCGACTAGCTCATTGCCTTAGTCCTACCCAAACCACAAAAGATTATAAACCCTAAGGGCACTCCATTAGTTGCAATTTTTATGGTAATAAGGAGAGAACTCATCTCTAGTCTCTCCCCAATGTGGGACTAAAGGTTCTTCACTCACAATAGTAAAAAATGAGATATTCACCCTTAGTGACATCTAGGTACTAAGGTCCATTCCCACCAAGACTAAAATTCATTTTAGAGTTTATTTTTCTCCAACAATCCCCCACATGAATGAAAACCCGATAAAAATCAGAAAGCGAGAGATACCTCTTAGGCAACAGGTGTCCATAAGGTCTTGAACCTTTGCTTAGTGAGAAATTACCGGAACTACTTGAAGGACAGTGAATGCGATGTCATGAACTGCCATCGTTTGGTGTAGTTCATCAATAACTTCCACGCGTGGTATCTCTCTAGATGTTGTTAAGTTCGTGCCTTTGTGTCTATTTTGGCCCTGGACATATCTCGTTTCTCATAATGCTCTAGGAAGCGGCCCACTTCCTCATTCGGATAGGTGAGTTCTATCAAGAGTATTTACTGCTACACCCCACTTCAATCTTAAATTGAAACTATTAAACTCATTAAGACTTAATAAAAAGTCATCCTCACATGCCGTCACGCTATCACGTATACACCATAGGGAAGGGACAGAGATTGAAATTCTCTGATAGTGTTTCCTTTAACCCACCACAAATTAGTTGTCTCATTCAAAACCTTGATCTTGGGATCTCCAGTTAGCAAGGCTGAGTATCCTTCATGGCAAGTTTACTGGATGAGCTTAAGCCCCATCTCCCTCGATGCATTACTAACTATCTCCTTGGACAAACCTTTCGTCAAGGGGTTTGCGTTATTCTCCTTAGACCTCACAAAGTCAACAGAAATAACGCCAGTTGAGATTAGTTGTTTTAGGGAATTGTGTCTTCTACGAATGTGTATAGACTTCCCATTATAGTTTTTGTTTTTAGCATTAGCTATTGCAGCTTGACTATCACAATGTATAGATATAGCTGGCACAGGCCTATGCCAAAGAGGAATGTCTTCTAAAAAGCATCTTAGCCAAGTGGCTTCCTCTCCTGCCTTATCTAACGAAATAAACTCTGATTCCATAGTGGATCGAGCTATACAAGTCTGTTTGGAACTTTTCCAAGATACAGACCCGCAAGCTAGAGTGAAAACATATCCACTCGTAAACTTAGACTCCTCTGAGTCCTATATCCAGTTTGCGTCACAAAATCCTTCTAGGACCGCAGGGTATCTCTCGTAACTTATACAAAAGTTCAAAGTGTGCTTTAAGTACATTAACACTCTAATGAGTGCATCCCAATGCTCTTGTCCCAGATTACATGTATACCTAGTCAACCTACTCAAAGCATAAGCAATATCTGGCCTCGTACAATTCATTAAATACATCAGACTTCCTATAACACGTGAATATTCAAGTTGTGAAACTCATTTACCCTTATTCTTTTTGAGTCTACAACAAGGATCATAAGGAGTACAAGCAGGTTTACAATCAAACTGGTTATATTTTCTAAGCACAGATTCAACATAATGAGATTGACTAAGACTATATCTATTAGAATCTCTTCTAATCTTCATCCCTAAGATTACATCAGCGGGGCCTAAGTCTTTCATGTCAAAGTTCTCAATTAGCATGTTCTTAGTGGAATTAATTACATCCATGTTTGTACCAAGTATAAGCATATCATCAACATACAAGCATACAATCATACAGGCATCATTCACAAGTTTAATATAAAAACGCTTGTCAGATTCATTAATTTTAAAACCACTAGAAATCATTACATGATCAAATTTTTCATGCCAGTGTTTAGGTGCTAGTTTCAAACCATACAAAGATTTTCTTAGTTTACAAACTTTGTTTTCACAACCTTTCACTATAAAGCCCTCAGGTTGGTCCATATAAATTTCTTCATCTAATTCACCATTTAAAAAAGTTGTTTTTACATCCATTTGATGTTAAGTTATGAATGGAAGCAATAACAATTAACATCCTAATGGAAGTAATTCTCGTAACAGGTGAATAAGTATCAAAGAAATCTGCACCTTCTATTTGTTTATAGCCTTTAGCTACTAATCTAGCTTTGTATTTTTCCACAGTTCAATATATCTTTCTTTTCATTTTGAAGATCCATTTACAACCTATGGGTTTACACCCTAGAGGTAAATCTACAATCTCTCAAGTATCATTATGTATAATAGAATCCATTTCACTAATGGTAGCTTCTTTCCACCATGGAGTTTCATAAGAAGTCATGGCTTCTCTATAAGTCTGTGGATCGGTCTCAGCTAAGCATGTTATGAAGTCTGGCCCAAAAGATTTTTCATTTCTAAGTCTTTTACCTCTTCTAGGATCAAATTCATCTTCATCTACAGGTAATGTCTGACTAGTATAAGGGACATCTAGGGGATCAACACAAATCATACGAGATTCAGATTTCAAAGGAACAAATTTCAAAAAACAAAGCATCCCTAGATTCCATAATAGTATTCATACCAATTTCAGATATTTCAGAACTCACAACAATAACTCTATATGCAGTAGTATGTTCAGGATACCCTATGAAGACACAGTTAACAGTTTTGGGTCCTATCTTGGTCCTCTTAGGTGGAGGAATGGACACCTTAGCCAAACACCCACACACTTTAAAGTATACATAAGAAGGTTATCTACCTTTCCATAACTCATATGGAGTTTTGTATGATCCTTTAAAGGGTACTCTGTTCAAGACATAGCAAGCTGAGAGGACGGCCTCCCCCCCCCC
>JAJJMC010014687.1:6275101-6292040 GCA_023531435.1 Papaver californicum
CCCCCCCCCCCCCCCCCCCCAAGTTTGCAGGTAGTCCTGAACTAAATAACATGGCATTCATCATCTCCTTAAGGGTTCGTTTTTTCCGTTCAGCCACACCATTAGATTATGGTGAATAAGGAGAGTTACTTCATGTATGATGCCATGTTCTATGCAAAAGTCTCCTATAGGGATTACATATTCACCACCACGGTCAGACATAACCGTTTTAATGGTAGCACTCATTTGGTTTTCAACTTCTAGTTTATATATTTTAAAGGCTTCTAAGGCATCATCCTTTCCCTTAAGTAAATATATGTGACAGTACCTCGTACAGTCATCTATTAAGGTGACAAACCATTTCTTACCACCTCTAGTTTGGACTGATTTCATGTCAACTAGGTCTGAGTGAATTAATTCTAAGGGTTTAGAATTTCTCTGAATAATTTTTCTATAAGATTTCTTAGCATATTTTGATTCAACACATATTTCACATTTATGTTCATTTTCCAATGTAAATTTGGGAATGCAGCCTATGCTAGCCAGTTTATTCATTGACTTATAGTTTACATGACCAAGTCTACCATGCCAAACATTCAATGACACACAAACATAAGCAGAAGAATCAAATTTATTCATTTCAACAGAGGTTATATTAAGTTTGTAAAGACCCTCAGTCTTATAGCCCTTTCCTACATAACCCTTACCCTTAGTGACAATAACGTTCTCAGATTCAAATACAAGTTTAAAACCCTTATCATCTAAAACACCACAAGATACAAGATTTTTGCAGATGTCCGGAATATGAAGAACTTCATTTCAATGTGAGAGTTTTTCCAGAAGTGAGCTTTAGCCCAACCTTGCCTTTTCCCACAACCTGTGTTGCGGACGAGTTACCCATGTAGAGTTTTTCTCCTTCCCCTACCTTCTGATAGGAGGTGAACATATCTTTGTTTCCACATACATGCTTGGTAGCACCAGAGTCTACCCACCAGTCTCTCACATTGGTTACCAAATTAACTTCAGACACCGTGACAGAAAACTCGTTCTTGTTGTTCTAAACCAAATTAGCATTGTTTTTCTTGTTATTAAAATCCTTATGTTTTCTACAATGCATTTCCATATGTCCAGGAAGTCCGCAAAAATAACAAGCACTTTTAATTTTTCCAATGCCAGATTTGGGTTTCGAAAATGTACCTTTCTTGTGCGGACCAGGTTTGCGGTTGTTGCGATCGAGGCTTGCAGAAGACTTGTGTTCAGTTACATGAGCTCTGTTGGACACGTCCCTTGCGGAAGATACGTTTTTGTAGTATGAACACAGCAATTCTTCCACTTGAATCTTCTTACCCAATTCAACCATACTGACTTCACCAGTTTCATGTCTCAATCTTCGTTTGTAATCAGACCACAATCACCGCAGACACTTGAAACGTTTCATCGATCACCATACCTTCAGCAATAATTTTATTAATAATGCGCTGAAGTTCAAGGAATTGATCAACTACAGATTTATCATTAGACATTTTGTATTCCAGGAACCTAGCAACCAAAAATTTCTTGCTTCCAGCCGTTTCTACTTGATATTTTGCTTCTAAGGCAGCCCATAAATCATAAGCAGAAAAGTTCTCTTTTGCATTATAGAAAGCATACAATGCATCTTCTAAACAGTTAAGAATATGATTCTTTGCCATATAGTTCTGTCTACCCCAACTCTCCAACTCTCTTTCATTTCCAGCATCATTCAGACTATCATCAAAGGATTTCAGAACTAGTTCATCTAACATATGGAAACTCAGAAAGAAGAGCATCTTGGATTGCCATCTTATGAAATCTTTGTCACTGAATTTTTCTGGTATGTCTACATTATTCTTACCCATTGTTACAGAAGAAATTGATATTGTGTTAAGATTGTTTGTGCTGCAACAATGGAAAACACTAAACAGAAGAAATTTGTTAAGGTTAGGAAATCTCTGATGATGCACACACAATGGACAGAGCCACCTGCTCAGCAAATTGTCATTAACACAATAGTCCTCGGTACTCCTCAAGAATGAGAGATGATATACCCCAACAGAGGAGATGTGTCCAGGATAAAACTGCCCGTTATGATTAGTATAAGCACAATACTAATCACCCTCAAGAACTTAACAACAAGATAGAAGTGGAAGGGAAATAAACAAGCAATGTGCAAAACAAAGCAAGAAGAGGGGAAAAGAAGACAAGATAGTAGCTGCTTCTGGAGTGAATTTTAATGGAGAAATTCGTTTTCTTTTTATAGGTAGAAGAAGAAGAGAATGTGGCAATAATCACGGACATTAAGTTTGAAAATTAATTCCACTCATTAATCATGGAGATAATGGTTAAACAGATATAAAACGGTTAAAAATAATTCTTTCCTAAAGACTCGCCGGGTCATACGCCCCCATAATTAAAACAAGATTTGAATTAGTCAAAAAACCGTTTCAAAAAACGTAAGTCTTGGTTGGTCCGCAGCCTCAGCTACGCCCGCAACACACACTCAGACCCGCACGCACAAGCTCGCAAGCACGTAAGCATGCGCGCTTCGGTGCGAAGCACCGCACATGTGTGAAAAGCATGTGTGCACCAACTAGCTCATTGCCTTAGTCATCCCCCAACCACAAAAGCTTCTAAACCCTAAGGTCCCTCCCTTAGTTGCAATTTTTGTGGTAATAAGAAGAGAACTCATCTCTAGTCTCTCCAATGTGGGACTAAAGGTTCTTCATTCACAATAGTGAAAAATGAGCTATTCACCCTTAGTGACATCTAGGTCCTAAGGTCCATTCCCACCAAGACTAAAATTCATTTTAAAGTTCATTTTTCTCCAACAATTTTCTCGCCTAAAAATAACCTAAATCCATACGAAACTCTTTCAAAATTGAAATCCAGCCACAACCCAGTCTTCCTAAACCATTTACGACTTATAATCACCATGAATCTAAAACATTCATCAGCAAGTTAAAAGAACAACAAGTCAATAAAGAACTTCACTTGTTGTGTGTGAAATTGGATGAACACCTCTTTTACCATAATCCTATTCTTCTTCTTCTGTCATTTTTGTGTTGAGATTGATTGGAGGGATCGTTAAGAATCTAAAAATCTGCAACAAAATTTCAAACTAAGAAAGAAGTCGCACAATTAACGATTCGAATTCGATTTTCTTTCTGAAAATAAAATAAAATGAGCGCCCTAATTCATGATTAAAGAAGAACGAGATTATAACACGTGTACAGAAGATCTTGTTGGATTGCAACATGTGTATTATCCTTAACCAAGGCTGACTTGGGTTAAACATGAAAACGGTAAGATTGTCCAACGATGGACCAGAAATAAAAATTTCTATATTTTAGGAGGGCGCAGTTTAAATGGATTATTAATTGGGGGTGCAATTATAATTTCCCTTCCTTAAAAAAAAAACGCTTATTAAAACGCCCCCATCATTGTAGTAGTAAACAAGATGCACGTTGGATTTTCCAAAAAAACTTGAGGCGCACAATAACTTTAAGTACACTGTTGTTTACACTTACAACTTGCTTTAGGTTTTGAATGTTGAAATTTAAATAAAGAAACAGGTGGTGTTTTTTTTTTTCTAAAGCATAGCGGGTGCTGTTGTTGCCGTCTTGGCGGGCTCCCCCGTTATTTTGAACTCTCCAGCTTTTTGAACTTTCTATATGTACGCCTTTTCGATGAGTCGATTAATCTTCCTATTTCTTGACGATAAAAAATGTCGTTTTCAAATATACAAGCAAATAATATATACGTATATTGATTTATGCCGACTGCTTTTCAAGCGTTTAAGACAGAAAGCACAGGTTTTGGACACGCTGAAGCAATATCATACTATATAAACTCCCACAAGTTTTGGATGCCAATTTGTAAATGATCACCACGGGCAAAAGACAGGTTGATGTGTTTGATTTCTGTTTATAACTGCCAAACTCCACCTCATCAAATTAACCAACCAACTTCACATAAAAAAAACTGTCTTGGTAATGGTATCCATGATCATCACTTTATTGCCAAGTAATATTAAACATACTTCATGAGTAACTCCTGGTTAATCGTCGGTTGGCCTAAAAACTATTCACCTGTTTTTCACCTCAACCAAATCCTCACTATCACCTTTCTCTTTCACACACTATAAAGACCCTTGACAGACCCTACCCAACTCATCATCAATTCTTTGTTCCCATCTCTTTTTATCTACTAAAACATTACAAATATGTCTAATTTTCAAACCTTCTCAATGTTGTCCATTCTCATGATTCTCTTAAAACTTTCTTGTCTTAGTTTTTCGCAAGTATCAACCGAACCTAAATTCTTTGGAGTTGTCGCTCCTGCTACTCCTACTCTTTCAGGATTTGTTACAACCAAAAATACTCAATTCTTACTAAATGGTGCGCCTTTTCTGTTTAATGGGTTTAATTCTTATTGGATGATGCACATAGCGGCTAATCCAGACGAACGTAATAAAGTTTCTGAAGTGTTTCATGATGCATCCGCTGCTGGTCTCACTGTATGTCGTACATGGGCTTTTACTGATGGTGGTGACTTAGCTTTACAGATATCTCCTGGTGTTTATGATGAACGTGTTTTTCAAGCGCTGGATTTTGTAATCTCAGAAGCTCAAAGACATGGAGTTCGATTGATTTTGAGTCTTGTCAATAACTACAATGATTACGGAGGTAGAGCACAATACGCAGAGTGGGGTAAAAGTGCCGGAGTTGAGATTAAGAATGATGACGATTTTTACACCGATGCAACATTGAGGCAGTACTACAAGAACCATGTCATGGTAAACATGATTAATCATATGTTTCTTTTCTTATGGTAATTTCATTTATTCCATTACATTGACTAATTAAGATAATCCCCATTTTTATGCAGAGAATTTTATCACGGGTTAACACCATCACTAAGATTGCATATAAGGATGATCCCACGATTATGGCGTGGGAACTCATAAATGAACCTCGTTGTGAATCCGACGACACTGGGAAAATTATTCAGGCATGGGTTCAAGAGATGGCAACATACGTAAAATCTATTGATAGCAAACATTTGCTTGAGATTGGAATGGAAGGGTTCTATGGAGATTCGATCCCAGAAAAGAAACAAATCAATCCTGGTTATCAAGTTGGAACCGACTTCATCGCTAACAATCTTGTGAGGGAAATTGATTTCGCTACGATTCATGCATACCCAGATATTTGGTAAGTGAATTTGATAATCTAATGTGTAATTGTTATTGGTAATGATTTCAAGTTCTTAGTGTCTATCTTTTGTTTTGCAGGTTAGCTGGACAAACCGAATACGAGCAATTAGTATTCGCACAAAGATGGATGGCAACCCATTGGATAGATTCGAAAACAATATTACGAAAGCCATTGGTGTTCAGCGAATTTGGAAAATCCAATAAAGATCAAGGATATACAATAAACGGAAGAAATTTGTTTCTAAATACAATATACAAATCCATATACAACTTTGCGATAAATGGCGGTTCAGTCGGAGGAGGTTTAGTATGGCAAATTGTAGCAGCAGGAATGGATACATATTATGATGGTTATGAAATCGTTTTATCACAAAATCCATCGACGGCAGGATTAATAGCCGGACAATCACTTAAAATGGCTGTACTTGGTCGTATGTTAAATGCACCACGTACCCCATACTTGGGTAGAGTACCGCGATCGCATTACATTTTTGGGCATAAAAAAGCTCATACTCATACTCATCACCACCATCATAATAATCGCCACCTTAATCATAATCATAAGCAGAACAACAGACATGGTGGAGTTGGTGGTGGGTCGGATCATAAATCAACAATCGAGCCAAACAATTGGGCATTTCTACATCATCATCCAACACCAGCTTGGCCATCACATCGTAGAGAAATCAAGCCATCAGTTCCTCAGGAGAAGAAGTTGAAAGATTAACTAGATAGAAAGAGTTTTAGATTAATGATCAAGGCCTACTTAATTAATTTAATTAATTAGTTAAGAATATTAGTCGCTCTTTTCCTTTTCTTTTTTTCATTTTATATATCTTTATTTAATCAAATATATATATATATATATGTAAATGTTAATACAAGTTTAACATTAATGAAATCAAAGATTTTAGAGATTATGTGTTGTTATTTCTTGGACCGAATATCTCAAGGAATGAAAGGTATAGAATTAGTAGGTGTAAGGTTTTTAAGGAACCCACTTGCCACTAATAGCAATACAACTATGACTTTAAATCATTAAACAAAATAAATTTATGCTTTATTGTACCATTAAATTCAAATAAAATGATAGAATTGCCCGATGAAAAAAAAAGAATAATAAGAAGGCTTATTACAACAAACTAGTCGACTAGCTAGAAGTCAAGTCGACCAATGCTTCAAAAAAGAAAAAACAATCGACCTAAAATAGTACTAAAAGTCAAAATAATATCTTTGCCACACCAGTCACCAGTACGTGGGTGTATAATATCTGTGGATGACATCAAATACGTATGACTATGAGGGAAAAAAAATTGAATAACAATTCTCAGTAGCAAAATATGTAGGACGATGCTTCAAAAATAAAATAAAATTGTTGGACGAATTAACGAAACACTTGGATAAAAAAATCATGATTGTTATTGGGCCTGGTTGTGAATTTTCATGTAACCACTCGTACGTGTTTTCTCTCACTAACTAAATCCGAAGGATAGTCACTTAAAATCTCTGTTGTCCTAAGTTTAGGTAGAGGTGTAAAATATATCGTGTTAGCACGTTTACGAAACAACGTATCACGTTAAAATTTGAACATAACACAGTATAATACGCACGACACGGTATATCATATCATGTTAGTTTAGTATGATGTGATGTGCTATACGAATAGATATATCGGCACAACACAACACGTCATACGAAAAAATAGAGCACGCGGTATAGTATGACACGTTAAGAAAGTACGTCTTAACATGTATAAAACAGTACACAAAACGGTACGATACATCATATTTCATTATATTTCACAAAAAAAAATTGTTTTTATCCATTTTTAACATTTTATTTTAGTTATGTTAACTTATTTCTGTAATAATATATATAATATTTAAATATCTTAAAAATTTATTTTTTAAAAAGTATAAAATAAGTGTACCGACATAGCACAACACGGTTATTTTCATGATACAGCATAGCACGTCGTCTAGCACGGCACAACACAACATGCCCAAATATCTAACACAATATAACACTCCAAACAACACGTTAAGCACGTGACTTTGTGGGATCTGCTGTGTTGGGACGACATCTTTTACACCTATAAGTTTACTAATTAGGGTTATTTAGACTTTAGTACCCAACTTTATAACCAAAGTTGTATTTCGAATCCAGAAAATTTAATTTTAGAATGTAATATCCAGGACCGTAGTTGACCATCTTGACCATCCAAATAAATATAAAATAATTAAATTTACTAATTTAAATATAAAATTTAATTTATTTACTAACTACTATTCTCCTTTTTTATCTACTAAGATTCCAGTTTTCGATTAACCCTAGAAAAATTTAAAGGTTTTAATTTTCAAATGCTATATGTATGAAACTAACCCAAACACAAACAGTAAAGTTTAAACTATACCATTATCTTATTTTTAAGTTATATATATATATATGAAACTAACCCAAACACGGGCAAGTAAACTCTTTATCTCTCCCTCAGCTAATTTTATGGGTTTTTCTACATTTGTGGAATCTTGGTAGCAAAATAAGTTTTTTCAAGTTTTTAAATTTTAGTGATATTTTCTTATGATGGTATTTACAACATAGATGTTATTTTTTGTTCTTTTGAAATCAGCTCAGTAAAAATTTGATTCTTATAAGACTAATTCAACATTCAAGGTAAAAAACGTTGCCTAAAATCTAATTTCTAGATTACCTCCAAAAAGTTGTTTGGACGCAATGTGAAATCAGTTATATGGCGCTAAATGGTTTAGTGCCACAAATTTTACTTTTGCGCCATATGATATGGCGTTGAAGATAATACTCGGAGAATGATTCCCCTCGCAGCGCCATATGGTAGGACGTAACCATCCGGCGCCTAATAGTTTGGCGCCATGTAAAAATGGTAGTTTGACCTTTTTAATCTTACACTCCTCTTACACTTCTGCGACAAAATTCAACTCTAAAAACGTTAACGTCCAATAATTTGACTCTCGTTACATTGATACTCCTTGGCCACAATGTAATGTAAAAAAGAGTTTGTTTTGTAAATTTTAGACTAACAATTTAATTAATAATATATATAAAAAAAGTTCATCAATTAATAACTTAAATTACATCCTCTCATTCGAGTATTGTGTTGATAATATTTTTTAAGGAAAATTACGAATGAGTATTCCTTTTACAAGGAGTTACATTGGTTTCTTTAACTTCAAACATGTTTTATCCCAGGTGGTTGTAGAGGCCATGACCGGAACTTGATTTGGTTTTTTTAGCTTCAAACTTATTCTTTCCCAAGTGGTTGGAGAGGTAACTTGAAGGATGTTGTTGTTTTTTAGTAGTAGCAACATACAAAAGCTCTGTTATATGGCGTAGTCGTTACTGGAAAAGATGAATCCAGTCTCAAACACACGGAAATAAAAAGTTATTGTCTTCTTCCACCACATATCATAAATTGTTTCACTTCATTTTTGATCCGCATTCTTGAAATCAAATTGAAATGCAGAAGAAAAACCACAAGTATTACAAAGTAAACATGCTGTAATATTATTTTGTACCACTATTTTGTATAACTCATTCACACGGCTCCAACCTCTCCTAAATTTGAATTTACGTTGTGCATTCAACCTAAAATTAGATATATGTTTTGTTGGACCATTTCTTTTAGACAATTGCTCAAACTTACTCAAATCAATGTTTACCATCATCTATTGAAGTAAACATAAAAAGATGCACAATCAACAAATGAAAAATCTCAAATTGAATCATATTAACAATATCAATCTCACCACAAACAACATCAACAGAAAAATCATACATATACAATCATCAATTTCATTTAATCAAAACAACCTAAAAAATTTAATGACCTAAAAAAAATTATATCAGTTTTATGCCCAAATCAAACACTAGAAACATCATTAATCTGAAATTTCAATCAACACTACCACAATACACATTAACCAACTACACAAGATCATACTCATCAAAAAAATCATCCAAAACCAAAATCAAAATTTAAAAAACATCAACAAAAAAAACACAAATTTTCTTCAACATACCTTGATTTCGTTTGTGGACGAAAATCTTTGGAAATAGCCTCAACGGAACCGTAATCGCAAGAAGTATAAACCCCCTTAAGATTTCTAAAAAAAAATCACCTTAATCACCATCTCTCAATCCATGGGAAGCCATTTCCTTTAGAAGCAAGAATGGAGGTGGTCGGTTGTCATCCAAGAAAAATTATTTTAAGTTATTTTCACTCACAATTTTAAATAAAAGTATAACAATAAGAACGAATTCGGTCTACAGGAAAATATGAGTTGTTATTTGTATTTGAAAACTATTGTAAACAGGGGGATTTTGTTGTTTTAAACAATTTAAACTAAAAATTAAATTGAAAGTGTTTAAGAAAATATTATAAGAGAGAACTGGTTAAGGAATTCACCGTCCACCATTACACATGTTATGTAATCAAGCATCCATATCGTTTTTCACTCTCTCATGTTATCAATAACCCTAAAGTATCCTAGTCGGTGTCAACACTTCGTTAAGTCTCCACAAATCAACAAATACTGCAATCGCTAATATATGAATTCTTTTCTACCAAATAACCTAATGCTTTATCGCTAAGAGATTCAACTTGAAGAGAACTTTAAATTCTGTGAGACGGGTTACTCATAGGCAATACAACACAATCGTGGTACATTCAACCTAGGCCAAGTTTTACTTGTGACTTCCTTCACAATTCGCACCGCTAGTGATCACAAATTACTCCTAATCAGTTATAGAAGAGTTATTAAGACATTTAATTTGTAACTTAAACATGCGAAATAATTAATCATATTGTTCGAACACAATCAAATAATTATTATACGTAGTAAAACTTGAACGATGTGCAAGAGAGTGAATAATAAATTAACGCATCAATTGAATAACATGTTCACGACTTTAGGCTACATCCTAAACCAATATAAGAAAACTAGTTCATAATGGATTTCTTAAAATCCATAGAAAATAATAAGAAAGAAAAATAAAGCAAACTCTAGGTTGTAGAAAATCTCCAACTCCAAAGCTCCTTGTTCTTCTCTTCTCCAAAAGACATCCTCTCTAATAGATTTCTCTAAAAAGAAATGAATTGTCCCTTAAATAGGTTTCCCAAAAATAGAGATGCCCGTGCTCGAATTCCGGTCGAAATAGGTTGCCAAATTAGCTCAAAATAGCCAAAAACATGTCAAATACTAACCAAGGAACATATGGCTCCGCACATGTGTAGAAAGCCCAGCCCAAAATCATTTTTAAAAAATCTTATTGGCTTGTCAGTCGAGAACTGACAGCCCATTCATCCAATTTCTCCTCGGTGATTTTAAGTGAGAATTCCTCATGGCCTGAGCCATCGAGCATTTTTTTTCTTTCTGACTTTTTTTCTTGTTTGCTCCCAGGTTCTCGATGGTCTCAAGACTCTCAACCCATCGAGAATAAAAATTTTATCTGAGTTTTTCCCTAACTTCGTCTTTCCAACGAGAAAATCTCGTTACCCTATTTCCATCTTCTCGCAAACTCCACTTCCTGATTTTCCTACTAGCTCGAGTTCTTCTTCCTTCTTTCAACTATTACCTGGGCGAAACCACCATGACTGCACCTTCACTGCCGTGAACAGACCTAGCTAGCAAAGCCACTACTCGAGCTCATTATCAATCACCATCAATCATCATTCAATAACAGCTACCTTCTCTGGCAGCACCAACACAGACTCAAACTCCACCATCGATCATTCTTCCTTCCATCGAACTTCACTATCTTCTCTATTTATTCCATCCACCAATCAATTCTTCAGCCATTATCACCATTACGACCATCAGAGATCAATCATGATCAAACAAAAACCCGAGCTCCATCTGCCATTTCTATCTGCCGTTACTAACAACTCGAGCTCATTCAACCCATCACTGATTATCAAGTTACTCCCCATCTTCATTGCCTTCAACTGCAATTACCACCAGCGACCACCACTATTCCTCTGTTGCTTTTCTCGACCACCACCATTAACAGTTGAACCCATTTTAAACTCTGATTCATTCTCTATTTCCTTCTTGACCGAGACCTAACCCCACTTAAAAAAACTCTCTTGAACTCATCAAATTCATGTTATCACTCGTCACAGCAAACACAGCCGGAATTCTAACCTAATTCTGCTGGCCGAAGTGATGGAGACGAAGGTGGCCCTTAGCAAGTGGCCTGGTGCCATTAACAGCATTCAAATTCTTGGACATCCCCTTAGTAATAGTGAAAGTTCCCTTTAGCGCTTTTCAAGTAAAACTCTTTTGGCCCATAACTTTCTCATACGAAGTTAGAATGACTTCAATTTTTCGCTGTTGGCTTCGTTTTCTCGTTCTCTTTGATATGGTCGGAAGAAATCCTAGATTTTACATAGTATCATTGGGTATTTGGCAATTCTTCCTTCAAAACACTCAATTTTCACCTCTTTTAGAGGTGTAACCTACAAAAGACATAGTATACATAAGTAATAATAATACAAGGTAATTCACATGAAATCTAGCAAATAAGTGTAAGAAATGATACTCAAAACATGTAAATTATGCACTTATCAGGAGGAGAAAACGATCTCCTGTGTGTTTTAGGGCATTTCTGTAGCGCCGAATCACATGGCGTTTTGACCAGTTTACTTGGTCAAGCGCCAAATGGTTTGGCACAAACAAAATCTTTTCTTCGCGGTAAACAAAAGGTCGCTATGTTGATTCCATCTTGAATCACGATAAGAGAAAGACCTTGAATCAAGCTGACGTGTCTGGCTGTGAAAGTTGAATTATGAATCATGATAAGACTAAGCCTAAAAGGTTGAAAACAGTAGATGAGTGATTGATTTTAAGTACTAGGTGTAGGTTTTCGTAGAGGTTTTTCACACACATTCATAACATCCTTGGTAATTTTACAAGTAATACATTTGCACATAGTCTGAAAGAACCATCATTGAATTGTCAGTTGTGAGCGTTTTTAATCTAGTTTATACTCGATAGTAATTTGTTGTACAAGTGCCGATTTTAAGCGGGAGCTAATTGATTTCAGTAACAATTCCGACTTTGTGAGAAAGAGATATATTAGGATAGGGGTTTTTTATTGCATTATGAACTGTACATCTGGTCCCAAATGCTAAACGATATATAGAAAATTTAAGAATTGAAGAGTAGGACCGTTGATGATGATGATTAGATTTATTAATAATTTTGGTGTTCATCTATGGTGGTAATTTTTAATGCCTATAAACTGTTTGGAAGGAGAACAAAAGAAGAAGACGACGATGGTATAGTTAGTTTATAAATCAAATGTTATGTTTAAGTTAGTAATTTTAATTGTTTAATGTTCATTTGGATGGTCAAGAACGGTCCTAGGTACCACACTCTAATATTAAACTTTATGGATATCAAACGTAACTTTGGTCATAAAGTTGGGTACTAAAGTCTAAATAGCGCTACTAATTAAACATGGTCACGCAAGGGTTTGGAAGTTGGTTTGGATTCTTCAGTGTCAAATTGTTACTCTTCACTAGATTTGTATGGTTTTCTTATCTTCTCCTATAAACAAGTCTGGAACCCAAATATTACAATCAAGATGTCTTTTTGTATTTGGTCTTTATGGTGCTCCAACCTTGAACTATCTTCTGAGAGCTTGTAAAGTGATTTTCAGGCAATGTATATTGTGTGCAGTTGACCAAGAAACCAAAAAATATTTGTTTTTCCACTGTTCAAGGACTAGAATGATCTGATATTACTTCTTGAACATTCTTGGTCTCGTTCTGTCGATGGGGCAGTGTAGAAAGCTCTTGCAGTTGCATCTTCTGAGATTTTGTGGGTTTCTTATCTTCTCCAGGAATTGAAAATGCCTCTCATCACTCCTTGTACTCTTTACTATGATAATTTGGAGGCTATGAGTCTTGCTTCAAATCTTGTTTATCATGCTAGGACTAAGCATGTTAAGATAGACTATCACACAATTCATGGGCTTGTGTCAACTGGTTTTCCGCGAGTTGATTTTGTTTCGTCTCTGGAGCAAGTTGCTGATCTTTTTACAAAGGATCTTGCCAAGGGGTTATTTTTCCGTTTACATGGAAATTAATGCACTATAGGAGTGCTCAATTTAAGGGAAGGCGTTAGCACATGTGTAATGCAAGCTGTGTCTAGCTGTGTAACTGTCTCTTTCAATTAGTTGTTAGGCGTACATTAGTTACTCCATCTCCTCTATCTTTTAAAAAATTTGTAAAGCTTTATATAGCTTGTGGTTATTCTGTATTTTGCTATCTGTTTTTCAAAACAACTTTATATTAAATCTTTCAGATTTGTTAGCAGATGTTTTCCCCTCCTTATAATTAGAAGAAGAAAAAAATAATAACTAGAAAATCCAATAGAATTTCCTAGGTCGCTGACATCAATTCCAATCCCAATGTGTAGATATCTTGGTGGCAATTGTTGTGAACTGTAGCTCAATCCGCCTGATCCAATCCAGTAACAGCGGTTTGTACTGTCGCAATTCCGGCGGATTGCAAATCGGATGAGAGTCGGACCAGTCGATTGGTCCGCTGCTCCTTTCAATTTATGGTTAGAAGTCAAAACCATTTCTCTGTAAAGAACCGAAAGAAAACTCTGAGCTCTACTCCCTCTCTGAAAAAAAAGAAAGGCTAAGAAGTCGAATTTCTCAAAATCTCCAACGGCTACCTTCTACTCCCCACTATCTCATCTCCCGCCATGTCCATCCATCCACCATATCAAACAAGCTCATGGTCTAATCATAGCCGTGGGTCTCTCTACAAACAACAGAATCATGACTCACCTTCTCTCCGCATTAGCCATCTCTCCACCAGATTCATTGCCATCAACCTCACAATATTCTCTCTCGATATTTCAACGTTTCGAAAACCCAAACATTTTTGCTTCGAATAGTATGATTAGATATTTGGCTAAATCCCCAAATCCTCAAAATTCATTTCTGCTATATAAATCCATGCATCAGAATATTTACTGTCAGCCTAATAATTACACTTTTCCATTTGTTCTTCGAGCTTGTAGTAAGATTTTAGGTACTCATGAAGGACCCAGATTCATAATCATATTGCTAAACTTGGGTATACTAAAGATGTTTATATTAAAAACTCTTTAATTAACTTTTATAGTATGGTCAAATATAAAATTCCAGTCAAGTGTTTGATGAAAATCCTCAATGTAGTGATATTGTTGCTTGGAATGCAATTTTAGCTAGTTATGCTAGAGATGAACAGTTAGATATCGCCAAATTTTGTTTGATGAAATGCCCGAGAAAGATGTGATTTCTTGGAGTACATTGATATTCGGTAATTGATGTGTTGTAGAAATAGTGGTAAAAGATTCAATACTCAGATTTGTGAAGATTTGATTTTTTAAACCTAATTTTTAATACTAAAAACAAAGAAGATCAACTTAAAATTGAATTGAGATTATAGAAAGAACTGAGACTAAGGATTCCACCATTAGCCAATTTTTCAAGTGATTTAGCATTCATAATTATCTTGCAACTCATATATTCAATTGATTCAAAATATTGTCAAAGTTAGATTTTCAAAATAATAGTTGTAAATCAAAAGTATGAGACATCAATAGCTCTAAACTAAGCATGACTCATCAAAAGAAAACACAACTAATTGATAAAAATCATTATTTCGAATTTAATTCAAAGCAAATAATCATAAAAGAATTGCAAAAAAAAATTAATAAGATAAAAATATACCATTTTATTATTGGAAAAATGGCTTCCTTCGTCGACTCAGCAATGGGGTCTAGCTCCTCATGTTGTAAACACTCTTAGGATGTGTATTCATGACTCAAAAATTGTTTACAAAGATGAAAAGAGTAAAAATTGTGTAAACAGAGAGTTTGCGGTGTAATGGCGTTGCAGACAACTGTTTCCACTGTTACAGAAAGAAAGTGCTTCCACTGAAGATAAACGTTATTGTTCTGAAGATATCCGTTGCTGATGGATTGAAGAAATTATTGCAGCTGAAGATAAACGTTGCAAAGATGAAGATAAACGTTGTTGTTCAGTTGAAGAAATTGTCGCCTATTCATGTTCTTCCCTATAGCAGCAACACTTTTTTTTTCATGTTTTTTTTATTGAAGCTCTCCCCTTTTTTACACGATATCTTTGCTTTATATAAGCTCCACCAACCCTAACAACTCTTACGAAGTAGATAAGGACTCAAAACAACTCTTAAATCTCGTATGAATTCGAAACAGAGAAGATTTCCTTTTCCGGTTCAAACACGGCTTTGAACCATTTTTTTTCGGCAATAAACTCTCCCCTTTGACGTGTTTCATCTTGTTTTTATTGAGTCTTCTTTCTGAGTTATCGAAACAGCTATTTAATCCCCAAAAATCTCGTTCAAACACAACTCAGATAATCTTCACACGTAAGTTAACTTTCCCGCCATTTTCGGAATTTGAATTTAAAAGGAAGGGATGCCCCTAATCCATCTGGTGGGTGCCTTTATCAATTCTTCTGGGTACCTTTGATTATTTTTCAGGGTGCCTTTATCAACTTTTTGAACCAATTTTTCCACGAATATTTATTCCCAAAATACATATAAACATATAAAAACCCATAACAAGTACAAAATCGAGCACTAGTAATATAGAGAATTGAGCACAATTTAGACACAAAAATATGTCTATCAGTTATGTTCAAGGAGGAAAATTCGAAAAAGGTTTGGACTGTTTTAGAGAAATGAAAGAGAAAGGACTTATTCCAAATGAGGCAATTTTTGATATTGTTCTCTCGGCTTTAGCTCAAATGGGTTTGCTTGAACATGGAAAACTAGTTCTTTCCACTATCAAAGCGTCCAACTGTCGAATGACTGTTCCACTAAGAACTGCTCTTATTGATATGTATTCAAAATGTGGTTGTATTGAGATGTCGAGGCAAGTTTTTGATGAAATGCGTCGAAGAGATGTTTGGTCTTGGAATGTCATGATTTGTGGTTTAGCAACACATGGCCTAGGAAATGAAGCTATTGAACTTTTTGAAAGGTTCATTAAAGAAGGGTGGAGACCAGTTAATGTGACCTTTGTCGGGGTATTGAATGCATGCGGTCGAGCAGGTCTTGTCTATGAAGGCCGCCGATATTTCAAGTTGATGACAGAGGTTTATGGGATTGATCCAGAGATGGAGCATTATGGGTGCATCGTTGATCTCTTGGGTAGAGCTAGATTTATGGAAGAAGCTCTGCAATTGGTCGAGAAATGACAATTCAACCAGATCCCGTATTGTGGAACACTATTAGGAGCATGTAAGGTTCATGGGCAAGTTGAATTAGGTGAAAAACTCGGGAGAAAACTAATTGAAATGGATCCTACACATGTCGGCCATTATGTATTGCTTGCCAACATTTATGCGAAAGCTAGAAAATGGGAAGATGTGGTCAGAGTTAGAAGACTGATGGTTGATCGAGGAAATAATAAAATTGATGGATGGAGCTTGATTGAAGCACAGGGAAAGGTTCATCGGTTCATCGTAGGGGATAGAGAGCATAAACACTCTTTGGAAATGTTAGGGATAAAATGAGTCTCGCACGAAGTGATGTCATCATTTTTTTGGGTGACGTCATCATGGTTCGATCCCGATACGACGTCATCATGCCCCGGAGCGACGTCATCGTGGTTCGATCCCTATACGACGTCACCATGTCCCGAT
>JAJJMC010014687.1:6323872-6347442 GCA_023531435.1 Papaver californicum
AAAAAATATGATAATATTTATTTAATTAATTTGTGCACTTATTTGATGATTATTTGCCTTAAATAAAAATTGATTTGATAATTTTTATAGAGTAATTGTGATTTCGTTAGATGGTTTATGCTTTGCCTAGGGTTTAGATATTCCATGCTTTTGTTATACAATTGCTACTTTACGAATTTACTTATTGCAACATTTTAGAATCGAATTAAAATTTAAAATTGCATGATTTTAATTATTGAATTTAATCGTTATAAAAATTGGAAAAATAGTGGAAACCTAGCCTCAGTGTTCTCTCAAATTGATTATCATCTTTACTTGAGTTTTTATTATTTTTAGTCTTAAAAATTAAATTTAAATCCAAATCTTCACAAGTCTTTACGAACTTTTCTTACCACTTTACGAATTACATCAATATGCAACAAATCTTTGAGGCAAAAGAACAATGGAAAAGGAAATAATGTAAACTTTCAGGTTCTTGACCGAGTAAACAAGCTTGAGGAAATATCATACCTCTTCTTCAAAATAAATCTCCACTTGGTAATATGTTATGACATAAAGTCCAAATAAAGAAGGAGATTTTTAGAGGGAATTATGATGCAATATTGATAAGTGTTTAATTTACATGCTTTGAGTGTCAAATCCATGCTAATATTTGCTATAATTTTTGTAAATTATTTATATTCTTATTTTATGTTATTTGTCTTAGTTAGAATGAATCATCCAAAAAGGAGCTACAAAGTGCTGGAATGAGCAAAGAAGTGAATCACTACAAGTAAAGGAGGATCCAAGAAAAAAATATACTTATCCAAATCCAGAAGTTTTTATATTCATCTTATATAGATTGAAAAGTTGAAGCCAACACAAAAAGAATAAGGTCATTCCGAGTTCAGACAAAGAAGTTATGGACAAAATAACCGAGACAATAAAAAGTGATCTACAGCGCAAAAGTCGGAATTGTTGGAACCAAGCCGACAGTAGCAATATTTCAGGCATCAAGTTTCTGTTTTAAAATCCCTAAAGTGGCACGATTTAATCGGAGTCGACCATGCCGACCATAACAACTATTGCGGGAGAAATTTGGAGTTATTTTGGTCCTTAAGTTGGTACGTTCATGGGAATCGACCATGCTGACTGTGGAAAACCTCTTGGACACGTTTTGATGTATTTTGACTTCTAAATTGAGGAAACACGGTTCCGAAAGGATTCTAAACCCTAAGAAGATAAGATACTTGAGGGTCACGCATTGCAGGCTATAAAACAAGACATCCAAAGGCTAAAACAAGAGGACCTTCTACCATATTCTAACTCTCATGTCACATCTTTTACATCTTAAACCTAGGGTTTACCCCCTTTAGCGGGAAATCATTCTTCATCATCTTCTTCGTATTTGTAACATGAATAGCTAAATCTTTTTTATTAAGGAAGAATTCAATTTTCTATGTGTGAAGCTTGATTAGTTATACAAGTTTATTTGGAGTTTTAATCATCATGTAGTTTGTTTTCACTATATCTAAATCTTTTGATTGGTTTCTAGATTGTTCAAGTGTAAAATTGAATGAATATATTGACCAATTTAATGCTATTAGAAATTTGAGCCATCCGTAATTGTCGAGCATCTCTTACACAAGTAGAAAACGTGATACCTTACATAGGGATTATGTGAAGACAACACTAGTAAGAAGACCAAGCTTATGCATTTGATGCTATAATCAACCTGAATTCACAAACCCTAACGAATTTGACTAGGTTATATGTTGAAATATTATTCATGGTGGATTGAATGGATAGAATCTAGTATTCGAGCTTTCTATATCTAGTTGTTTGTGGGTAAGAATGGATTCTGGGGTAAAGAAGTAAAAATGGTAAAAGTGGGAGGTCAAATTATGAGGAATATGTCTGAACCCTAAAAAAATTATACGTGGAAGTACTTTTAGATTTGAGAAATCAAAATCACACAAGATCGTCTTAACCTAGAAATGATCATTCAAACCTTGCTCCGGTCACAAGGGAAGGAGAAGGCTGGTCTTAGGGAGGGAAATTAAGGAAGTATTGAAGTCAGAATGTCGGAATCTGTTAGGTGTGATAGGTATTTATTAATATGAAAATTCTTTGTGTATGAATGAAAGAATGCTTCGATGAAAATCAGATGGTAGACTTATCGGGAGGTGATATTTTTTGTATCTCTCCTTGTCTATTTCGTATGTTTTTTCCTTTCTGGTAATACCCGTATTTAGTAGGTAGGGTTCGCCGAATGGAATATAGGTAATGGTTTGTCTTTTCCTATCGAAGCCTTTTCAGCACAACTGGCTCCAGAGTTGGCAGAAAAACTCTGCAGTTAAGCGTGCTCGGGCGGAGAAATCCAGGGATGGGTGACCTCCCGGAAAGTTGTTACTAGATGACTACAGCGATGCCCGTTGAAAACCCCATACTGTCGGATGATCACAGTGGTTAAGTGGGGAAAATATCGGTAGACGGTCGGGATATTACAAATAGTATCAGAGCGACGGTCATCTGCCGACGGTGAGAGTGTACGATGGACGGGGTATGCCAGGTACTGGTCTCATGAGTGGAAGGGAACGTCAGAGATCTGGGCTTGAATATATTCTGGAGTCGAGGACAACTCCGATTTAAGGTGGTGGTATTGTAATACCCCGATTCGGTAGGTACGGTTCGCCGAATGGAATATAGGTAGTGGTTTTTCCTTTCCTAACATCAAGGCGTTTTCAGCACAACTGGCTCCAAATTCGGAAAATAAAGTCTGCAGTTAAGCATGCTCGGGCGGGAGAAATCCATGAATAGGTGACCTTCCGGAAAGTTGTTGCTAGATGACTGCAGCGATGCCCGTCGAAAAACCCATACTGCCGGATGATCGCAGTGGTTAAGTGAGGATAATATCGGTGGAGGGTCAGGATATAACAAATAGTAGCAGAGCAACGGGTCACCTTCCGACGGTGAGAGTGTACGCTGGACGGGATGTGCTAGGTATTTGTCTCATGAGTGGCAGGGAACGTCAGAGATCTGGGATTTAATATATTCCGGAGTCGAGGACGACTCCGATTTAAGGAGGTGGTATTGTAATACCTCGATTCGGAAGGTACGTTTCGCCGAATGGAATATATGTAGTGGTTTTGTCCTTTCCTAACACCGAGGATTTTTCAAAACAAATGGCTTCAGAGTTGGCAAAAAAACTCTATAATTAAGCGTGTTCGGGCTGGAGTAATCCAGAGATGGGTGACAACCTGGGAAGATACTGCTGAATAATCGCAGCGGTGCCCGTTGAAAACTGTGCCGGATGACCGCAACGGCTAAGTGGGGACAATATCGGTGGAGGTTCGGGTCATTACATTTCTGATTTCAATAGATTGAAGAATCTATTTATAATAGTGATAAGTGCATTATTTACATTAGTTTGATACTTTAACTCATTGTTTTATTGTTAGTTTTCATATCATTATGCTTTGATTTTGTTTGTTTATGAGTTTCTTATGAGCTTTGAAGTGGATTCAACTAAAGAAGAAGAAAGAAGTTCATTACAACACGTAATGAACAAGGAACAAAGTGCTACAGATGAAGGAAGATCAAATATCAAGTTCAACTCGTTCAAATCCAGATTTTCTAATCATCATCTTTAAGGAAATTTAAATACGAAGCCAACGCAAAAAGAATGAGGTCATTCCGAGTTCGTATGAAGAAGTTATGGGCAAAAAAAGCTTGAAATAATTTAGTGTCCAGAGAGCAGTTCGACCAGAAACCTATCGTACCATTAGTAGCTGAACCTGACACTGTCTAGAGAAAAAATAAGTTGTCAGGTTCGGTCGGAAAAGTCCATATCAAATAGTCGTCGAACCTGAGCATAAAAATCACGTTTTCGAAGAGTCTACAGAAAACTGTTCAGCTAGTAAGTGTTCAAGCAATAGTAGTCGAACTTGACACTGTTTTGGGACTTATTTAGACGCGAAATTGACTTCTAACTCAAGGAAACACTGTCCCAGAAGGATTCTAATCCCTATAAATAGAGTATGCTTGGGGTACAAGCATTGAAGGCTATAAAAGAAGACATCTAAGGCTCAAACAAATATTTTTATATTTTTTAAGTAAACTCTTATATTACCTCTCCTATCACATCTTCTACATAAAAAACCTAGGGTTTTGCCCTTATGGGGAAACCATTCTTCTTCTTTGTATTTTTTTCATGGGTTTTAGTAAATCCATGAGTAGGTAACTTTTTTTTGGTTGGGGATGTAGTTGGAAATCCTAAACATGCAAATCAATCTGGCTGGTTATTATTGATGATCAAGATATCTTTTTATCGTTCATGTTCTACTTTTAATATCGATTGTATGATTGGGGGTGTGTTTGTTGAGGATGCATACAAAGTGAACACTTATTCATATCTAAATCTAAACAAGGGTTTGGAGATATGGAATAGTCGATAGACCCGGTTACAAGTAGCATAACCGATTGTATTCAAAACCTTTGTGTAATCGCATGTAGAAGTTTGACCAGTGTTAAATAGAATACTTGTAGTACTTCTATTGTATTAATTACCGTAATTTAAAGAACCTAATGCTCTTGGAGGATTAAACTTGATAGCACGTTGTGTCAGGTTGTTCGCTAAGTAGTATTCACATATTCATCGTTATGGTATGTGATGACATAAGGAATTTAGTGGAGTATGCTCTCGACGGGGTGCTCTAGGTCTATTGGTATGAAGAGAGAACGGAT
Source organism: Papaver californicum (assembly GCA_023531435.1). Classification (NCBI taxonomy): domain Eukaryota; kingdom Viridiplantae; phylum Streptophyta; class Magnoliopsida; order Ranunculales; family Papaveraceae; genus Papaver; species Papaver californicum. Next base: position 6,328,598 of record JAJJMC010014687.1, read on the forward strand.
ATTGATTCTAATTGATTGAATATCATGATTGGTGATGGAAGATAAAATCCTTAACCATTGTTTTCTCATCTTAATCTCAATCTTTATTTATTTTGTTAGTTTACTTAGTTTAATTCATTACAATCCCCCCTTGGTTAATAAGAAGTCAAAGACAAATAACAATTCACATCTCCTCGTGGGAACGATCCTTACTACTGCTACATTACTTGTTAGTATTAGTGGGAAATATCTTAACTAATTTATGCGCAAACAACACGCACCAAATAGCAGTTACGTGCACCTTACCTCGTAAGAAGTGGAGGTTTGAAGTAATGGTGAAGTGGAGATGGTGGAGTATATGTTGAAAACCGTGTCCCACTTGTTGAGGATGACTGAACGGTTACACACCCACTACTCCTCTACTCTGCTAACCATTGCACATTTTAGACACTTTCCCATAATTGGTGTTGCTAGTCGTAGACCGCCAGACCAATACCCTAGTAAATATCCCCCCATTTGTGACATCTATGATGTCTCGTGTAATTTTAGTAAATATGAACACTACTTAGTATGAAGTCAGATGTGACTTTCTTAGCTAAGTTGACTCTTGTGATGCCTACTATACATGAATGACAAGTCTTGATGAGTCTGACAAGATTGATGAGGCTCGTAAAGAGCGGGCAGACTGAAATAATTATGCATTTATTTTGTCCTTATGTCAAGACTCTGAGAGTCTCAGATAAATTGTGAAAGTTCACGTATATCAATCGGCATTGACATGCTTAAGTGAATAAGTGATGCCGGATGCATGCATTAATTAGGTTGAACACTCCATTTCATGTCATCAACAAGAGGTGATGGATGGTCACGAAAGAGTGAAGAAGAAAATGTATAAGTATTGAAGTGGTCAAGCATATGTAGCAGGACATATGTGTGAAGCCACATGAAATAAGATATTTTTGTTCAGATGCTATGGTTAGTCGTTTGTTAATTATATATATAGTACGTCACATATAACAAGTTAAATTTTATAGAAATATGGCTTACCTTGTCAGTTACATATTGTAAGTCATATGTGGTCAGTCGAAATTAGTGTACCGAGTCAAATTTGGCAGGCTATATGAGTTAAAACATATGAAATATGTTGTATGTGCCATTACCATGTTTAAAAGGAGTCATATATGCTTATATATAAACTGTAACGCATATTGGAACACTTAAAAGTGTTCGCTCCAAGCTCCTACGTTACAACAGTTTTAAAAGCGTTTATTTATGTGGTAGTCGTTATAGACGAACAACAAGAATTGTAACACATACTGCAACAGTTGATATTGTTGCCTGCTCAAGCTTCCCACACTGTGATAGTGCTACAACGCTCAGAAACCGTTGCTAATTTTCTAGGCGTGAAAGTCCATTGTTTATATAAGACACTCCACATATGTCGTTCATATGTTTGGAGAGTTTTAGGCCGGCTAACTTTGGTCGGCCATAAATAGTGGTCGGACCAACTTGGCTGGCCAAAATTGGTCGTCCAAGAAAGGTAGGAGGCCAACCAACTTGGTCGTCCAAGTTGGTCAATCACAAAATCAATTTTGGACGGCCAAATTGGGAGGTCAAGACTCCTCTAGCACTACTTGTGTGTTTCATATATGACTACAATTAGGGTTTTGTTATTTTACATCCATTGTTGGGATTTTAGTGCAATAATCATTGAAGATAATTAACCTAAGCTTGGCCAGGATAGTGTCTAGCCAATTAGAGCCTTGATTTTGTGCCTGGCATAAAAATTGAATAGATTTTGTGATTAATACATAATTGACTTGATATGCAAACATAGTCGTAATGTCCAATCAAATATGCTCGTGTGAAGTTTGCTATGTACTTTCATACAGTCTTGTATAGATACTTTGATAAATCAATGTCCTTCAACTAGGGTTTGAATATCGATATAAAGCAATTCTAGGAATTCAGCTGGGGAATATAGCATTAGAGAGACTTACATTGTTGTATAGTACTAGTGGACAATCCATCTAGGAGCTTGAGGTTTATTTTGTAAAAATTATAAAACATATATGGGAGTATTGCAACAAGTGCCAGCATAATTCAAAGAATTTTTTTTTACATAGATGGATACTGAGTTACACAATAATCATGGTTGTATATATATATTGAGTCCACCCGGGTGAAATATTCATACGACTATATGTATATGTACAGAAAGAGAGACATGGACACCTATCATGACTTAGTATATTCTTAAAAATTATGGACTATTTAACCGTTAGTACCCGACAAATGATTAACACCTGGATTTGGTACCCTATATTTAAAAAATTAAAGGATGATACTTAAATCCGTCATTGACTGTCAAGTCAAACCGTTGACCTAACTTTCTATTATCTATATAATTAAAAAATATAAACAAGTACTAATTATTTAACGACGTTAACCAACCGTTAGCACGTGATTCTAAAAAAAAACGTGACCGACTACGACTACTCCTGCGGTCATAAACCGATTGATTCAACGGCTAAAAATATTTTATCATTGGAAATCATCTTAATTGAAACATCCTTATAATAACATATGTGAAATCGAATAATTACAAAAGATGAAATCTACCTAATTCTTGTTTAGTTTAAAATTACATGAACAATCTTAAAAGCATTAATGTAACTACGATTCATAAAAAGTGAAAAATTCTTCAATCTTTTTCTGCATTATAGCTCCACTACCTCCGTTAATGGAGACCTTGATAACAACTCATCCTGGAATACCATACTAAAACCCATCTGCAATTTTAATAAAAATCCTAATACTCATCTTGAATATCATAGAAATAACCATATGAACCAAAACAAACATCAACACCACCTGCATTTGTACTACCACCATATTTAACCATCACCACCATCTACATCCCTAATGCTAGAAAACCCCACAAAAAACCATTAACTCACGCCACTGTCGCCAACTAAACCATACACCATCAGTAGGTTATTTTATTAAATAATAATAATCTTATCACTGCAAATCAAATCAAACAATGAATCAAAACCTTAAAAAGGAACAACATAGAAATAGGGAAATGAAATAATAAATTTAACAACGAGATTATTTTGTTTACCAAATTAGGGTTTAAAGGGGTGAAAGGAGGCGACGTTGGTTTGATTATTAGGAGGAGGAGGAGAATGAGATTTGGGTTATTGTTATCTTTGTTAATGGGATTTGAGTAACTATGAACCGCCGCCAACGACAAAACATATACCATCAGTAAATATACGAGGAAGAAGATAAGGGTTATAAACTAATGGTTTAATTTTCAGAATTATATTTTTTATGTTTAAATCGATTGTGATCGTTTATTTGAGTGGATACAGATTAAGACATGGGTTATGCCTCGAACTGGAGTTAGACAACCCAAGTCATTGTTAGCGTTAATAAGGTTAATAATGTAATTTAACATGAGTTTAGTTACGAAAGTTTTAACTCGGTTGAGTCAACGGTTTGACTTGACAGTCAACGACAGATTTATGTATCATTCATTAATTTTTTGAATATGGGGTACCAAATCTAGATGTTGGTCATTTGTCGGGTACCAACGGTTAAATAGTCTAAAAATTATTTGCAGAATGAAAATATACTAGAATTTAATATTTCCGATATCCGAGTCAGAAACATATTATTTATAATTTTCGCCTCGGTAAAAACTCACCATCAACACCAGTGATACGAGAAGTTTAGGGATAGCAAAGCTTATTCATACTCTACAGTCGGTGATGAATGATTCAAATTATAGATAGATAAGTATATTAATTGAGTTGATATTTGGTAACAACGAATGACTCCTTAATCATCTTGTCTTCTTATTCTTTTATTTACTTTAATCAAACAACCTCCCTAGAGTTTACTTTTCTTCTTATTTGTTGATCCGAATAACATTTCAATTACACAACTCTATGTGGGAATGATCCTTACCACTATATTACGTGTTAGTATTAGTAGAATATATTTTAAATAATTTGTTGCACCTACGACACACATCACATATAGACTTGAAAATTGAGGTTGTTGTATTATTAGCTTGAGTAACCACCGGGTTATCGTAAGTACACATAACTAGATAGGTTTATCTTAGAAGAAAGAGTTCATTCAATAATGTTTTCTACCCCAATACTGTTCAAACTGATAGTAACTCTCCCTGACGAATTTCAAGCTTACCTCATTTGCAATCAATCTTCAGAAGCTTTAACTGTCAGACAATTCTTCCATCTTCTTTATTGTAAACTTCTTCCACCAATTTTTCTTTAAAACTCAAGACTTAGTACGTAAAGGAAACTTAGTGATGATGTGAATAGATGATTATCAACCCAGAATACAATACTACATCCTTTATTTGCATTAAACTTAATGTGTTTTTTGAAAATCTCTCTACACTTCATACTATTTTTCCAAACTAACCTGTCATAAGTTGATTTTGGAAATTTTACCAACTAGCTAACTACCTCAGTACCATATTTCTCAAAAATAATATACTCCAGAGCATCATCTTCCTTAGTGATGTGGTTGTAGAAGTAGTAAAATGATTTGTTACTCAGACTTATTAAGATTTAATTTTAAACCTAAATCTAATTTAAACTAGCAAATAAACAAAAGATAATAACAATATTCGAGATACTGGACTCAGGATTCCACCATCGATCATATTCAAGTGATATTTATATTGATTCTTAACAATTATAGCTCTTTTATTGACTCTGTTTCTTTGCCAAAGAAAGATTTCTAAAACATTAATTGTAAATCATAAGCATGACACATCAAAATCTCTAAGTCTCAGTATACACCACCAAACAAAATCACAACTAATTAGTAAAAGTCATAAATCAATTAAAATTAATACAAAAAGTCATAAAAGAATTAATTATAATTACTACAATCATGAAATATGGCTTCCTCCATTGTCTCGGTGATGGGGTTTAGCTCATCATGCTCAAAATACTCCCAAATGACAAATACATAGCTCAAAAGTGTTTGAGAAGAAGAAAAATACAAGAAGGAACTGGCTAACTGAGTCGTAAAATGATTAAAAATGATTCAATGAATAAACAACTTATTTTGTTAGCAGTGAAAGAAACACAGACTTAAAGTGTATTAGGCCCTAAACTGTTGTAGGAGCTATTCACTCAATCGTTACAAAGGTGTTGAAATTTAAAAGAAAAGACAATGGAAATATTGACAGTTTCGAGGAGCCTTATGTTCTTCCTTTTCTTCTTCCTTCTTCACGAGCAAAATATTTTTGAATTTTTTTTCTCTCGATCCTAGTCTCTGCCAGCCTCCTTCAATTCTTTATTGACTCTTCTATTTTTGTTGCACAACAACCCTAACTCCAAATCCTTGAAAATATATTGATTTATTAAGAAAAAGATCTCGACATTATTTTCTTAATCTCGATCTGATTTTCTTCCTCGATTCATCTTGTTTGTTTCCAAGTTCTTCTAGTTGTCCAATTCGATCTTTAATACCATGGTAGCACAATTATATTAAATAGGAAACAAAATCCCAATGTTTATCTTCTTCCTTTCGGTGTTTGCGAGAAACAAATATTTTCAGAATCTGTTATGAATATCTCAGGATTTCCTTTGGTTTTGTTGCTTCCCAATCACGTAAAAACTCTTACAAATTTGCTAAGAAGATATTCTAGCTTTTAAACTCTTCGAAACTTACCCAAAACTATGTGTAAAAACTTCACGGACCGAGAGAAAGTTTTGCCTCCCAAACTCTTCTTTGAATTCAAAAGGTGGGTGCCTTTATCAATTTCATGGGTGCCTTTTATTAGTTGAGGTGGGTGCTTTTAACACATTCTGAGCCAAATTTTTCAACAAAATTTTATTTCTCGGAAATACCTATAAACTCATAAAATAACACAATTAGTACACAATCGAGCACTATCGATATAAAGAATTGAGACAAATCAGACATAAAAATGTGTCTATCAAATACCCTCAAACTTATCATTTGCTAGTCCTCGGGAAAATCTAATTTAAAAAATAAAAATCCTAACTCACTGTCGTAGGCATCGCGATTGTACTTAGCGTGTGCAATAAGCCGTTGAATGCATAGGTGGCCCTAATAGACGAATTTCAGTCTCATGAGGGTTTACAAGAGGTATACCCGCAAAACCTTTACTCCAAACTCTAGCTACTTGTGAACAATTAAGGGTAGACAATAAACATGCTATTTAGTTGGCTACTAAATTCTTTGGCTATGTGAATCATTACCCTATATGAATCCAATTAATGTACACGAGTTTGCACTCAAGCATACTAAAATTCATATAAAAGAAAACAAAGTTCTACTCAGAAAGTCGTACAATTTACCACGATACTTGGAATCTAACAAACCACAATCACATGAATAGATTAAGAAGATGGATATTGAGATATAAGTGTGTGCATGTTGACTAAGGTGAATGGTGTTTTCCAGAATATCTGTATAAACATCGTGCCAAGATGAACCCTAATGGATTGAGATACGCACCCACTGGTCTGAATCCTAATTCTAGTATCAAGCTGGTATATACAAGGGCCCCAACGGTCGATTTATTGAATATATACTTTTTTTTATTGTATCGACGACATCTAGATCTTTAAAATCCAAGCGCATGCTCCTTTTCAGCAGATTACATGATAGTCCCCATGGATATTTTTCTCCACTCTTGCTTAGAAGACGGAGACAGGGATAACACAATCATATTGATATCCAAGTTTCAATACTAGATTTTTTTTCATTGGTCAAGTTTAATTAAAATAATAGGGCTTTCACTCTACTTCATCCTAGCGGCTACAACAAGGCGATACTAGTGCCCCACCAAATCACTTATAGAAACACATAAAGTTGTAAAAATAAAAACAGAACGTGATATGGTAATGACTCCAAGATACAATAACGACTATCATGTTATTTCTAACACCTGAGCTTTGTCCTTTTGTGAATAGACCATTTAGCTGGGCACATCAATTCCTATAGACAAGAATTTTGTTCCATCTACCTAGAATGGTTAGTGTCATCCTGAAATAGTTCACGAGTTTTTAAATTTTGGAGTTTTTTGCACAACTAAATTTTTAAAATTTTTTCGCTTACCCCCAAACTTAAATTGAACATAGTCCTCGATGTTCTAAGAATAAATAAATTAAAGCATGAACAAAGAGAACATAATGAACAAGGTAAAAGAGATAAAGAAAGATATTACCGACACCGTGTACCAAAAGCATATGGGTTGCCTCCGATAGAGGGCTAAGTTTAAAGTCTTCAACCAGACCAAGAAAGGATTGGTCACAACTGACGAATCATATAACAGTAATCTGAATAACTATGGATCCTTAAAGTCAATCAAATTTGACTTATATAGATGACCACAATGGAATATATGAGAGTGGTGGCTTTCTTAAAAAAATATGTCGATTCAAACTTTCTAAAATAATCAGATTTAGTTTCAAATATTAAAAATTGACACATTTAAAGTTGAAACATTCCCATATTTGGTAAATAAAATATTGGTGGGACAACAAAATCAATCATGGTATCATGGGACGGGTAAACCACATCAACCGGATGATGGGTTGCTAGCAACTAAATTTCTTTTTGGACAAAATTAGGCTCAGGAAACAATTCTTGAAGATAATCTGTTAAAATGGTAGAGGCACATATGTCAAGTCCCAAGTGAGAGACCTTTATAAGAGTCAAAGGTAAACCACATGGAGAATGGTATTCACCCCCAAACTTAGAATTTTCAGTATCCTTGGATAGACTAGCCACAATTTTCTTAATCTCTGGATCGTCAGATTCCTGAAAATGGTTGATTGCTTCTTCTAGTTTATAATCATGTAGTACATCCTCACTCATATTTAATCTCTACGAGTATATCATCTTCGCCAGGAAATGTGGTCTTCGAATCGTTGGACTCTAAAACACTGGTCTCGGGATAAACTCGTTCATCTAAACCATCATCTCTTCATAATAACAAGGAAATATTTCATCGTGTATAACAATGGTATCTCTATTTAAATCCTTTTCCTCCTGAATAGGAAAATAATCATCAACATTGTTGGGTTTGGAACTAGAAACATCATTATTATCATGAAGCTCAATTGTTGTAAAATTTTCATCATCATTATGACTACGGGTTTCAATTTACTCATCAACAGTATCCTCATCATCATAATAATATGAAAATGATTGAACCTTATCTAAATATGTAGTATCTTCTATTCTAACCTCGTCCTCTAAATTAGGTAAATATTCATCATTATTATCAAGGGTAAAATTGGAAACACTATTTTGGCAATTAAGTTTATTTTGAGCAATATTAACATCTAAGCATTCTTCTTCTTTAATTTCATCTAAACATGTATTAAGTTCACTGAGAGCGGTATTTTAAAGTTGCAAGTCTTATATTATGATCTAAATGCAACTGCTTCATTAAATCCTCCAAATATGGAGAACACACAATATGATCATTATAATATTGCTCATTTACCCGTTCGTACTACTGGTGAGCGTGCGGATAGTAATTGGGATCACTATGATATGAACCATAACCTTTAGAAGGCCGGTACGTAGTGGTCCCAAGTACTATTTACACTAGAGTCATAGTATGAATAATGTCCATTTTGAAATTCATGTCGATATTCATTGTATTGGTCTTCATAATACCAGTTCGACTTTTTTTGTGCAAATGCAAATGCAAGGTTGACTACAATAGGTAAGCTCAAGTTACCTTAGAAGAATATACCTACAATCAAAGACTGGTCAAGGGTACGAGGCTAAGGCTTGTAGAATTTCAGCTGGCAACTCCCATAAGGCCCACGACACGGGTTCAGCTTACTTTTACATGGGTTTTCCTAAAATCGGTAGTCTGACGAATGCAAAATGTTGTGTGTGCACGTGTTTTTTTTATATACAAAATAAAATAAAATCTAAATGAAATATATACAAATTATTTCTAAAAAAAATTAATAAAAAATCTCAAAATTAATGAAATAAATAAAATTGGATTTTAGTACTTATCATTTTTGGTAGGCAATTTCCACAATAATTGTAAAAGATCACATGTGCATCAAAGACAAAAAAATACTCAAGTAAAATCTAAAAGATAAAATAAAAATAGAATAAATCCCAATTAACCTAATTAAAAGCTAAACCTAAAAAAAAGAATCTAAAACCCTCAAAATAAAAATAAAATAAATCTTAATTAACCCTTAAAAAGGATCTCTCTAAAAAATCCCTTTGTTTCATTTGAAATAATTGGCTACATAATATTATTAAGAAATGAAAATTTAACAAACTCAAAACAACACCTAACCCAACTTCTCCATGTTAGAAGATATCCCGTAAGAAGTAAATTTTCATCTAAGAAATCCCAATTGACATGATCAAAAGATTTTAATAGTTATTTACAAAGTAAACCAAGCTAAATCTAAAGACAAATATTTTTCTAATTAATAGAACTCCATCTAAGATTTGTATTCTTATAATGAAGGTAGTCTGTTGAGAAAAAAATATAGAAGGTAAAGCTTTTTTACACCTCTCTGTCAGAACTTTAGAAACAATTTTGTGACCTCATGAACCAAGCTAATTGGTATCAAGTATTTTATTTCTTTTATAGAGCCTCTTTTTGGAATCAAAGCTATGAATATATTTTCAAGCCTCCAATCTAAATACACAATATCTTGCAGTTGTGGAATTGTTCTCAATAACTTCCCACCAAAAATAATAGAAATTGGTGGAGAAATCATTTGGCTCAGCGGCCTTATTTTTCCCAATGATTGTATAGCATCTAATCATTTTTTTTCATATATTTGAAACTCCATCCAAGTACTCATATCTTAAGATATTTAATTAAACTGCACATGCTCCATAGAAACTGCTTTTGTTGGCTAGGTTTAAAAGATATCCTGAAAATAAACAATATTTATTTCTCACCTGAAGTCAGCTCCCCTTGCACTCTAATAGATCCAATATAAGTTCTTCTCCTTCTATCAATTGTTAACCTATGAAAATATTTAACATTGTTTTTTATCATTTTGTTGATGGGTGTCAAACCAACAAAGTACTTCCAACACATTCTACGTTAACGAGTATAATAATAACAAAGGATTTGTTCCTGTATAGAGCATAGGATTGTTGCATGTTGTTGAAATATTTCATTATTAAAAGTGTTAGGGCATTGCTCGGTTGAACCCACCAAGCGTTGGTATGTCAAATTTGGTTGTCAATTTTAGTTCCAAAACTCAGAGTCGCTTGAGTGAATTAATAAAGTCAACTTTGTTAGGTTAGACTAGGAACATAGAATGTTGAGACTAGCTACAGTTACTCATGAGACCCGGAGACATATCGAAGACAAAAAGAAGAAGAATCCTTCAGTTTAAGGTTAGTAACTATGGACTTGACTTATTCCACTTTAATTAGTTTTTCATGCAAGTCTTTATTCATTGAAAACATAACATACGAAGTTACGTTTGTTACAATGAATTTCAAATATACAGTTATCAAAGTATCAGAATGAATGATATACATAAGTTGCTTTGACAACTTAAACTATATGGAGTTGCACAATATAGTTTATCTATAGACTTCGAGTGTATGACATTGCACTAATGGGTGACTTGTTATTATAAGTGTGTTGAACTTCCAGATGAATCCAAACCTTAATAAATATGTTTGAAAGTAATTCAGTAACATAATTTAAGGAAGTAGACTAGCGAAACTTGTTTCAAATTCGAAATAGGGATTCAAGACCGATCCCGAGATCGATCCCTGGTAGGAAGGATCGATCCCATGACTGATCTTGAGTAAATGTAAGTTTCTTTTTTATTCTTTTTTAATCTTCACAGGTTTTTGCACATATAGAGAAGTATACGAGTTAGATTGGAAAGTTCATTAGAATATCGACATAATGATTTGAACATGTGTTATACTCTAATTTCTTAATGTTCAAGTATATACCTTTGATACTTAAGGAAAAATCCTAAGATATCGATTTTTCTATCCTATATTTGGCATCCAATTATATGTTTTTTATTCCCATAGGTTTGCATATCTTTAACAAGCTATATTAGTAAAATACATGTTATGTGCTAGCTAATATTAATTGTAAGACTATGAGAGAAACCGATTATGAGTTCAATATTACTTGGTATTTGCTAATTTCGAAAATATATCACTGTTGCATATCTAGAGAATTTTTGAAATTGGTAGATGAAGTATTTCCAAACAATTCCTTGGTCATTTGTTCACGGTCACTTCCAATTGCATCATAAAGCGGGAAGGGAGTATCCTATGGAAAGAAGAATCTTATGGATATCGAGAGGGTAGGGAAGTTGATGTTGATGAAGTGGGACAGGCCCTCCCTGTCTCGAGACTGTATGAGTCTCATCATATCTTCAAGAGTGATAAAGTTGGTTTGCTGGCTCTTTGACGACCATTATATATGAACTTCATCGTCATCTTTGATGTGGATTATAGAAAAGTCAATGTTAGTGGTAGTCTTGGGAAGGTCGCACCAATGCACTGGTGACAGGTGCTCTATCGGTGTCTTGAGGAGGGTGAACACTTCTTTTTGAGTATTTGTCACCTCAATTTGATTTTTGGCGAGAGGCTCTTATCTCTCCACTAGATCCGCAATACTTTGTTGTTCCTGAGTGATTATAATTCCATCAGGGACACACCCAAAGAGAAAGTTGGTGGCATCGGTGAGAGGAGTGATTAGACGGGTACCAGGCGTAGTACCATTGGTATTAACATTATTAGGAACAAAAGGAGGATTGGGTGTTTCTGACCTAGACTTAAGTTTAACCATTTTTAGAAACTGATTTTGCAATCAAGAGATTGATCTCTCACTGCAGGCCCTAATTGTTTTAGGGTAAAAACAATACTGTGAAAAATACGAGTATATTAAAGTTTTAATAAGTACAGGAGGTCAAAATCGTACAAGATTAACCCAAACCAAAAAAAGATCGTTCAAGTCTTGCTACGATGATAAATGAGTTTAGTTGGGCGAAAATAGATATACAGACTACATATTTCTTATATGGGCAGCCAGAAACGAATTTGCACATTTTATCTTTGTCAAAAATCCATCATCAACAAATGAACACAAACCCAGTTAAAACTTTTGAAAACCTAATTAAGATAAATTCTTACAAACTTATACTATCTAATTTTTTATCAAGGATCGTGTTTTTAAAAGGAAAGAATAAAATATGGATTCCGATTTTTTTTTTAATTTATAATAATATTATATTATATTTCAAATTATTAACTTCATAACAAAAAGTGACGAAGAAAAAACATAATTACTAGAGGCGATATCGATATTCAATATTGGTAGGACATATATTAATCCAAAATTTTAGTGGTATATGAATTAGTACTGGTGGGACCAAAAATATATATGAATTGGTACCCCTTATCAATACACGTGCGTGAAAAGAAAATGGCGGAACTTATGAGATCAAAAGCTACGATGTCTTATCACCAAGTAAGATGATGGTTGATTACGAAGATTAAACACCAAAATGCCGCCTAAAAGGGAAAATTGGTCCTAAATACGACATTCGGCTAGATGAAATGTGTTATGTGAAACACGTGTATATTTAAGATAAGATAGTCGTTAGATTCAAAAGGGATGTGCAACCTCAAAAATACGGGGAAGGAATAGATGCAATTTTTATAATTACAAATAAGTGCACTCACGGCATAGAACTAGATTTAGGGATTCCCATATTTATAAAGGGGCTCCAATATGAGGAAAGGTGACCCAAAAATACGTTAAGGGTATCCTAGGGGCAATGTTAAATGTCAATATTACCCTTTAATCAATTAAAACCTAAACAAAACAAAACCTTACAAAATTTCATTTCAATTCAAAAACTTTCCCTCTCCCTCCATAACTCCTCCTTCTCCATCGAATCAAAATTTCGTCGTCGATTAAACTCTAAATTTCGTGATGAAGAATCCTACTAAAGGTGTAGAAGGTAGTAGTGATGACAATCCGGATAAAACTAAACAAACTAATGAAGAACCTGGGTTACAGAAAAATTTACGGTTGGGTTCGATTGGGAAACCCAACCGTAAATTATGTTCGGAAGAAATTACGGTTGGGTTCCGTTCGATCCCAAGCGTAACTGGTTTGTTCTTCATTTTACGGTTGGGTTATCAAACAAACCCAACCGTAAATTTAAAGGTAGGAGATGAAGATGACATTTTACGGTTGGGTTCGATTGGAAAACCCAACCGTAACTAATCTTCAAACCCAACCATAAACTTAGATGAATAGATTTGAAGATATTTTCATTTCTATCTTGTAGAGAATAAAAGACGAATCCAACCCAAAAAAAACATGAGGTCAATCGGACATCGTATGAGGGAGTTATGATCAAAATGGTGAAATACAAAAAAAAATCCAGGAAGAATTACGGTTGGGTTCGACCCAATAAACCCAACCGTAAATCTGGGGATTTTGGGCTTCATTTTTGTGTCAGATTTACGGTTGGGTTTATTGGGTCGAACCCAACTGTATTCTTCCTGGAATTTTTTTTGTATTTCACCGTTTTAATCATAACTCCCTCGTACGATGTCCGATTGACCTCATTTTTTTTGGGTTGGATTCGTCTTTCAATTCTCTACAAGATAGAAATGAAAAAATCTTCAAATCTATTCATCTAATTTATGGTTGGGTTTGATTGGAAAACCCAACCGTAACTAATCTTCAAACCCAACCATAAAATTAGATGAATAGATTTGAAGATTTTTTCATTTCTATCTTGTAGAGAATTGAAAGATGAAGCCAATTCAAAAAAAATTAGGTCAGTCGGACATCCTATGAGGGAGTTATGATCAAAACGGTGAAATACAAAAAGTATCCAGGAAGAATTACGGTTGGGTTCGACCCAATAAACCCAACCGTAAATCTGGGATTTTTGGCTTCATTTTTGTATCAGATTTTCGGTTGGGTTTATTGGGTCGAACCCAACCGTAATTCTTCCTGGATTTTTCTTTTTGTATTTCACCGTTTTGATCATAACTCCCTCATACGATGTCCGATTGACCTTTTTTTTTTGGGGTTGGATTCGTCTTTCAATTCTCTACAAGATAGAAATGAAAAAATCTTCAAATTTATTCATCTAATTTTACGGTTGGGTTTGAAAATTAGTTACGGTTGGGTCCGATGCTAAAACCCAACCGTAAAATGTTTACTAGTGATTGTTAGTTACGGTTAAATGGGTGATAGGATAAACACCTAACTGTAATTGTTTGTTACGGTTGGGTCCGATGCGAAAACCCAACCGTAAAACTGTTAAAATTTATAGTTTATCCCTGAACAAGCGGTTACGGTTGGGTTGGGAAGAACACCCAACCGTAAATGGTGTTTACGGTTGGGTTCGACATGAAAACCCAACCGTAAAATTCTTTGAATAAAAAAAATCTCATCTTTTATAACGTAATTTCATCAAATTTGAGCCATTAAAAGACCAAGAGTTTAAGTTAGAGGTATACCTCACTACTCTGGTTGATTGAATCAGAATCTAGGGTTTTTATAAAAACCCTACAAAATTATCTTATATTTCTTCTGGTTTTTTTTTTCACCAAACCAAAAAGAAAAAAAAAATTGATTTGATTTCATTAAGTATACGTTTATTTAAGATTAACTATATTTAGCTTAATCTATTAACTAATTAATTTTACGAATACTTACTAATCATGAGTAGTTTAGTCATTATGAAAATATTATGGTATAACGAGTTTTTTAATTTTACTTCAAATGTTTTTATTTCGTCTTATATGAGGAGCCCCTCTATAAATTAGAAGCCTCAAAATCAGGTTTCATTTATATAGCCCTAAAAGCCCCAAAATCAGGTTTCATTTATATAGCCCTAAAAGTAGAAGCCTGATATAGGGGCTCTAAATTCAATTGAGAGGCTCCCAGTTGAGTCGAGGTGACCCAATTTTACGATAAGGGATGTCCTATGGGTTTTGTTAAATGTCGATTTTACCCTTGGGGTTTTGTTAAATACCGATTTTACCCTTATACCAATTAAAACCTAAACTCTTTTAACATTTTTCATAACTTTTAAAAACTAAACCCAAGAAAAACCCAACCGTAATCCATCTCAATTCATCGCCGATTCGCAAAAATCATCGTTGATTAAACTCAACAATTCGAGATGAAGAAGCATAGTAAAGGCGTTAAAGGTAGTTCTGATGGCAATCAACCCTGCTCCTTTCAACCTAATCAAGAGATTCAAGAAGAAATCGATAGTGAAAAGCAAAATCAAGCACCGAAAAGTCCAACAATGGTGTATCTAAGGTATTGTAGAAAACCAATGTATTCTTAGAACTTGTAATTGATTTATTCGCATGTTTGATTGTGTTTTTGGGAAAAAAATGTTGGACACAGTTGATATTACGGTTGGGTCCATGTGAAAACCCAACCGTCGTATTTCATGTTCTTGAGTATTACGGTTGGGTTGTTTTCAATACCCAACCGTAAATCAAAGGGAAGAAGATGAATAGTTCAGGATATTACAGTTGGGTTTCAAAAGATAACCCAACCGTAAATAATTTGCGCCATTTTTCTCAAAACCCAACCGTAACAATAGCGTCCATAAAAATTTGGTTAGAGTATTACGGTTGGGTTATAAGAAAAACTCAACCGTAAAAATAATGTGCACATCAGGCTACATGTGAATTACGGTAGGGTTTTTGTTAAAACCTAACCGTAACATATGGACAACATTTTCTACTAAAAGTTTACGGTTGGCTTTTGAGAAAAACCCAACCGTAACAATAGCGCACATAAAATTTTTGTTTTTGTATTACGGATGGGTTTTAAGAAAAACCCAACCGTAAAAATGATGTGCACATCAGCTACATGTGAGTTCCGGTTGGGTTTGTGTTAAAACCTAACCGTAAAATATGGGACAAAATTTACGGTTGGCTTTTGAGAAAAACCCAACCGTAAATAATCCTGTGTAGTGAATTTTTTTTAGTTGAAGTTGAATTGCTTGGAAATTATCTAACTTGTATTGCTTGTGTTTTGTAGGAAGAATAAGAGGGGTAACAATTTAACACCAATTTCTCACACTCCAACCCCTCGCCACGGAAAGCATTTAGGGGTTCAGAAGAGAGGCGTGAGTAAGACCCATAATCCCTCTTTTGAGGTAGGTGCTGGTAGTGTTCCTCAAATTGCAGAAGAGGAATATAATGTGTTCCAAGGCTTGGGTGATCTACCTACACCTAGAGGTTCTCTTGTCATTAGAGAACCACCACAAGAGCAACAACACGAAGAAGAAGAGCGGGACAGAGAACAACATGTCCCTCAAGGCAAAGGTAAAGAAATTCGAAAAGAAAAGGCAAAGAAAAGGGTTGCCAAAGAAATTCCCAAAGAAAAGGCCGAACCTCAACTGTGGCCTAAGAGGAGGAATGGAGGACTATGGGGTGAGGCCCCAGAAAAATCTGCAATATTATTTGGTTATCCCCATTCATGGGCTGCCAAAGTTGCAGCGACCAAGGTATTATTCTAATCACTTCTCTTATTCTGTTAAATTTTGGTTTGTTAACTTTTGTAAGTAAAACAAATTTGTTTTTATTCTTTGTAGGATCATATACAGGCGATCAAGAAATTGGTTCGTCAAAGGGCTCAACATTGGCCCTTAACTGATGAATGTACGGCCGTAGAAATTCTCGTAAATGGTACCGGGTTAGCTCCCGGAATTACCAATTCGATGTGGGAGTATGACAGTGTCGTCTGTGCAGCCTTCAGGGAACGTTATTGGCCTGAAACCGATACGTTTCATCTCCCATTCGGCGAGATGACTATAACACCGGATGATGTCCAATCAATTCTTGGCCTGGAGTTGGATGGTAAATCAGTGTTTGAGGGTTTTGACAACAACATATCATGGAGTGATGTTTATGCACTTGTTAAAGAAACACTTGGATGGGAGAAGACCGAAGCCGAATCTGAGTTTAAATTGGTGAGTGGAGATAAACCGGGGATGCCAACGAAGAAAGGTCAAGCTATGAGCAAGAAAATTTTTCTGCGTTCACTAAGGGAGAAGTTTGGAGGGACCGCAAAATTGGAAATGGCTGGGGTCGTCATAGATGACACCAGAGCTATTTGAACAACCAGAGCTTATCTTCTATATATGCTCGGCACCATCTTCTTTGGTGACAACTCGGGCAACAGGGTCAACGTTCACTATCTTCAGTGGTTTCAGGGTGATCTCGGGAACACGCATCAGTACTCGTAGGGAACTGCCACCCTGGCTTACCTACTTGCTAACCTTCGAAAAGCTTCGAGGGTTAGGGGAACTGAGATTGCCGGTAATATCGGTCTGCTTCAGGTAATTTATTGTTTGAATTTAAATGTTTAACTTTAATTTATTTTTTTCTCATTTTCTTATATTAATATTTATTATCTTCATAGGCATGGGTATATGATCACTTTCCCAGACTAGCTCCTCAAACGAGCGGTGATGTTACTGGACCTACGGGAAAGAAATTCATCTTCACCGGGACCCAGGCAAAATTTAAAGAAGTGCTCATAGCAAAGATGAGAACAGAAATTGATGCTTTCACGGTTGAAGATGTTATTTTCGATCCATATGTGAAGATTAGCATAGAGGGTGATGGACATGTTGAGGATTTACGTGTATTGTCGGACGTGGCAGGCTACAACGGCCCTTTGTACCATCTGTTTGGGTACGTGATGTCCAACCCCCGTCGAACTCTCCGCCAATATGCATACGTCCAAACAACGGTGACACGCGAAATGTTTAAATTGTGTGTGAATGTGTCGATGATCGAAGGGCCAAACATCGTGCTAAACTATGAGCCAACGCCTTCGGTCGCGGTTTGGAATAACCGCAATGATCCGAAATACCAAGTCCAAAGGAATGAGTTAACTCCCTCTCCGGGCACAAAAGAGGCTGCAGAAGATTACTTGGATTGGTATCGCCATTTTGGTCATCCAACTATCATCAACAATGATCCTAAGACTCTGGCAATCAACACAGAAGATGGTTTCTGGAAGAAGGCATATTTCAATTTGGCACGTACATTATTTTTGTTATTAATGTTTTTAAGATTTATTACTAAACACTCATCCTACTTTTATTTTCATATGTGAATAGAAAAAGAAAGCCGTTGCATTGGCGGACTCTATTAATCCATGCCTAAGCACAATTGATGTGAGGACGCCTGACCAACTCCAAGCTTTGATTAGGGAGGTTCATCATGAAGTTGAGGATGTGCAGCGGACTTTAAAGAGGAGTGGACCGCTATAAGAGGCGCGACTACATATGCGAGTACTACTATAAGAGAGCCGCAAGCATCGGATGAAGAGACACATGATGAAACCGAGGATGCGCAACGTGGTGCTCGTACTCGAGGCGGTCGTGCTGGAGCTCGTACTCGTGGCGGTGCTGCTCATCGTAATGTTATGAGCAAAAAAAGAGCTCGTCAAAGTCATCGACCTACCCGTCCTCCTTCTCCCTAACTCTATGTCTATGGTTTTCTTTTGTATGGGTGAATTACTTGTACCTTTAATGTGAAGTCGGATTTGAAGTTTGAATTTAACTTGCACGTGAATTATAAAAATTAAATTTAAAATTTATTTTCCATTTATTTGAAGTTGGAAACCATGCATTGGGAAATCCCGGTAAAAATACCCAGACACATTAGTGTTACGGTTGGGTTTCCAGGCAAAACCCAATCGTAAATTCTACTGGATAACTTTAAATTTGATTCTCTAATTTATGTGTTTTTCGTTTTTTCTTTGTTTGAATGACCCAATTTACCTTCAA
>JAJJMC010014687.1:6363283-6378927 GCA_023531435.1 Papaver californicum
AAAGACCCTATGAAGCTTTACTGTTCCCTGGGATTGGCTTTGGGCTCTATTTTGATCTGTGAATGACCTCTTTTTTGCATCATGAGAAATTAGTAATCTGTTCATTATGAGAATATTTTCAGTAACTCATTCAAGAGTTATTACAGGATATTTATTACAAAAGATAAGCTGTAAGAACAGCTGGACTAGACTAAGGTCAATACTTGACTTGACTACACTGACTTACATGTATCCAGTACAGTTTGACATAAGCAAGAAAAGACAGACTAGAAAAGAAAACCACAATCTAAGAAACAATCTTGAACAGATGAAGGTGTTCCCATTAGCTGTAATAACAATCTTGAAAAAGTTGGAAAGTATAAGCCTTTTGTGAAAAGATCAGCAAGTTGGTCTTGGCTTGATACATGTTGCAGTTTTAAAAAACCTTTCTCCACTAACTCCTTGATTAAATGAAATTGAATCTCTATGTGCTTTGTCCTGCACGAAAAGCTGGATTGGATGCTAAAGATAGTGCATTTGTATTTTCACATAACAAAACAACTGAACCTTTAACTGAAACATTTAACTCAGACAATGATGAAGCAATCCGTTGTAACTTTGTTGAAGCAACATATAATCACTTATGTTTTGCTTCTGCTAAAGATTTTGAAACTGTTTGCTGCTTTTTAGAAGACCAAGACACCAAATTATCACCAAGGAAAACAACATAATCTGAATTAGACCTCCCAGTATTTGGACACCCTGCCCAATCTGAATCTATGAATGAGTTTACTCTTTTTCAAGACAATTCTCATTCCAACAAAACTCTTTAAGTATCTCAAAATCCTTTTAACAATTTGAAAATGAATATCTGTTGGTGAATGCATATATTTAGAGACATAGTTTACTCCAAAAAAAATATTTGGCCTAGTAACTATTAGATACTGTAAACCTCCGACAATTGTTCTATACTGACTAGGATTATCCAGCTTAGTTCCATCATTAACAGAGGTTCCAGGAGTCTTTACCACATGAGTGTCACATGACTTGCAATCTAGCATACTAGCTTTTTCTAATAACTCCATAGTATACTTCTTTTGAGTTAAAGTTATAGTGTCAAAACTTTTAACACCTTCTATACAAAGAAAACATTCCAACTCACCTAACTCTTTCATTGCAAACTCCTTTTTTTAGTGAAATTATTAAAGTATCAATCAATCAGATGAATTCCCAATCAAAAAAATGTCATCAACATATAACAACAAAACAAGCATATCATTTGAAGAAGTACAAACAAACATTGAATTATCCGAAACTGACTCCTTGAACCCATAGCTGATAAGAAACGTGCTGAACCTATTAAATCAAGCCCTTGGAGCTTGTTTCAACCCATACAAACTTTTCTTTAGATGAAAAACATAATTATAAGGATAACCAGGATGAGTAAAACCTTGTAGTTGTGACATATAAACATCTTCATCTAGAAATCCATGCAGAAAACCATTACATACATCTAACTGTCTAATCTTCCAACTATAAGTAATTGTCATACAAAGAACCACTATGACAGTAGTACTTTTTACTACAAGACTAAATGGTTCACTATAATCTATTCCATCTTGTTGATCATACCCTTTTGCTACCAATTTTGACTTATACCTATCAATGGTTCAATCTGACTTTTGCTTGATTTTATATATACCACTTAGAGCCTAGAATATTCATGTGAGACTCTGGAGATACTATATCCCAAGTACCATTACCTACTAAAGCATCATATTCTTCTGCCATGGATGTTTTCCATTCAGGATGTTTAGTAGCTGACTTAAAAGTCTTTGGCTCAGTTTCAGTACTCAATAAGGATGTATAAGTTTGAGACAATGGATATTCGACTGACATATAAGAAACATGATCTAGAAATGATTTTGGTTTTGAAATTCCTTTTTGAAATCTAGTAACAATTGTACTAGTAGGAACAAACTCAATTATACAAGTTGAATCAGACTCAACAAAAAAAACATGAAATGAATTAGAAGAAGAGTCAGAATTTATAAATAAAATTGTGATTCATCAAACACTACATGTCCTGAGATATAAAGATTTTTAGAAATTTGATTATAGCATTTATAGCCCTTATGAAATGGACTATACCCAATGAAAATGCACCTGACTGATTTAGGAGAGAGTTTATTTGCTCCTGAATGAGCAAAATAAGGATAATAAAATGTACCAAATACTATAAGAAAAGAATAATCTGGAGGCCCTCCAAATAACGCCTCAAAAGGAGATTTGAAACCCAAAATTCTAGTTGGTGTTCTGTTTATAAGATAAGTGGCAGTGAGAAAAGCATCATACCACATTTCTTTTGGATAAAAAGCAATAAACAACAAAGTATTACCCATCTCGGTTATGTGCCTATGCTTTCTTTCATCTAGACCATTTTGTTCTGGTGTTTTTGGACAAGAAATCCTAACCGAAATTCCATTAGAATCAAGTAAAACCTTTAAAAAGACCTTTTACAAGTTATGTTGCACCATCAACTTGAAAAACTAGAATTTTTGTTTAAAACTGATTTTCTGTATGAGTTTTGAAATGTTAAAAACATTGAACACTATCATATTTCATCTCAATTATTGGATACATCCAATGAAATCTGCTAAAAATCATCCACAAACACAATAAAATATCTATAACCATGTAAAGAAGGAACAATTGGACCCCACACATCATAATGAATCAATGATAGTGGTTTTTCTGTATGAGAACTGCATAAATCAAAAGGTAACTTCTTACTCTTGGATAGCTGACATGGATGACATAAATTTTGAAAAAAGGAAGAATTTAAAAGAATCTGTTTATTTGAATGTAGTTTTTGAATTATCTGACTTGATGGATGTCCTAACCTATCATGCCAGGCACTAGGAGATGCAGATAAAACAGATGACAAGGAATATTGTGGTAAAAGAGACAAGTGATTTATAGGATATAAATTATTGACTACTTTACTATGAGCAAGAAGAACATCTGATTGCAAGTCTCTAATCTCATATCCATATGGATCAAACTTAAACTAATATGAATTATCCTTGGTAAATTTTGCTACATAAAACAGGTTATGCTTCATTTTAGGCACTAATAAAACATTGTTCAGCCTAAGACTAGTTTCAGATGTTGTAATACTAGAATTTCCAACTGAAGTAATAGCTAGAGACTCACCATTGCCAACTTGAACCTGATCTTTCCTTTATAAGTAGAAGTATTCTTCAATAAGGACTCATCTCCAGTCATATGAACTGTTGCACCAGAATCAGAAACCCATTGTGGAAAAGTTGAAGTAGAAGCATCTTGACCAAAATAAGTATTCTCATTCAAGGCTGAGAAAGGCATTATGCACAACATTCGTTGCACCACTTGTTGAAGAATTACTTATTATTGGTGGATAAAATATAAACGGCATTTACTAGCATAATGTCCTTTCTTTCTACATATCTGACATTCTACTTGAGAAAAATCCCTTTGAGAAACATCCCTTTTATTATTATTTCCATTTGCATAAATACTATTTCTTTCTTGATAATTCTTGTAGCTATTATTAGTCCTGAAACCACCAGAACCCACTACACCAAAACAACCCTTTTGTGACTCTTGCAAACGTAGCTATGAATTTAAGCAACTTAAATAAACGTTGCTAAAACGCTATGAAAATTTTTTGTGCAACGTAACATCTGTTGCACAAATTAAATAGAGCAACGTATATAAAAAGTGCTCAAAAGGTTTTGCAACTCTTTATTTTTCCAATTTGTGCAACATATTTACTAATTTAAGCAACTTTTACTATTAATAGAAAACAGTTAGTGGGTCCCACTTCAAAATTTTCTTGACGCTTTGTTTCTTGGTAACAATTATATCCGTTGCTTATAACAGGAAATTTTTACAACGGATTATTCCACGTTTATATCTGTTGCAAACGTTTTTCAGATTAAAAAAATTGTCGGCTGGAATTCTGGCAGATTTCTGCAGCTAAATATATATTGATTCTGCACCTAAATATATATTAATCTGCACCTGCATATACCATTCTAGATGAACTAGAAGACCCAATTTATCATTTGGAAGGTATCTCAATATCATCACAATCGATCAAGAACAATTATTGATCATCACAATCGATCAAGAACAATTCATACATCAGCATACGTAATGACTTACCATAAATCCATATGATAAATTGGTATAATTCCAAGATTAAACACCAACTTATGGAAAATCCCAAATGTTATAAACACAAGTTTATGAATTTGAAATGATGAAACATTAGTTAATAAAAAACCTAACCTTTTGTTGTTACATGTTGTATAATAAGAAGTCCTTTTGATTCCAAACACTACCAATGGTGGAAGAACAGTAAATCAATCCTGCAGAGTACAAGACAGAATTATAATCCAATTATAAGTTGTATAAATATCCGAGGAAGAGCAAAGAGAGTAACATTGAAGGAAATGGGTTGGGATATGTACACAGATGCTAGGGTGAAGATAATAAATAAGGCAGAGAGAACATAAAAAGAAAATAAGATAATCTTGAAACCCAAGATACCAAGAAGAATATCATCTTGAAACAACAATTGAAAAAATGATAGTGGGAGTATGAGGGTTAAGGTTACCAATAAGAACCTGTAGACTCAAATATGATCGAGGTGGTACTGCAGGAGCTATCCAGGCCTGCTGAAGCTCTTCACTAAACCAGCAAATTTGGCAGCTCCATTAACATCATGGGGCATATATACAATGCGACATAATATGTTGTGTATGTGAACACACAGATAATTACAAAAATAAGAAAATAGTTGGGAAAGAATTGACCTCGTCTGAAGTCGAAGGACCCATATCTCCACTTTCAATCACTTCTACAACTAGAGTTTCCAAGGGGACATCTATCCAAATTGAAACTTCATACCTCAATAGTTTCATCTGAAGAGGGAGATTTCAAACAGTAAACGACAGAGAGTTGATAATTATAACATTTATCATGATTTCTAAATGCTACAATGTACAACAGATCGTTGTGAACACCAAGTATACCTTTTAACTCTTTTGAATTCAAAAACACAACATCATGGCCTAAGTCTGTTGCTAA
This sequence comes from Papaver californicum, assembly GCA_023531435.1. NCBI lineage: Eukaryota > Viridiplantae > Streptophyta > Magnoliopsida > Ranunculales > Papaveraceae > Papaver > Papaver californicum. Next base: position 6,368,399 of record JAJJMC010014687.1, read on the forward strand.
ATATGAATGAGCTTTCCACCCCCCAAAAAAGAAGGGAAACCTAATGCATAAGAGTAGATAATCTATCAAAGAAAGACGAGGCTAAACACGTAATACTTCTAAATTCTAGTTTACAGTTCATTATTTAAGAATAGGATGATGTTTGGTACAACTGAATTCTAGTTTACAGTTCAAACATTAGGTAATACTTCTCGATAAATATTTTTTATGTATACCTAAAGTTTTACGTAGTCAATTTATTGTATTCTCTTTACGAAGATAGGGGATCAAAGTAAGTTATGGCATTATTCCACAACTTTAAGACGTAATTGGTGAGTGGAATTCAGTCAAATCCTTAGTTATAGTTTTGTTAAGCCTATCTTAACTGTACAAGTAAAAAAATTGAATTACAAGCCTCAAAAATTCCATGGAGTTGATGAGTGGAGTAGTTGTAAAGGAAAAGGAGCAACCCCGGTGTTATTGCTTTCACTGAATCTTTGTATCTTGGTGGAAGTCTTATAAATTCATATCAAAATAGCAAAATTAGAACAAAACCACACAATTTAGAGAAACCAATTAAGAAAAATCCCCTAATGAAACACAAATTAGTCCAATTTGATTGTATCCAAACTACTCAAATAAGAATTAAACTAATCACAAACACCAAATAAGAAACTGGACCTTCTGCAGTTTGATCAACAATGATTGATTCGTCTGAAGCAGTAGTTGATTCAATGATATCGAATGGCTCATACAGGTATTTACAGCTCTAGTTGATTCAATAGTTTCAAGGACCCATAACTGTGATGATACTGCATTATAACCGACCAGTAAACAACAAAGAAATTTGCATAAACAAGTAAAGTAGCACCTTCTTGATCCTGTAAGAGGGAGATTTCAAATAGTAAGGGAAACATGTTCACAAAATACAGTCAGCCCAAAAAAAATTAAACACACAAGCTGCATAGCTGGAGTAAATATGAATTGCTAATTTTTGATGTTGTTTCATTTTCAAAAATCTCAAGTTACTACTTCACGTATGCAGTAAATATTAATTGTTGGTTGAGAACAGGAATACCGACCGGTTAGCATGGAGTTGAACAGCAATCCTTCAACACTTCAGAAGTAATTGAACAGCAATCGCTGCCACTCCAACCTGAAAAAGAAAAGAAAATAACAACTCCATATTATATGATAGGAGTATACCAACAAGAAACACATTCGCATTGGCGGAGTTAAAAAGGGGTTGACCATCAAAAACAACAAGAAACAATATATATATATAACTCAATTAAGCATAAAAAACTACAAAAAAAACTACTAAAGACAGAGTAGACAAATGCATTGTCTGTCTAATCTTCCTACAACCAAAAAACACAAAAAAAAAAGTCTGTAGGATTAGCCATTGTGTTAAGCAATCTTTGTTAGGTCAAAATACCAAAAAAGAGAAGTCTGTAGGATTCTCTATTGTATTGATCAATCTTCCTTTAAGTCAAAATACCCCAAAAAAAAAGTAGTCTGTAGGATGTGTTATGTGCTTGTAAAAGTTGTTGATCAACAAAACACCAAAACGACTCCTCGCCCGATCCTAGAAAGATGCACTATTGGCAGATTGCAGGCTATCCTCGCCCCATATCACAAAAGCAGGCAGTGATAGCTGTTTTAAGAAGTGATAATCGTTTCCTTGAGGGCCGTCCCAAATAATTGTTATTTGGTCATACACTTCCTCGACATAGACCTTCCTCTCATTCGACATCACCTTTCTACAATGTACGTATTCATCATCTGAACCACCCTTTATACTCTCTAATACAACAACCTTACCTCAATTTTTTAGTAACTCAACTTGCCCATATCTAACCACACAAGATCCAATTTCCTCGTTATCCAGAACACGATTACTTCCAGCAACAGGATAAGTAGTGGACCCTTTCTCTGGGCTAGGAGTGACTGTTCTAGGAAGGTTGGTGCCACTTGCCGGTGCAGACCCATTATTAGCTTTCAGTAAGTGTAATATCGCTTGTGAACAAAATCAAGTTAGAATTATCACAGTATTCAAGGTGCACAAAACTTATTTATTGATACACTGAAAGTAAGAATTTAACACTTACATCGACTTTGCCACCCAAAGACCCCGCTACGCCTTCAATACCGCCCATTCTGGAACCCAAACTACTAACTTCAATTTGAATTATGTTCATTTTTTCCTCATTTTGGGACTCTCTTGTTTGAAGAGCAGAATACGCAAGCGCTGCCATTTCAGACTGCTTCTTCGACATTTTGGATGAGTAGCCACGAATACCATCTTTTCGGTTTGTTCCAAACACATCTTCCAGTATCTCTGAAACATAGTGCTTTTTCTACCACTTGTTCCTGTTTCTTTACGCTTCTCTTTGGCTTCTGATACTTTCTTCTATAATTTCATAATTGAAACTTGATGGTTAGCATCGACAGCTAAGAGTTTGTAGCTGAGAAATAAGTGTCGTTATGCATGTTACTTAAGAGTAAGAAACATAGAATACTTACATGTACCTCGAGCACACTAAGATGCACACTCCCATCACTACGTTGGTGTCCTAACAACCACTTATCTGTAGTGTCTTCTGGTACTTGTAGAATGCCCGACTCGTCCTACAAAAATGGTTTATCATATTAAAAACAGAACCTCTATCGTTATACTAACCATTAGTTATAAATCGAATAAAGTTACCAGTTTATATTTCTTGTTGTTGTATGAGCATCACCCAAGTGTATGGCATACCGTGGCTTGTTTTATGCGTTCTGCATCGTCAGCATTTTTGCTATCGTCTCAGAATTCTTCTCATAGTCTACAAAATCATGCCAAACATTTTGATTAATCCCAGCTGGAACTTTATCTCTTCAAGCTTCCCAAAGTTCTGGAGTGAGTTCAACTGGTTCCGGTACTTCAGCGTCTTCCTCCGGTACAACAGACCCATCCTCGGATAATACAGGCCCCTTCTTAGATCTTTTCTTACATCTTCCTCTGACCATATCCCTCAAGTCATTCTTATATCTCTGGTACAATGATGGAAATCCTGGTTCTATAATGACGCGGCAATGATTTGGGTTGATAGGAAATTCAAATTCCCCTTGAGATACAATTTATGTTGATAAACATTAAGTACAATAACATCAATAATACGTTATAGAAATACAAAGAAATACCAACAAAGCTCCCCAAACATCATCTTTGAAATTATCAAGCACGTTCCTCCAGTCAGTGACATTAATCGGAACATGACTTCTTATGATCTCTCCTGCCCTCATAGACAATCTGGCAGCACTAGGTCCCATAGGCTTGAAAGCAAGGTCAAGTTCGATGCGCATCTTCGGTGTTACTGAAGAAGAGCTGGACATGTTTTACCGTGATGTCGTATCTCTAGAACTTGTGCTCTGTATTTCTTCTGTTGTACTGCAAATAAAATATGAAGTGAATTACTAGTAAAATCACAGTAAGAAGCAGAAGGTAAATCAAATTACAACACAAGCAACATTCATACCCAATAAAAATCAAACTACAAAGAGCAGAAAGCAATATCCTGATATCTCTGTTCGCCGAAAATCATAAAAAGTTAAGGTTACAAATACAAAGTGGCTGTGATCCGCCTGTTAAAGAAAGCAAAGATACATTCAGACCCAATAACAAAAATCCAATTATGACACAGGCTACATTTAACTACTGCGTGTTACTAGCAAAGATCTCAAATGGGGTTCATCTTGAAATATAGACTGGAATTCTCCGAATTCGGGCTTCAATAAGTCATATGCTTGTCTAGTGATCTTCCTTGGAGAATGAACTACAACAGACCATTCAGGGTCCTTCAAATCTGTCGAATAAAACACTTGAGAAGCCTCAAAGTCGAGTATGGAAGGTTCATTAAAGTCACTATCTAAACTTCTGAAATTATTCAAGTTAACCAACACCAAGTTGGAATCAGGACAAATATTACACCCACGACTCTTGTTCTCGACCTTCACCCAATCACAGTAAAACACCACCTCTTTAAGCTCCGTGTAGTCAAGCTCTAATATCCGTTTAACCACACCATACCACTTGGTCACACCATCAACGAGGTTTTTATCTTTACTACTTGCGCTATATGTTGTAGTTGCTTCCATGCAAACGTCGTTATCTTGTGTGATGCGACTTAGCTCATTTGACTTAGATGAGAAGATATGACCGTTGACCCTGTACTTGTTATATTCCTTTGCTCCAACAGGCCCTTTTACGTAACGCTACAATTTGGAGTTTATTTTGTGCTCTTTTACTAACTGGAGCATTACAAGACTTGTCAGTTACAATGAAAATATAAAAAACTGACTAGCAAAATAGGAAATCAACTAAGTCTCAGCATATAATGTCAAAATTTTTTATAAAAACCTAAGTCTCAGCATAGTTACCTTATTATACAACCATTTTATGAAATTTGTCTGTCGTTGTACTTCGCTGCTCATGCTCCCTATCTCATTTATATCAACCAACAACTCATCACAGTATTCACTGCAAACTAGTAACATGTAAGAAATTTTAGCACAAACAACAAAATAAATATTCATACAGAATCAAACATAAAAGGTACTCACACATAGTAATCTGCAAGACCTTCTACTTCACGAAATAACACCCATCTAACTATTTGTATGAATTGTACATCCGATAGAGTCATAGTCTTATCTCCAAACCCCTCGGGGCCTTCATCGTTGTACTCAAAATCATCATCCAAGAACGTTTCTCGTGTAGCTTTGTAATTGTCATCCTTTGTGTTTTCTACGTGCTCCATTGCATATACCACACCTTCAGATGTAAGATGATTTTCTTTGATCGAACCTTCAGAGTAACGGGTGTTGCTTGGAATATTCTTATAAAGTTTCATTTCCCTGCATAACAACATAAATCTAAGTTTTTACACCACAAACAAATGGAAGTATGGAACTACATGTGATCAAAATATTTGAAAGCAATTACCTTTCAAATGGATACATCCATCAGAATCTAACTGATCCGCAAGCTAGAGCTTCATTGGCAAGATGCACCACCAGATGGATGCTGATAATGAAAAACGAAGGCGCAAAATACTTTTCCAGAACACACAATGCCTCAGCAACCATGTATTTGGATTGTTGAAGTTCACTTTTGATTAAAACTTTCGAGCATAATATTCTAAAGAACAACTGATTTGTTGAAGAGCTTCTGAAGGTCTGGGTAGAGCAGGAAAGCATGTTGAAGCAGCACCGACAACAAATATTCCATAATCATATGAAAGTCATGTGAATTTAAACAATGCACATCAGGAGGTTGAAGAGTGACATTGTTTCCAAGATTTGACGAAAATCCAGTCGGGAAGTTCATGTCTTTCAATATCTTCAACAAGTCATTTGTCTCCTTCTTGCTCAAAATATAAGGAGCGCCAGGTACAATATCTTTACCAGTTTCAGGATCTTCAATGATCCATTGTCCACTCTGAATATTCATAACCCTCTTGTCTTTCCTAGCACACACACTATCTTTCGATTTCTTCTTTATTCGAGAAAAGCATTTACAAGATGTTCAGTAACATTCTTCTCGACGTGCATTACATCAATACAATGACAATATTCATTATAAACCCATGTTGGAATATCCAGCAGCCTCAACCTCCTATAAAATGCTTTAGTTGATGAATCAATATCATCACAATCAACTTCATGAAAATCTTTCTTTCTCTTCTTACTGTCTTTGGTAAGCTTACCAGGAATATAATGAACATGACTGGTCTTTGCTATTACTTCTTGTATGGTTAATCGAACTGGTGCAAGTCCCTTCTCCTATGTTTTGAGTCTCATGTACTTTCCTGACATAAAAGGATGACTCGTGTACATAAATCTCCGGAAAATTTCTGTACACAATCTTTCGGGAGTGAGGTAACTAATTACTTTCCGTCTCATCTGCACAACCAGGATACACTTTGTAACAATGAACTGTACACCCAGAAAGATTTCCATATGCAGGTAAATCATGAATACCCCACATAAGAATTGCTCTCAACTTAAATGCATCTTTTAGACACATCTCGAAAGCATCAACACCCTCCCAAAGTTCTGTTAGGTATTCTATTAATACTTGAACAAAACACAAATGTCTTGACCCGGCACCTTTGGTCCTGGTATTAATAACGATAAGATCTGAAACTCTTCCTTCATACATATCGATGGTGGCAAATAATAAGGAACCAATATAACTGGCCAGCAGCTGTAACCGGTAGATTAGATGCCGCGAGGATTAAAACCATCTGTCGAGATTCCAAGCCACACATTTCGTGCTTCACTTGCGAAATCAGGAAACCTTGTCTTCATGTCCTTCAATTGCAAGGAGTCTATTGTATGACGCATATAGTCATAAGAAGCTTCTGCTCGATCATGCCACGTCATGTTTTCAGAGATCATGGTATAGTATAAAATTTCTTAAGTCTGGAAAATGTCTCAATACTTTAACAGGCTCTTTTGCTACCTTTAAAATTCTATTTTCCCCTCTTTGACTTGATACCTTGATGCTCCATAAGTCGAACACTCTACCGCATTCTCATGTTCTTTTCGTTACAACACACAATGGTTTTCACAGACATGTATGTTCTCAGCCTTCATTCCAAGATCTTGCAACATCTGTTTCATTACGGGGTATTTTGCAGGGAAAGTGTTTCCTTCTGGAAACCATTTTCTGAGTAACCCCAAGAGGTGAGTAACACTATTCCCATACCAGCCAAAAGTCTTCTTTAAATGATGCAGTTCGATGATGACAAAAAGTATTGTCTCACCATTCTCACATGTTGGATATATCTTCTCTTCTGCTAACTTCTTGTACTTATCGTGTTTCTTACCTAGGTTAGGCTCTTGAGTAAACAGATGTTCAGAATCATCTACATTGACATGCTAGTTCCCTTTAAAAATCCCAAATGCATTATCAACAAAATTATTTAACCTGCACCCATTCTCTCTACTATCCTCTGCTATGTATTCCTCTACAGGCTCCACTAGTATTTCTTCTTGAATCAATTGCTCTACACTTGCGGCAACTAGTTTTGGTGCTGGTGTAGACTTCTCTCCGTGTAGTGACAAAAGTACATATGAATCAAGTATGTCATTCACTTTTAAATCATGCCTCACTTGTTCAAACCTCTTCGATTTTGAATTCCGACATAGACGACAAGGACAGGGACAGTACGGCGAATCTCTATGTTTGTTCTTATATGCAAATGCAAGTATCTACTCATGTTCTGTACAAATGATTAAACCTATCTTCAAACATCCAACCTTTCCCAGATATTCTACAACATCAACAAAACCAGATTATAAAGTACAATTCACAACCAACCAAAAAAACAATCTTCTGAAAATACTACGCAAACTGAATTCTAAACAAACTGAGTTCATAACCAGCAATTGAATTCTAAGCAAACTGAACAAATTACACTACACCCATTAGCAGAGAGGTGGAATATACAGAATAGTAAAAACCTAACAAACCTCTCTCTGCGATTAACAGTCGCGCTAAATACGTCAATACCTAAGTAAACAACCAACAAAAAGAAAAGTAAGAAGTTGAACATTCAATATAAAAGAAACAAAAAGCATACAACATCTTGGGTGCGACTAAGACAAGTACAAACAAGATATTCAAATTTCTGTAGTAACCAAACCTCTATCTACAATGAACAGCCAACAAGCTCAATACGTCAACACCTAAGTAAGCAGTTAACAAGAAGAAAAGTAAGTTAAATACGAAGAACATTCAGATACAAAAAGCCCACAACCCTGCATTAATAAACAAATACCATACTTTAATATTTGTTGCTTCACACCAACATAGACACAACAATAATAACTATAGCACTGTATCTTCAAACATGCAATCTGCAATCTGCAATCTATACTTAGTGAAATCTGAAATCTGCAATCTGAAATCTGAAATCTATACTTGGTGAAATTTGTTGCTTAACCAAAACATACCAAAACTGAATCCAAAAAGTACCCATGCTTTAAAACTACTCCTTATAGATAAATAAACTCTACATACAAATGGTAGAACACAAAGCCAAAAAAAACATCAGATGACTCAAAATCGACCCCAAAGCCACAAACCGAACCTTATACACACAACTGAATCATTCACAACAACTTCAAAAAATTATTAAACTGGAATCAAAACATACCCAATTCTTCAAAACTACATATTACAAAGAAAGAACACCAAAATTAAAACCCTAACTCTTTCAGATACTATTTACAAATTTAGGTCAAAATGAAACAAACTATCAAATGATTGGATAAAAAATAACAAATAAAATAAAAATATACCAGCAGTAGTTGAACGTTTATACCTGATGATAATCGACAAACTACTGCCGAATCAACTATTAAATGATTTGATTTTAGATTTTAGGAACAAAATTGATTTTCTAGGTTTAGGAAGATTTCAAGTTTCTAGATTGTAGATCGATATTTTTAGAAGATGGGTTTTGATTAGATTATATGAGTTCTTTATATAAAGGTTTTGACTTCAGGAAAAACCTAAAATCTAAGCAGATCTCTGATAAAATGGGGAAAACCTTTTCTCTTCTCTCAGGAAAGTTTTTCTGAATAAAAGAGAGAGAGAGAAACAGGTGTATATTGAGTTATTTTTGTGTCTGATTTATTTTTTTGAAAATGTGTGGAAGAATGAATTGGGTGAAAAATAAGAGGGAAAAATTGGGAACCAATTTTAAGCTTTTTAAAAAATAATAAAAATTAAAAAAAAATCATAAAATTAAAAAGAAAACTGAACTACTAAGGGCGTCCACAGTCACACGACTATACCCATCGATCAAAGATCAAAAAATTTGATCTTTGATCCGGGGTAAAAACAGCGGGGAATAATCAAGTGATGCAGTAAACTGGCGTTTGGGTATTAGTGAATTACTGTATTTTCGCTTGGAAAAACGGACAAACCATGAACACAACGCCTGGTACATGCGATATTTTGATCTCCCGTCCGCAAACTAAAACTTCAAACTCGATCCTAGAACGTCGCCTATTCTCCAAGCGGCATATCAAATTTCCGTTTGTTCAGGCGGGATGTCATATTCACGTCTGCGAAGTGTGCGGAATACCAATGTGAACTAACAAACGGACGAGGTGTTAAAATGACGCTGGATTGGCGTGCGAGGCACACATGTGGTGGATGAATCCGGGCGTGATGCTAGGGTTGGGTCTAGGAATTCTAGACAGTTTTCCAATTTTCCGCCTGGGTGTTGGAGGAAATAAAACCCTAATTTTTCTCCTGTTTCTTCATCTTCTTCTCTCGCCTCATGTTCCCCCATTCTCGCCTCCTACCACTCCCATCCAAAACAATCTTAACAACCCAATTTTGGCAACAACTTGCACCTCTTTGACGATAACCCAATATCCCGTTCCCATTTTAATAATTTGGTCAACCAAATTTGAAGAAAAATCAAGGTATATTTTCTACCCTAAAAATATTTAAATTCAATTGTTTTAATTTCGTTAATTTCGTATATAATTTAGATGAATAGTTTGTTAAATTGGTTGTAGATGTTGTTTAATTAGTTTATTATAAACCCATTATTGAAATATGAATTTGTCATATAATTATAAAATTGGGAATTTTTTTAGGGTTTATGTACATGTTATGAATTTTAGGTTTTAAAATGTGTTGCTATTTGTTAAATTGAACATACAATACGAAATTGTTGTAGTTAATTTTTAGTGGGTTTATGTTTAATTTTTGGTTGAATGAATTATGTTGTGTAGAAAAAAAAATAATTTTTATTTAATTTTTATTTAATTTTTATTTAATTTTTATTTAATTTTGATTTAATATAAAAACAAATGTGTATCGAATTTTTGCAATTGTGTAATTTGATTTAGAATGGTTATAATGGGTGTGATTGTTGTATTTTGATAATGATGTATGTATTTTTAGAACGTTTAATGTATAATTGTTTGTACAAATGTATATGTAAATTTTGCTTTCCCTACTTGTTTAGGTGGTGTTAAAAAAAATTTAAGTGTTTATGCATTGTGTGATTTTTTCATTTTAATGACAATGTTCTATTATTTCCACAGATGTCAACTAATGTTGTTTCGAGATGGGTTGGCAGAAAGAAAACCAGCAAAAAAACCAAAATCACAGAGGGTTCTGAAGCACAGTCCATGGTCCCCGAGTCAGTAGATGTTCAGGGCCTGGAACATTACACCGTTGTCGAAGATATGGAGGAACATGTTTCTACAAATATTACATATTCCTCTAACGCCAACTTCAGGTTTGACCATCGTGGTTCTCTTAAATCAGTTCTACAGGTCTATAAGAGAATTACTCAGCAGTCTAATAGGGTCCAATATATAATAGAAAGGGGAGGTTGGGGCAGATTACTATCCCTACCTGTTGTAGATTCATCCCACGCTCTAATAGATTTTATAATCGAGCGGTTTTGGGATACTACCAACACATTTCATTTTTCATTTGGGGAGCTTGGGTTCACTCCCCTCGATTGGGT